>OY829914.1:219387742-219868273 GCA_963691935.1 Nephrotoma guestfalica
ATTCGGAATTTTTTTCTACCGGAATTAGATGGAATATAGTTTGATATATTCAGATTGTGAATCCGATAAAGAAATTATATGCAAATTATGTATGGGAGGTGCGACATTTCATATTTTGTATGGAGAGTTTGAAATTTCATCAGACGATTATATTAAAGCTTCAATCTTCGATTACAGGAAACCGAGCGATGTTTTGACCCAATTTTAACGGATCTTTATTCAAAATTAAATAACCATTCACAATTGGTACAATATTCCAAGAATTAGAGCAATCATTTTTTTTGTATTTTTCGGGCGAAAAACAGCAAAGGGGTACTCCTTTGCTAATTTGACTATGAGTATATTCGGAATTTTTTTCTACCGGAATTAGATGGAATATAGTTTGATATATTCAGATTGTGAATCCGATAAAGAAATTATATGCAAATTATGTATGGGAGGTGCGACATTTCATATTTTGTATGGAGAGTTTGAAATTTCATCAGACGATTATATTAAAGCTTCAATCTTCGATTACAGGAAAACCGAGCGATGTTTTGACCCAATTTTAACGGATCTTTATTCAAAATTAAATAACCATTCACAATTGGTACAATATTC
Organism: Nephrotoma guestfalica; assembly: GCA_963691935.1. Lineage (NCBI taxonomy): Eukaryota > Metazoa > Arthropoda > Insecta > Diptera > Tipulidae > Nephrotoma > Nephrotoma guestfalica. Next base: position 219,388,343 of record OY829914.1, read on the forward strand.
CAAGAATTAGAGCAATCATTTTTTTTGTATTTTTCGGGCGAAAAACAGCAAAGGGGTACTCCTTTGCTAATTTGTAAAAATATTTCGGAATTTTTTTCTACCGGAATTAGACGGAATATAGTTTGATATATTCAGATTGTGAATCCGATAAAGAAATTATATGCAAATTATGTATGGGAGGTGCGACATTTCATATTTTGTATGGAGAGTTTGAAATTTCATCAGACGATTATATTAAAGCTTCAATCTTCGATTACAGGAAAACCGAGCGATGTTTTGACCCAATTTTAACGGATCTTTATTCAAAATTAAATAACCATTCACAATTGGTACAATATTCCAAGAATTAGAGCAATCATTTTTTTTGTATTTTTCGGGCGAAAAACAGCAAAGGGGTACCCCTTTGCTAATTTGTAAAAATATTTCGGAATTTTTTTCTACCGGAATTAGACGGAATATAGTTTGATATATTCAGATTGTGAATCCGATAAAGAAATTAAATGCAAATTATGTATGGGAGGTGCGACATTTCATATTTTGTATGGAGAGTTTGAAATTTCATCAGACGATTATATTAAAGCTTCAATCTTCGATTACAGGAAAACCGAGCGATGTTTTGACCCAATTTTAACGGATCTTTATTCAAAATTAAATAACCATTCACAATTGGTACAATATTCCAAGAATTAGAGCAATCATTTTTTTTTGTATTTTTCGGGCGAAAAACAGCAAAGGGGTACTCCTTTGCTAATTTGTAAAAATAATTCGGAATTTTTTTCTACCGGAATTAGATGGAATATAGTTTGATATATTCAGATTGTGAATCCGATAAAGAAATTATATGCAAATTATGTATGGGAGGTGCGACATTTCATATTTTGTATGGAGAGTTTGAAATTTCATCAGACGATTATATTAAAGCTTCAATCTTCGATTACAGGAAAACCGAGCGATGTTTTGACCCAATTTTAACGGATCTTTATTCAAAATTAAATAACCATTCACAATTGGTACAATATTCCAAGAATTAGAGCAATAATTTTTTTTGTATTTTTCGGGCGAAAAACAGCAAAGGGGTACCCCTTTGCTAATTTGTAAAAATATTTCGGAATTTTTTTCTACCGGAATTAGATGGAATATAGTTTGATATATTCAGATTGTGAATCCGATAAAGAAATTATATGCAAATTATGTATGGGAGGTGCGACATTTCATATTTTGTATGGAGAGTTTGAAATTTCATCAGACGATTATATTAAAGCTTCAATCTTCGATTACAGGAAAACCGAGCGATGTTTTGACCCAATTTTAACGGATCTTTATTCAAAATTAAATAACCATTCACAATTGGTACAATATTCCAAGAATTAGAGCAATCATTTTTTTTTGTATTTTTCGGGCGAAAAACAGCAAAGGGGTACCCCTTTGCTAATTTGTAAAAATAATTCGGAATTTTTTTCTACCGGAATTAGATGGAATATAGTTTGATATATTCAGATTGTGAATCCGATAAAGAAATTATATGCAAATTATGTATGGGAGGTGCGACATTTCATATTTTGTATGGAGAGTTTGAAATTTCATCAGACGATTATATTAAAGCTTCAATCTTCGATTACAGGAAAACCGAGCGATGTTTTGACCCAATTTTAACGGATCTTTATTCAAAATTAAATAACCATTCACAATTGGTACAATATTCCAAGAATTAGAGCAATCATTTTTTTTTGTATTTTCGGGCGAAAAACAGCAAAGGGGTACTCCTTTGCTAATTTGTAAAAATAATTCGGAATTTTTTTCTACCGGAATTAGATGGAATATAGTTTGATATATTCAGATTGTGAATCCGATAAAGAAATTATATGCAAATTATGTATGGGAGGTGCGACATTTCATATTTTGTATGGAGAGTTTGAAATTTCATCAGACGATTATATTAAAGCTTCAATCTTCGATTACAGGAAAACCGAGCGATGTTTTGACCCAATTTTAACGGATCTTTATTCAAAATTAAATAACCATTCACAATTGGTACAATATTCCAAGAATTAGAGCAATCATTTTTTTTTGTATTTTTCGGGCGAAAAACAGCAAAGGGGTACTCCTTTGCTAATTTGTAAAAATAATTCGGAATTTTTTTCTACCGGAATTAGATGGAATATAGTTTGATATATTCAGATTGTGAATCCGATAAAGAAATTATATGCAAATTATGTATGGGAGGTGCGACATTTCATATTTTGTATGGAGAGTTTGAAATTTCATCAGACGATTATATTAAAGCTTCAATCTTCGATTACAGGAAAACCGAGCGATGTTTTGACCCAATTTTAACGGATCTTTATTCAAAATTAAATAACCATTCACAATTGGTACAATATTCCAAGAATTAGAGCAATCATTTTTTTTTGTATTTTTCGGGCGAAAAACAGCAAAGGGGTACTCCTTTGCTAATTTGTAAAAATAATTCGGAATTTTTTTCTACCGGAATTAGATGGAATATAGTTTGATATATTCAGATTGTGAATCCGATAAAGAAATTATATGCAAATTATGTATGGGAGGTGCGACATTTCATATTTTGTATGGAGAGTTTGAAATTTCATCAGACGATTATATTAAAGCTTCAATCTTCGATTACAGGAAAACCGAGCGATGTTTTGACCCAATTTTAACGGATCTTTATTCAAAATTAAATAACCATTCACAATTGGTACAATATTCCAAGAATTAGAGCAATCATTTTTTTTTGTATTTTTCGGGCGAAAAACAGCAAAGGGGTACTCCTTTGCTAATTTGTAAAAATAATTCGGAATTTTTTTCTACCGGAATTAGACGGAATATAGTTTGATATATTCAGATTGTGAATCCGATAAAGAAATTATATGCAAATTATGTATGGGAGGTGCGACATTTCATATTTTGTATGGAGAGTTTGAAATTTCATCAGACGATTATATTAAAGCTTCAATCTTCGATTACAGGAAAACCGAGCGATGTTTTGACCCAATTTTAACGGATCTTTATTCAAAATTAAATAACCATTCACAATTGGTACAATATTCCAAGAATTAGAGCAATCATTTTTTTTGTATTTTTCGGGCGAAAAAACAGCAAAGGGGTACCCCTTTGCTAATTTGTAAAAATATTTCGGAATTTTTTTCTACCGGAATTAGACGGAATATAGTTTGATATATTCAGATTGTGAATCCGATAAAGAAATTATATGCAAATTATGTATGGGAGGTGCGACATTTCATATTTTGTATGGAGAGTTTGAAATTTCATCAGACGATTATATTAAAGCTTCAATCTTCGATTACAGGAAAACCGAGCGATGTTTTGACCCAATTTTAACGGATCTCCATTCAAAATTAAATAACCATTCACAATTGGTACAATATTCCAAGAATTAGAGCAATAATTTTTTTTGTATTTTTCGGGCGAAAAACAGCAAAGGGGTACCCCTTTGCTAATTTGTAAAAATAATTCGGAATTTTTTTCTACCGGAATTAGATGGAATATAGTTTGATATATTCAGATTGTGAATCCGATAAAGAAATTATATGCAAATTATGTATGGGAGGTGCGACATTTCATATCTTGTATGGAGAGTTTGAAATTTCATCAGACGATTATATTAAAGCTTCAATCTTCGATTACAGGAAAACCGAGCGATGTTTTGACCCAATTTTAACGGATCTTTATTCAAAATTAAATAACCATTCACAATTGGTACAATATTCCAAGAATTAGAGCAATCATTTTTTTTGTATTTTTCGGGCGAAAAACAGCAAAGGGGTACCCCTTTGCTAATTTGTAAAAATAATTCGGAATTTTTTTCTACCGGAATTAGATGGAATATAGTTTGATATATTCAGATTGTGAATCCGATAAAGAAATTATATGCAAATTATGTATGGGAGGTGCGACATTTCATATTTTGTATGGAGAGTTTGAAATTTCATCAGACGATTATATTAAAGCTTCAATCTTCGATTACAGGAAAACCGAGCGATGTTTTGACCCAATTTTAACGGATCTTTATTCAAAATTAAATAACCATTCACAATTGGTACAATATTCCAAGAATTAGAGCAATCATTTTTTTTGTATTTTTCGGGCGAAAAACAGCAAAGGGGTACCCCTTTGCTAATTTGTAAAAATATTTCGGAATTTTTTTCTACCGGAATTAGATGGAATATAGTTTGATATATTCAGATTGTGAATCCGATAAAGAAATTATATGCAAATTATGTATGGGAGGTGCGACATTTCATATTTTGTATGGAGAGTTTGAAATTTCATCAGACGATTATATTAAAGCTTCAATCTTCGATTACAGGAAAACCGAGCGATGTTTTGACCCAATTTTAACGGATCTCCATTCAAAATTAAATAACCATTCACAATTGGTACAATATTCCAAGAATTAGAGCAATAATTTTTTTTTGTATTTTTCGGGCGAAAAACAGCAAAGGGGTACCCCTTTGCTAATTTGTAAAAATAATTCGGAATTTTTTTCTACCGGAATTAGATGGAATATAGTTTGATATATTCAGATTGTGAATCCGATAAAGAAATTATATGCAAATTATGTATGGGAGGTGCGACATTTCATATTTTGTATGGAGAGTTTCAAATTTCATCAGACGATTATATTAAAGCTTCAATCGTCGATTACAGGAAAACCGAACGATGTTTTGACCCAATTTTAACGGATCTCCATTCAAAATTAAATAACCATTCACAATTGGTACAATATTCCAAGAATTAGAGCAATAATTTTTTTTTGTATTTTTCGGGCGAAAAACAGCAAAGGGGTACCCCTTTGCTAATTTGTAAAAATAATTCGGAATTTTTTTCTACCGGAATTAGATGGAATATAGTTTGATATATTCAGATTGTGAATCCGATAAAGAAATTATATGCAAATTATGTATGGGAGGTGCGACATTTCATATCTTGTATGGAGAGTTTGAAATTTCATCAGACGATTATATTAAAGCTTCATTCTTCGATTACAGGAAAACCGAGCGATGTTTTGACCCAATTTTAACGGATCTTTATTCAAAATTAAATAACCATTCACAATTGGTACAATATTCCAAGAATTAGAGCAATATTTTTTTTTTGTATTTTTCGGGCGAAAAACAGCAAAGGGGTACTCCTTTGCTAATTTGTAAAAATATTTCGGAATTTTTTTCTACCGGAATTAGACGGAATATAGTTTGATATATTCAGATTGTGAATCCGATAAAGAAATTATATGCAAATTATGTATGGGAGGTGCGACATTTCATATTTTGTATGGAGAGTTTGAAATTTCATCAGACGATTATATTAAAGCTTCAATCGTCGATTACAGGAAAACCGAGCGATGTTTTGACCCAATTTTAACGGATCTTTATTCAAAATTAAATAACCATTCACAATTGGTACAATATTCCAAGAATTAGAGCAATCATTTTTTTTTGTATTTTTCGGGCGAAAAACAGCAAAGGGGTACCCCTTTGCTAATTTGTAAAAATAATTCGGAATTTTTTTCTACCGGAATTAGATGGAATATAGTTTGATATATTCAGATTGTGAATCCGATAAAGAAATTATATGCAAATTATGTATGGGAGGTGCGACATTTCATATTTTGTATGGAGAGTTTGAAATTTCATCAGACGATTATATTAAAGCTTCAATCTTCGATTACAGGAAAACCGAGCGATGTTTTGACCCAATTTTAACGGATCTTTATTCAAAATTAAATAACCATTCACAATTGGTACAATATTCCAAGAATTAGAGCAATCATTTTTTTTTGTATTTTTCGGGCGAAAAACAGCAAAGGGGTACCCCTTTGCTAATTTGTAAAAATATTTCGGAATTTTTTTCTACCGGAATTAGACGGAATATAGTTTGATATATTCAGATTGTGAATCCGATAAAGAAATTATATGCAAATTATGTATGGGAGGTGCGACATTTCATATTTTGTATGGAGAGTTTGAAATTTCATCAGACGATTATATTAAAGCTTCAATCTTCGATTACAGGAAAACCGAGCGATGTTTTGACCCAATTTTAACGGATCTTTATTCAAAATTAAATAACCATTCACAATTGGTACAATATTCCAAGAATTAGAGCAATATTTTTTTTTTGTATTTTTCGGGCGAAAAACAGCAAAGGGGTACTCCTTTGCTAATTTGTAAAAATATTTCGGAATTTTTTTCTACCGGAATTAGACGGAATATAGTTTGATATATTCAGATTGTGAATCCGATAAAGAAATTATATGCAAATTATGTATGGGAGGTGCGACATTTCATATTTTGTATGGAGAGTTTGAAATTTCATCAGACGATTATATTAAAGCTTCAATCGTCGATTACAGGAAAACCGAGCGATGTTTTGACCCAATTTTAACGGATCTTTATTCAAAATTAAATAACCATTCACAATTGGTACAATATTCCAAGAATTAGAGCAATAATTTTTTTTTTGTATTTTTTGGGCGAAAAACAGCAAAGGGGTACCCCTTTGCTAATTTGTAAAAATATTTCGGAATTTTTTTCTACCGGAATTAGACGGAATATAGTTTGATATATTCAGATTGTGAATCCGATAAAGAAATTATATGCAAATTATGTATGGGAGGTGCGACATTTCATATTTTGTATGGAGAGTTTGAAATTTCATCAGACGATTATATTAAAGCTTCAATCTTCGATTACAGGAAAACCGAGCGATGTTTTGACCCAATTTTAACGGATCTTTATTCAAAATTAAATAACCATTCACAATTGGTACAATATTCCAAGAATTAGAGCAATCATTTTTTTTTGTATTTTTCGGGCGAAAAACAGCAAAGGGGTACCCCTTTGCTAATTTGTAAAAATAATTCGGAATTTTTTTCTACCGGAATTAGATGGAATATAGTTTGATATATTCAGATTGTGAATCCGATAAAGAAATTATATGCAAATTATGTATGGGAGGTGCGACATTTCATATTTTGTATGGAGAGTTTCAAATTTCATCAGACGATTATATTAAAGCTTCAATCGTCGATTACAGGAAAACCGAACGATGTTTTGACCCAATTTTAACGGATCTCCATTCAAAATTAAATAACCATTCACAATTGGTACAATATTCCAAGAATTAGAGCAATAATTTTTTTTTGTATTTTTCGGGCGAAAAACAGCAAAGGGGTACCCCTTTGCTAATTTGTAAAAATAATTCGGAATTTTTTTCTACCGGAATTAGATGGAATATAGTTTGATATATTCAGATTGTGAATCCGATAAAGAAATTATATGCAAATTATGTATGGGAGGTGCGACATTTCATATCTTGTATGGAGAGTTTGAAATTTCATCAGACGATTATATTAAAGCTTCATTCTTCGATTACAGGAAAACCGAGCAATGTTTTGACCCAATTTTAACGGATCTTTATTCAAAATTAAATAACCATTCACAATTGGTACAATATTCCAAGAATTAGAGCAATCATTTTTTTTTGTATTTTTCGGGCGAAAAACAGCAAAGGGGTACCCCTTTGCTAATTTGTAAAAATATTTCGGAATTTTTTTCTACCGGAATTAGACGGAATATAGTTTGATATATTCAGATTGTGAATCCGATAAAGAAATTATATGCAAATTATGTATGGGAGGTGCGACATTTCATATTTTGTATGGAGAGTTTGAAATTTCATCAGACGATTATATTAAAGCTTCAATCTTCGATTACAGGAAAACCGAGCGATGTTTTGACCCAATTTTAACGGATCTTTATTCAAAATTAAATAACCATTCACAATTGGTACAATATTCCAAGAATTAGAGCAATATTTTTTTTTTGTATTTTTCGGGCGAAAAACAGCAAAGGGGTACTCCTTTGCTAATTTGTAAAAATATTTCGGAATTTTTTTCTACCGGAATTAGACGGAATATAGTTTGATATATTCAGATTGTGAATCCGATAAAGAAATTATATGCAAATTATGTATGGGAGGTGCGACATTTCATATTTTGTATGGAGAGTTTGAAATTTCATCAGACGATTATATTAAAGCTTCAATCGTCGATTACAGGAAAACCGAACGATGTTTTGACCCAATTTTAACGGATCTTTATTCAAAATTAAATAACCATTCCAAGAATTAGAGAAATAATTTTTTTTTGTATTTTTCGGGCGAAAAACAGCAAAGGGGTACCCCTTTGCTAATTTGTAAAAATATTTCGGAATTTTTTTCTACCGGAATTAGACGGAATATAGTTTGATATATTCAGATTGTGAATCCGATAAAGAAATTATATGCAAATTATGTATGGGAGGTGCGACATTTCATATTTTGTATGGAGAGTTTCAAATTTCATCAGACGATTATATTAAAGCTTCAATCGTCGATTACAGGAAAACCGAGCGATGTTTTGACCCAATTTTAACGGATCTTTATTCAAAATTAAATAACCATTCACAATTGGTACAATATTCCAAGAATTAGAGCAATAATTTTTTTTTGTATTTTTCGGGCGAAAAACAGCAAAGGGGTACGTACCCCTTTGCTAATTTGTAAAAATATTTCGGAATTTTTTTCTACCGGAATTAGACGGAATATAGTTTGATATATTCAGATTGTGAATCCGATAAAGAAATTATATGCAAATTATGTATGGGAGGTGCGACATTTCATATTTTGTATGGAGAGTTTCAAATTTCATCAGACGATTATATTAAAGCTTCAATCGTCGATTACAGGAAAACCGAACGATGTTTTGACCCAATTTTAACGGATCTTTATTCAAAATTAAATAACCATTCACAATTGGTACAATATTCCAAGAATTAGAGCAATAATTTTTTTTTGTATTTTTCGGGCGAAAAACAGCAAAGGGGTACGTACCCCTTTGCTAATTTGTAAAAATATTTCGGAATTTTTTTCTACCGGAATTAGACGGAATATAGTTTGATATATTCAGATTGTGAATCCGATAAAGAAATTATATGCAAATTATGTATGGGAGGTGCGACATTTCATATTTTGTATGGAGAGTTTCAAATTTCATCAGACGATTATATTAAAGCTTCAATCGTCGATTACAGGAAAACCGAACGATGTTTTGACCCAATTTTAACGAATCTTTATTCAAAATTAAATAACCATTCACAATTGGTACAATATTCCAAGAATTAGAGCAATAATTTTTTTTTGTATTTTTCGGGCGAAAAACAGCAAAGAGGTACCTCTTTGGTAATTTGTAAAAATAATTCGGAATTTTTTTCTACCGGATTTAGACGGAATATAGTTTGATATATTCAGATTGTGAATCCGATAAAGAAATTATATGCAAATTATGTATGGGAGGTGCGACATTTCATATTTTGTATGGAGAGTTTCAAATTTCATCAGACGATTATATTAAAGCTTCAATCGTCGATTACAGGAAAACCGAGCGATGTTTTGACCCAATTTTAACGGATCTTTATTCAAAATTAAATAACCATTCACAATTGGTACAATATTCCAAGAATTAGAGCAATAATTTTTTTTTGTATTTTTCGGGCGAAAAACAGCAAAGGGGTACGTACCCCTTTGCTAATTTGTAAAAATATTTCGGAATTTTTTTCTACCGGAATTAGACGGAATATAGTTTGATATATTCAGATTGTGAATCCGATAAAGAAATTATATGCAAATTATGTATGGGAGGTGCGACATTTCATATTTTGTATGGAGAGTTTCAAATTTCATCAGACGATTATATTAAAGCTTCAATCGTCGATTACAGGAAAACCGAGCGATGTTTTGACCCAATTTTAACGGATCTTTATTCAAAATTAAATAACCATTCACAATTGGTACAATATTCCAAGAATTAGAGCAATAATTTTTTTTTGTATTTTTCGGGCGAAAAACAGCAAAGGGGTACGTACCCCTTTGCTAATTTGTAAAAATATTTCGGAATTTTTTTCTACCGGAATTAGACGGAATATAGTTTGATATATTCAGATTGTGAATCCGATAAAGAAATTATATGCAAATTATGTATGGGAGGTGCGACATTTCATATTTTGTATGGAGAGTTTCAAATTTCATCAGACGATTATATTAAAGCTTCAATCGTCGATTACAGGAAAACCGAACGATGTTTTGACCCAATTTTAACGAATCTTTATTCAAAATTAAATAACCATTCACAATTGGTACAATATTCCAAGAATTAGAGCAATAATTTTTTTTTGTATTTTTCGGGCGAAAAACAGCAAAGAGGTACCTCTTTGGTAATTTGTAAAAATAATTCGGAATTTTTTTCTACCGGAATTAGACGGAATATAGTTTGATATATTCAGATTGTGAATCCGATAAAGAAATTATATGCAAATTATGTATGGGAGGTGCGACATTTCATATTTTGTATGGAGAGTTTCAAATTTCATCAGACGATTATATTAAAGCTTCAATCGTCGATTACAGGAAAACCGAGCGATGTTTTGACCCAATTTTAACGGATCTTTATTCAAAATTAAATAACCATTCACAATTGGTACAATATTCCAAGAATTAGAGCAATAATTTTTTTTTGTATTTTTCGGGCGAAAAACAGCAAAGGGGTACGTACCCCTTTGCTAATTTGTAAAAATATTTCGGAATTTTTTTCTACCGGAATTAGACGGAATATAGTTTGATATATTCAGATTGTGAATCCGATAAAGAAATTATATGCAAATTATGTATGGGAGGTGCGACATTTCATATTTTGTATGGAGAGTTTCAAATTTCATCAGACGATTATATTAAAGCTTCAATCGTCGATTACAGGAAAACCGAGCGATGTTTTGACCCAATTTTAACGGATCTTTATTCAAAATTAAATAACCATTCACAATTGGTACAATATTCCAAGAATTAGAGCAATAATTTTTTTTTGTATTTTTCGGGCGAAAAACAGCAAAGGGGTACGTACCCCTTTGCTAATTTGTAAAAATATTTCGGAATTTTTTTCTACCGGAATTAGACGGAATATAGTTTGATATATTCAGATTGTGAATCCGATAAAGAAATTATATGCAAATTATGTATGGGAGGTGCGACATTTCATATTTTGTATGGAGAGTTTCAAATTTCATCAGACGATTATATTAAAGCTTCAATCGTCGATTACAGGAAAACCGAGCGATGTTTTGACCCAATTTTAACGGATCTTTATTCAAAATTAAATAACCATTCACAATTGGTACAATATTCCAAGAATTAGAGCAATAATTTTTTTTTGTATTTTTCGGGCGAAAAACAGCAAAGGGGTACGTACCCCTTTGCTAATTTGTAAAAATATTTCGGAATTTTTTTCTACCGGAATTAGACGGAATATAGTTTGATATATTCAGATTGTGAATCCGATAAAGAAATTATATGCAAATTATGTATGGGAGGTGCGACATTTCATATTTTGTATGGAGAGTTTCAAATTTCATCAGACGATTATATTAAAGCTTCAATCGTCGATTACAGGAAAACCGAACGATGTTTTGACCCAATTTTAACGGATCTTTATTCAAAATTAAATAACCATTCACAATTGGTACAATATTCCAAGAATTAGAGCAATAATTTTTTTTTGTATTTTTCGGGCGAAAAACAGCAAAGGGGTACCCCTTTGCTAATTTGTAAAAATAATTCGAAATTTTTTTCTACCGGAATTAGACGGAATATAGTTTGATATATTCAGATTGTGAATCCGATAAAGAAATTATATGCAAATTATGTATGGGAGGTGCGACATTTCATATTTTGTATGGAGAGTTTGAAATTTCATCAGACGATTATATTAAAGATTCAATCGTCGATTACAGGAAAACCGAGCGATGTTTTGACCCAATTTTAACGAATCTTTATTCAAAATTAAATAACCATTCACAATTGGTACAATACACCAAGAATCGGAACAATATTTTCTGAAAGGAGAAATATATATTGGACGTCAACGGAATGAAGTGAATGTTTTAAACTCTGCTGTTAGCTTGGCGCTCCGTTTGGCTTTGCCCTTTCTAAACAAAAGTAGAAATATCACAATGAATAACTTTTTTACAAGTTGCCAGCTAGCAGAACAAATAATAGAGCGTTGTATTAGTGTTACACTGTTAACTAATTTCTAATAAGAATATTGGGTGAAATTTTTTTTGGAAAAACATGCTTTGGTTTAAAGGATTGTTATAATATGCCATCAAGTTAATAAAATTGTTTCAAGTGATAAAGCTAATAGGCATATATGCCATTTATATAACGTCCTCCCGAGTTATCAATTTTTAAATAATCATGTGTAACTGTGTTTGAGTAGCTTATATTTCGACTAATCCCATAAGCGTCACGAGAATTCTTCTAAGACGTCATCAAGAGATTACAATAGCCACATGAACTAAGTAATAAACTGTTTATATGCCATGTCCCAGCGGTCTCCCCAATTTAAATTTTTTTATTTAATTTGTACGGCATAACGCTTTCACCTGTTTGAGTAGTTTATTTGTCGACTAATATTATGAGGATTACCGGCTTAAAAGCCACACGAGCAATCATTCCCGCACGGGCAGGCAAATTAGTATTTGCTCGCGATGCCTCCGGTGTATAAGATGAATTCCTGGGCCGACGATATGTATCCTTCTTAATAAAAAAAACTCAACGTTTTCATTTCACATACTTTGTTCTCTAATTTTTATTAATCAAATTTTTTATGATACTTTTTTTGTATTGCTGTTTGATTAACTGAAATTTTATCCAAAAATAATATTTTTTTTATCATATGATGGTTTCTCTTCATATGCCTATAAATTAAAATAAAATCCCTACTTAAATATTAATACTCTGCTATACAAATTACTTCAAATATTGTCTTTTACTTAGCCTACATAAAAGATCGCTACCAAATATTATTAACTAGGTAATTATGGAATAATAATTGGGAGTTTTCATTAATTCTTAAAATCACTTCAACATAAATTATACAAGTAACTATGTATAGATCAAAAGGTTTTGGTCGTTGGTACTCCATTTGGTGCAAAAATCAATTCACCGTAATTTATATTGAATTAAAATGATTTTTTTTAAATTAAATTAAATTAAATTAATAAAATCATTGTTTTATGCCTACACATAAGAAATACAAATAAAACCTAACAAATGATATAAAATTTAACATTAATTAAATCGTGACGACAACAATAAAAATTTACAAGATTTATAAATCTACACATATTAAAACTGAGTATTTCTGTTAAACTACTTAAAACAACAAAAATGATAAAGCTTTACAAACTACTAATATGTATTACTACTTATATATACTTTTCTTGTGATACTACAATACAAAAAATATACGTCATACACATAAATAACTTATTTGATTAGAAGTCAAGGAAATCGTATATCACCCACATGCCTTAAACTATGATTTGATTGTGACCTCTGTGGCTGCTGTCTTGTGTAATATAAATTATGCTGTGACGATGAACGATTTGGATTCTGCCGGTAGATACCCTCGGGCGGTGAATATCGTCGGGCCGCGGGACGACCACGTTCGTCGCTTGTCCGGCGACCAAAATTATTCTCATCCGAATATCGTCGACGTTCGTCAAATACGAATTTACCATTTTTCTCGTTTTTATCGTAGTACCGATCTGTTGGCGGTTTCGTTGTCGGTTGGTTACGACTTTCGTCTGATTTGCGGCGCTCCTGCTGATGTTCCAAATCGAAACGGCTATCACCGTTATACCGTTTAGGATTAGTTTGTACATAGCAATCGTCGATGCCATATCGTTTACTATTCCATATGCGTTCACTGTCGTGACCGTATAAATCTAAAACTGGTTGAAATTGACTAGTACTTGGGGTGGATAAATTATGCGAGGATCGTCTCCATCCTTCTTGGTAGCGCCGTCGTGTATTTTTGTCTTCGAGCGCTTGTCGCCTTTGTGATTTACTGCTACTGCTTTCGCTGGAATCTTCGCCCGACGTGCCAATTCCTAAATCTTTATCGTCGCCGTACGCCTTGTATGGCGGTCCCAAAAATTTGCCATTATAGTTTGTGGTTAGCGCTAATTGTGGCCGAGATATACAGTACGGATATGGAAAATTTTTATCGAGCGCATTCTTTTTTGGTTCTATTGGTTTGCGTTTACATGACCCCGGACCAAACAATGATAACAAAACCGGTAGTAGGAATAATCCATGCATAGCGCCGAAGAATATCACTAAAAATACCATTTTAAAGAACACCAGAAATATATAGCTGTCGGCCAGAAGTAAAGCAATAACGCCCAATATCGTACTGCAAGATCCTTGTACAATCGGTAATCCTAATGAATAGAGTGCCTCGCTTACCCGCTCATCGGGCGTTTTCGCTTTTGATGACATATACGTATAACAAATATGTGCCGTAAAATCAACTGAGAATCCAATGCACATAATTAAATTGATCATCGATATTGAATCCAAGTTCACGTCCCACAGCGACATGTAGCCGGCCACACCAAGTTCAATTGACACAATACTAAACGCCACCCAAAGCGAGCACAAGAAATTCGGTATGAATATAAATGAAATAATCATCATAATTATTGCCCCGATCACCATACTCTGGATTGAGGTCGGCCGCACCAATTCAAATTGATCGAAGAACACGAAGTACGGATGAAATACGGACGCATTAATCGGCGATTCTTTACATATTCTGCGCAGGTCCTTCACCATAACTTTTTCGTGATTCGTGTCAGTTATATTAATCGCCTGGATTAGAAATCGTGATGCGATAATTTTCGAATGGTCCTCGTTAAATTTAACATCTAAAGAAAATGGATTCGCCGGATATAACCAGATTTCGCGTAACGCATCAATAAACGCCTGTTCACTATCCAATGTTAAGTTTAAGTAATCACCATTTCGTTCGACGTACGATACGAACGAACGCAACCATGATTCGGAGTATAACGGTGTTGTGATATAGGATGTATTTTCTAGTGATGTCATTAAATCTTCAATTTGCATTTGGGTTACCGGATCTGAATAGTTGTAGTCGCCGGTGATGATTAATTGTATGCGGTACGGAAATTCCCGGTAGTAATCATCCTCGCGGTCAAAAAATACGACCGAGTACGAATCAGCTTTCGACAGTTTTCTACGCTCTAGTCCTTCTTTAATTTTTGTTAAGCCAAAACATGCGCCACTCCAGTATCCCGCAAACACTAGCAATATTAACACTTTAATCCAGCCTTTATTTAAAACGGCCGCGACTTGTGTTTTAAAGAAATGCATTAACAAGTGTTCTTGATTATCTACTGGATTATCTGGATCTTCGCGATTAATTCCACCAGTCATAAAATTTATGTACCACCATGATCGATTTTCTGGAAAATTCGAGAAAAAGAAAATTACATTAATATTTTTATATTTGTAATATAATTTAAACAAAATACAAATAAAAAAATAAATAAAAATAGTCTGTGACTCGGGAAATATCCAATTGGTGCTGATTAAAACCATATCATAAAACTCTTTTGTCGTTTTTGGTTTATTTGGTCTGTACACATTTTATGTGTGCGACGTTTATGAACCAAAAAAATTATGCGCCAAATGCTTTAACGATTCAATTTGATTAACGATCTCATTTCATATGTATGCGATCCTCGTACTCATGCAAATTAGATTCGCGCAATTTTCTTGTATGCAAAATACTATACTTGGTTGTTTAGAACAAGATTTTAGATCGAGATGTTTGAGGTATACGCTGGACCTGGAAAATACCCTAATCCATATAATTCTTCTTAACAATTTAATAAGATTATCAAATTGTTTTCTATGATTTAATAAAATCTTAGACAGTTGAACATTTTTTAAAGTTTTCAGTAAGTCAATAGTAAAGTGGAATGAAAAAAAATTAAGGCAAGGCCAATACACTTTATTACAGTAGATTTATTTAAAATTGGGTTCATACTCGTATATCACTCTTTGTCAACTGATTTGTGTGAATACATAGTTGCCAAAAATAAGTTGGTCGTATATACTGACAGCTGAGTTAATTTAGTTAAATCATCATAATTTACAGCCGCATAATCTGCTGGAATAATTTAATTTTCTTACGTAATGATGCCCATATAAGGAGCGCTAGTGACCCTATAGGAAATATTCAACCTAGTATTTCTCAGAAGACCCCTACCCCCACTCTTTGCTTAATTCTGTGTTCAGACTGTCAATCAATTAATCAATTTGGTTAGAAAGTTGCCCAATTTCGCTGGAATCAACGCTCAAACTTTTGAGCTATTTCCAGCTTCAAATCGAAATTCGTGCTTTCTACAACCAATTTGCTCATAATTTCTTCTTCAACATGGCATTCTGAGCCATGTTGATCAAATCCAATCAAATTTTCATCAAATTTATCAAGGCTAACACCTTTTGCCGTTTTCTCAGGCGAAAAAACGCAAAAAAAATTCGGTGCGTCTAAGCGGTTCCCTATAAGAAGCAGAAAGTCGAGCATTCGGATAACGGAAGCGAGGAGGTGCCGGTAATGGTTGTAGGTAATAGGGTGGAACCAGATTGTTGAGTTTCGTGGGATCTCGAGGAGATACCTGATATGAAAAATCAGCCAAGCCAGCTAGATTGTTATGAAATATTCAACCGGAATGTTACCTCAAACATGAAAATCGCTATCCAAAGTGAATGAGGATGAAAACTGATCATCTGTGAGAGGTGCTTTAGATGATTCTATTACAAGGATTCTTTATTTAACGGAAAATGATAGTAAACTTGAGGGAGAACAAAGCATTGAGATAGATCTGAAGGAGGTGCAGGCCAACAACGGTCATTATACATTTTTCTAGCATCCATGATATAAAGACCAAACCATTTTCTAGTAGTAGCAAAATATGCCATCCGTCTATCCACCACGTATAATAACCGAATCCAATGAATATCAGGTTGGAATACCGAAGCGTTAAACAATCAAGTTACTCGGGCACAATCAAGAACCTCCCTCAATCAACAAGGTAATCACACAACAACTACATGGTCGCGAGAAACCACTCCAACCGAGTAGTGAAAAAGATCAAACGTGAATGACACAAACAACAAGTGCTTCAAATCTGTCGAAACTGTCAAATTAACCGGCTTACATTCACATAGTAGCGCTATTCGCAACGAATCTGGAGAGTTACAAATAGGCACAAGCTCTGTCCTGACAGTGTGGCGAAATTATTTCTCGGCACTCTTAAAAAAATAATCAGGCATCTGGTGAAGATGGCATCTCTAACAAAATGCTCAAGAACGGCGGCGATTACCTCTCTGCCGCATGTTTGAGCTGGTTTCATTGATTTGGTTGTTCTCAGAGAGAATCCCAGAAGAGTGGAAAATAGCTCTAATTTGTTCACTACAAAAACGGCAGACCAGCTAAATTCTATCAACTTTTGCGGAATTGCTTTGGTCAACACCGGCTACAAGGTTTTGGTTGTCGTAAAGGGTGTTTTTTTAAGAGGTTGCCGATTTTTTTTTTGAATAAAACACATATAAAATTATGAAATGACCAAAATTTTTTTTTATTTGGTAGATAATTTTTTGGCATTTAACATTTAAACACAATTTCTGGCATATGGCTACCACGACTATTTTTCACAAATGTCATTCTGGAGGTCCAATTTTCCAGCACTTTTTCAAGCATTTGAGGGCGTATGTCAGCAATGACACGTTGAATATTGGTTTCCAAAGCGTCAATCGATTGAGGTTTATCCACATAAACCAATGACTTCACGTATCCCCACAAAAAGTAATCGAGTGGCGTCAAATCGCACGAACGCGGAGGCCAATTCACCGGACCATTTCTCGAAATAATGTTGTCGTTGAAAGTTTCTTTCAATAAGTCGATTGTTTCACGTGCTGTATGGCAAGTGGCACCATCTTGTTGAAACCACATTTCATTCATATCCATATCTTCAAGATTTGACAACAAAAACTCATTTAACATGGTTCTGTATCGATTTCCATTCACGGTAACGCGTCGTCCTTCCTCATTTTTAAAGAAATATGGACCGATGATCCCACCAGCCCATAGACCGCACCAAACAGTACATTTATCAGGATGCATTGGTAATTCTAGAACGGCGTGTGGATTATCTTTGCTCCAAATGCGACAATTTTGTTTGTTGACGTATCCATTTAACCAAAAATGCGCCTCATCACTGAAGAGAATTTTACGGTAAAAAAATGGATCTTCGTTCAATTGATTTAACGACCAATCACTGAATTCACGGCGCAAACGATGGTCGTGTGGCTTTAATTCTTGCACCAATTGAATTTTGTATGGCACCAAACCCAAATCTTTACGTAAAATTTTCCATAAAGTCGATGGACAAAGTCCAATTTGCTGAGCACGACGACGAATCGATAAATTGTCGTTTTCTTCGACACTGGCCTCAACGACAGCAATATTTTCTTCTGTACGAACTCTTCTCATTCTTGTCGGTGGCTTGGCATCCAAAAGAGTGAATGTAGACCGAAATTTGGTAATTACGTTCTTTATGGTGGTCTCTGACGGGCGATTATGTGCACCATAAAATTCACGAAGTGCTCTATAAACATTTTTAATTGAACACTGATTTTGAAAATAAATTTCCACGATTTGAAAACGTTGTTCTGGAGTTAACCTATTCATAATGATTTGCCAAACAATACTGAGTAGAAATGCCACTTTGAGCTGTCAAAACAACTGTCATAAAATAAAACGACATCTATCGGAAAAACAAACCTCCTAAAAAAACACCCGTTAGTTATAAAAATATTAGCCTTCGCGGACGACACATGCATCTTGAGGTCGTTTCTTATCGTGAACAACGAAGTTCGTCTTCAGTTGGAAACAGCCAAACAAAACTGGCATGCCAGGGGGGAAGGGGCGGGTGTTATGATCTCATGAAAAGTTTTATTTTATGCTGTTCCTCTATTCGGTCACCCAAAATTGTACTAACCCAAGCAACGGTCGCTTGACGTTGGTAACGAAGATGTCGTCGCATTATCTCCCCATGCTACGCACCCTTCCATACGTTTAAACGAATGAGTTTA
Organism: Nephrotoma guestfalica; assembly: GCA_963691935.1. NCBI lineage: Eukaryota > Metazoa > Arthropoda > Insecta > Diptera > Tipulidae > Nephrotoma > Nephrotoma guestfalica. The sequence continues at coordinate 219,407,441 of OY829914.1, forward strand.
AATATGTGGGATTAATGGTAAATGTTCAAAACTCTGCAAACATAACGAAATGGTCGAATCAACACGAGACAGAAAAAGATTGCCGTTTTTGAGCGCAAGTTAGTTCGTATGTTGCTAGACCCTATTAAGGACGGATGTGTCTGAATCTAGAGATCAGAAATAATCTAAACAACTCTAATGAAATCATCAAAGCTGAGATGGCTCGGACACGTTCTACGTTCCCAAAATCTTACTATAAAATAGGCCCTGCGGCATCTGCAGACAGGACCTCGCGGATATCCCCATAGTTATTGTGTCTGGCGCCCTACTATCGTCGATCGAGTTATCTGGAAGAATATTGATTGTCGAGACGGCCAAATCCAGCGAAGAAGAAGAAGACATTAGGTTTTTAACAGGCATTTAACAGGAACTCCGGTGATATTGGATGTTCGGCTTAGACAAAAAGGAGTCCTCTAGTAAGTTATTTGGGTCTCTAGTAAGTACCTTAGGTACATTCCAAAGTCATTCTAAGTATTTTCTAAACATTTAGCTTGAACTTCAGTCACATTGGTGACTGTTTAAACCTAAAGAAGGGTCTCTAGTAAGTTATATGGGTTTCTAATGGATCTGACAGGGTGTTTCATAAAATTTAAAAAAATGATTGTTTAACGGGTCTCAAGTAGAAGTTGAGGTCAAACACTTTCTAAGTAGATTCTAAGCATTTAGCATGACTTCTGAGATATGGTGAACTACTTAAGCCAAAAGTAGTGTCTCTAATAAGTTGAGATGAGATTTAAAACTGTGATTTTTTGGTGGGGCTTAAGTACATTCCAAAAAGGCTTCTAGTCCTTGTTCTAGGTATTTACTAAGCATTTAGCACGAACGTCAGTGATATTAGTGCACTGGTTAGACCCATAGGAGTGTCTCTAGTAAGTTATATGAATTGGACACATGGCAAAGGGCTGCGACGAGCCAGGTAGGAGCAAGCTGTGATACAAATGCCTGGAACCAGGCCACAAGGCAAAGGCCTGCTCTCGAGATGAATACTACGTGGCTTGTAAGGAGGAAAGTAGATGAAGAGAATTTGGCTCACATGCCTGTATCCGGGCAGTGCAAAGTTTATAGAGAGGCACTATAATGAAGGTAATCCAAGGTAACATGAACCGAAGTAAAACTGTCGACTATCTCATACAACAAATAGCAGCCGAGGAGGCCACAGATATAATTATGATAGCGAATAATACAGCAACAGGCTACCTCCGCGATGGTATTCAGATCACTTGGGAATTGTAGCTATTTGGCTCCCAAGTGGGAAGGTGCAGGTACAAAATCATAGGGCAGGGCAGTGCTGCGCTTGGATTAAGAGCAAGGAAACCACCAAGCAGAATCCAAAGCCAAGCTGGAAGCCTTCGAGGACGAAATGCGGTACATAACGGGAGAGATGGTAGTAGGAGGAGACTTTAATGCGAGGGCCCCGAGTTAGAAATACCGAATCCTGTCTTAAGAGATAAATTCATCGTGGAGATGGCCACCAGAGTTAAATTGCTTGTCATAAATGTAGGCGAGACTGGACCCTTACGCCTCCCATAGGGTATTCTGAAACCATCCCAGACATCATTTTTGCTTCTGACATCTTGGTGTCTTTTATCTAAAGCTAGACAGTCGTGGAGGACTACTGTGCAAGCGACCACCAGCAGTACACCCTCATGGTGGGAAACAGGCAGCAAATTGCTTCGCAAGAAAATTCAAAAAGGCATTGCGCGGCAAACAGAGTAGACACAAACAAAACAGCAGCGCATAAAACTACCAGAAGTCAGCTAAGACGGGCCATAATCAAAAGCAAAGCCAACTGCTGGGAAAAAAAAACTCATCGAAGACGTCGACAGAGACCCGTTGGGTCTTGCATACAAGCTGGTCACAAACAAACTTGGTGCACAAATCCCGACAAGGCCGATGGACGCCACTACCTTGGAGACGGTGAGGACTGAACCAATCGTCGAGATGTGTATGCTCCGCTGTTCTCGGTTTAAAATGTTCGATTCTCAATTCTTGGAGAACGGAGTTGGAACACTGAAAAATAAAAAGGCCGCAGGACAAGACGAAATACCAGCGGAGGTGCAAAAAATGGTTTTCCAATACGATCCACAACTGCCGTTTAATATGTATAACTCCTGCTTGTTGGTGGGCGTGTTCAGCACTCAATAGAAGATAACACGACTGATGCTGATAAATAATGTCAAAGGCAACCCGGAGCTAATCTCATCCTACGGACCTTTGTTTATGTTATATACAGCGGGAAAAGTGAGGGAGAAACTCATTAAGGAAAGGCTAACTCGATCAATTGGTACAGACAGAAACCATACGATGGTATGCTTGCAACTATCCTGGGAGAGTGAATCCAAAGGGAGCTGGACAGTGAGGCTCGTCCCCGAAGTGTGCCCCTGTTTATTAAATTACTCAATTTCTGAGCGGCTACGGCTACTATAGAAATTATTTACATGAAATTGGCAAATCAGCGACAGAGTAATAATGCCTCTATTGCAGAGGTGCAGCAGACGATGCAGAACACACATTTTTTGAGTGCAAGAATTGGGCACAACAAAGACGGTAACTAGAGAGAGAAGTGAGAAATTGGTCTCTCGAGACTACAATAGGAAAGATGGTAGGCGAAAAGGGCGCGTGGAGATAGACAAGTCAATTTATTACTGGTGTGACGATTATGCGTAACACACAGATCGCATCAGAGTCGTCGTTAGCCGAGTGGTTAGGATTGCAGGATGATGAGATGAAGATTTATGGTTCGAACCTCAACGGCGGAGTGCAATTTTTATGGCAGATATTTATTTGGCATCAAACGACAGATATTAACGCGATGAGTTACAAATGCAGACTGACGATTGTTACAATCAGCAAAACACAGATATATTCCAGAAGATGGGTGTGACCGTTGGAAGTAGAAAATGGAATATAAAAAGGGGAAATGCATGATGAGAGGGTAGATGTGTACAATTACAACAACGAATACAGATTCGCCTAGAATAAATACACAGATATACATGGACAATTTAGCTGTAACAGCGCAACCAGTGATCAAGTGGATCAGTAAAAAAAGTAAACAGTGGAATTAGTCAAAGTGTTGAACTGTGTAGTAATTTCTTGAGAAATAGATTGTACCCGTGTTAATAAAAAGAATCAGTGTTATTATTGCAAAATCCGTAACGAATCCTTGTGAAGGCCGAAATTCGTAACAAATTGGTGTCAGAAGTGGGATTCTGCGATATACAAGGTTGAAGAACGTTAGCGGATACACATCTCAACAACTTCGAGAAGAATTGGAGGAGCAAGGATTGCCAAAACGGTTGGCAATAAGACGGAGCTATATGCGAGGCTTCAAAATGCTGTTAAAGAGGGCCCGGACGATGGGAGCAACGGAGATACGAAAGCCGTTCAATCGCGACCAGCATCACCTGCAGTACTACAGATCAGTGTCACGACCATCATCACCAGTAACCCCAATTAAAGAAAAGGATGAGGAAACTGCCGAAACTAAAGCGGATCCAGCTACAGCACCGGAAGAAGAGCAAGGTAATACTGTACTGACGTCTACGGCAACGCCAGGGGATCCAGCAAATACTGGAGCTATCCTCAACGCCTTACTGTTTGTTACACGGCCAACAACAAAACGCAAAATTTGATCACCTTAGTAAGTTGACACTAGACAAGTTCAACAACAAAATACGAATTTGAATGAGCGGTTTCAGCAACAGGATAGGAAGCTGGTGAAATTGAAGGCACAACACGAGAAGTTGGAGGCAGACGTTAAAGGACAAATGCAACAATTGGAGTGCTGGGTCAAACAGATCGAAGCCCGCCAGGAAAAAAATCCGACAAACAACAACAATACCTCCCAACCAAATAGCACAAGTGCATCAAACAAACCGCATAATGGAGGCCATAAAGGAGTATTGAAACCTCCATTATTCGATGGCGAAACTCCAATAGAGAACTTCAAGCTACAATTTCAAGCCGCAGTAAAACATAACGGATGGGGAAGAACAACTTAATGCATTAATTTGGCGCTACGTGGCAAAGCAGCAGATGTGCTACAGACTGTACCTGCAGCAGAGTTAAACAATGTGAGAATTTTTAAGGAGTTGGAGCTGAGGTACAGACAGTCCCATGGCCGAGAGTTGTGCAAAATACAGCTTCATAACCGCCGGCAACAATGAGGTGAACGTCTACAAGATATGGAACAAGAAATAATGAAGTTAGCTCGCCAATCGTATTGTAAAGTGTCGAGTGATGGATGTCCTGAATGAGTTAACAGTAGATGCTTTCATTAACGCTGTAAGAGACGACCACCTCAAACTGTACTTGCGGACGACATGAAAGGGAAAAGGAATGAACGAAGTGTTGGAATCAGCTCTAGAATACGAGGCAGCTAGATCCAGCCTTACCTCTCCGATTCAGTTAAACTGCGAAAATTAGATGTCGAGGATATAGCACAAATAGAGGCCATGATAGATGCAAAGATGAAAAGGCCAGCACAAAGCTTCCAGAACATCAGGTGCCGCAGGCTCGCTCACGGTGTTTTAGATGTCAACAACCTGGACACTACATCAAAGACTGCAAACAACTAGCAGTTGTGACCACAAGACAGCTAGACAGTCGTGAGAAACAACCGCAGAGAAACTGAGACAGATCGATTTACAGCAGGAGGAGAGTGAGGCAACTGGTTTAAGTCGCCTCAGATTGGCGGTGAAAAAGTGGTTCGTTATAACCTAAGAACAGCAATCGGAGATGCGGCGGCAGTGAAAGGAGAGTGTTCACTAGTAGTCACAGTCGGAGGGATACGATTTAAGCACAGATCCATTGTTGCCGGCATAACGGACCAATGCATAGAGGTACCCTTGCAAGGAGACAATAATAATCACGGCGGGTTACGAGTCATTACAGATGAAAGAATAAAGATACCACCGATGTTCGAGAAAGTGATCTATGCCCGAATCAACGGTGACCTTGGGGCAGCAAGGTAGGGGTAGTGGAGTCAGCCAATACAGGCAAAGAAGGAGTATTATACGGAAGCACCCTGGTGAAACTCATGCCAAAGATACTAGTGAGAGTTATGAACGTGAGTCCAACAGTAAGCGTGATCAAGGAAGGGGTAGTGATTGGCAAAGCTGAAGGGGTCAATTCCATCACAAGTTTTGCAACGGGAGAACAACATAACAAGGCCATACCCCTAGGGACTGAGGCAAAAGCGGCAGTAAGAGTGTTAGAAGGATTGGCCGACGTGTTTGTCGTGAACGATGATGATATGGGAAGAACTGATATAGTGCAACAATACGACAAACGCCAAGAAGATTACCGCTAGCCAAACAACAGGAGGCCGGATTACTGATCGAGAAGATGGAGCGCGATGGGTAATAGAGAAGTCTAGCAGCTCTTGGAGTTTGCCGGTGGTTCTCGTGCAAAACAAAGACGGTTCGATGCGGTTCTGTGTCGACTACCGTTAGCTGAATGATGTAACTAAAAAGGACATACCAATTGCCACGAATTGACGACACCTTGGACACGTTATCAGGAGCAAATATCTTCAGCACGCTGGATCTCAAAAGTGGGTACTGGCAGGTAGCAATCCATGAAGAGGACAGAGAAAAGATGGCCTTTACTGCAGGTAATGGCCTACACCAATTTACAGTAATGCCATTTGGACTATGCAACGCTCCTGCCACATTTGAAAAATTGATGGAGCACGTTCTACAGGGTCTCAATTGGAGAACATGTTTAGTATACCTTGGTGACATCATCGTATTAGGGCAAACAATTAACGAGCACCTGAAGAATCTACAACAAGTCCTACAAACCATCAAAGCAGCCGGATTGGGGCCACATTGTATCAAGGCAAGGAGTGCGAATTGATCCAATAAAACTAGCAGCTGTAGAAGAGTGGCGCACTCATAGAAACATACCCGAGCTGAGGAGTTTTCTAAAGCTATGTTTCTACTATAAACGATTTGTTCCGAACTTTGCGGATGTCGCCAGAAGCCTGCATTGACTTACGGAGAAAACTCAGCCATTTAACTGGGCAAAGGAGCATGAAGACGCGTTCGTGCAGCTAAAGAAGAAGTTATGCCGTTCTCCAATTTTGGCGTATCCACGTGCGCATGAGATCTTTTCATCTTGAATACCGAGGCCAGTAATACGGGAATAAGAGCAGTGCCGTCGCAAAACCAGGGAGGTACAGAACGAGTTCTAGCATACTACAGTCACGCACTATCCAAACCTGAAAAAAACTATTGCGTAACCCGGAGAGAATTGCTGGCAGTTGTCGATAGTGTCAAATATTTCCATACCTGTATGGACAAGAATTTCTTGAGGCCTACAGGAGGCCCTGTATTCTTCAGTGTACGCACTGTTCCAGACAGGAACTAAGAAATCTCATTGCGCAAGTTTCGAGGATCAGAGTAGATACCGAAGATCACTGGACTAGGGAGCAATTAGCGGAAGACCAGCAACACGATCATTCCATTGCACCAACGATCAAATGGATAGAGGAAGGTACCAGACCGCAGTGGTGGGCGCGACCTTCAGTGCAACCGTGAAAAGTTATTAAGCCCAGTGGAAGTCGTTGAAGATCGAGAATGGGTTGCTGATAAGACTTTGGGAATCGATCGACGGCAAAGACAACAAACCCCAAATCGTACTACAAGAAAGCCGAATAAGAGAAATCCTGCAAGAGATTCATAACAGCTGATCCGGATCACATTTAGGTGTCAACAAAATGTTAGTCAAGATACGGCACCGGTTCTATTGGGTCAATTGCAGAAAAGATGTGGAGGATTGGTGTAGGAAGTGTGAGGTGTGCGCAGCCAGTAAGGAACCACAAACAAGAACAAGAGGAAGGATGCAGCAATACGATGTCGGGGCACCGTTCGAGCGGATCGCGATGGATATTGCTGGCCCATTTCCTCTGACAAAGGATGGTAAACGGTACATTCTTGTTTGCATAGATTATGCAGATTTGGAGTACCGTTAGAGCTATACTCCGACCAAGGCCGAAACTGCAAATCATCCGTGTTTCAGGAGTTGTGTCGAATACTCGAAATCAAGAAAACAAGGACTACACCATTGCATCCGCAGTCTGATGAGAAGAGCACCTACGCAAAGTGGTCAACGTCAACCAGGATAATTGGGACCAGTGCATTCCATTGTTCATGATGGCATATCGTAGCGCAATCCATGATACTACAGGATACTCACTAGCCATGGTCGTGTTTAGCACAGAACTCCGATTACCATGTGATATTAAATGTGGATCCCCTGAGACGGAGCCAGTTACTAAGCAAGACTACACGACAGAGTTAAGGCAAAGGATGGTTAACGTATACGCTGCAGTAAGGGACAACATAGTGAATGCTAGCGACCGCATGAAGACGGGATATGACCGGCGGTCAAACAGCATCGGATGTAAGGAAGAAGATTTGGTTTGGCTCTACAATCCCAAACGAATAAAAAGGAAATCGCCTAAGCTACAACAAAATCGGGAAGGACCCTACAACGTAATAAAGCAGATCAACGATGTTGTATGCCGGATTCAACAAAGGAGCCAGGACGAAAATGAAGGTGGTTCACATCGATATGTTAACACGTTACAACGCCGGAAGCATTCATGAATCTGGTCGGGACAAACAGAATTAAGGTGGGGGTAATGTGACGATTATGCGTAACATACACACGGTTGGTTAAGATTGCAGGATGGTGAGGTGAAGCCTGTGGTTCGAACCTCATCGGAGCAGTGTAATTTTTATGGCAGATATTTATTTGGCATCAAACGACAGATATTAACGCGATGAGTTACAAATGCAGACTGACCATTGTTACACTCAGCAAAGTACGGAAATATTCCAGACGATGGGCGTGACCGATGGAAGTAGAGCATGGAAGTAGAAAATGGAATATAAAAATGGGAAATGCAAGATGAGAGGGAAGTTGTGTACGATTACAGATTCGCCTCGAATAGAGCCTCGAAAAGGCTACTTGGAAGTAATGTGGCAAACAGTCCCAGAGTAGTTTACAAGTTGTGGAGGTGTTTTTATTCGGTAGTTTGGGGACAAAAGCCCAAAACACTGTGCGTAAATATATTTCCACCTACTCCACCCAAAACAAAAAAGAAATTTTTTCTGCTAAATGTTGCATTTAGGTATGTCGTTCTAGTTAGTATGGTAAGGCTAGTGCTTTTACTCGGTGGTTTAATCTTCGAATCTCGGTCCTGTTATAGACGTTTTCTCTAAATATCAGTCTTGGGAGTGACTCTAGACTACAACCAAATTATTTGTTTCGCTAAGGAGTGTCTATACATTCATATTACTCGAATAACTTCTGTTCCCAAGATTTAAATTTTTTTAATGCTTAATATTTAAATGCGATCAAGTGCGGAGTACATTTGCATTTTAGCTGCTCCTTTTTCAAATCTGCAACACTAACCAAAATTATGAATCATGTACTTACACTTAGTTAAATTTTTTAAATTTTGTTATTTCCGTTTTAATTTGTATGCGATCATATATCAAGCACAACAACAAAACACTGTGCAATGTAAAACTTTCAAGCTTCAATTATTGTAATAAATTTCCATCAAACTAAGCAAAAATATCGTTAAGTATACACTTTAATATGGATGACAAAAATGATTTATAAAAATTTGCATAAATTACAGTCGGTGTACAAATTGCTATTTCGTTATATATGTTGGTACAATCCAAATTATATTTGCATATCAGTAAGCATGTGTTTCAACATAATGCGCGTTGTGTCTGATGATTTTTGCAAGAAAAGTGAAAATGTCGTTGACTCGCGTAATTACAAAACATTTTTATGCATTTTGTGTATTACGACTACCGTGGTATTTTACTAATAAATCAATATTTTCTGTAATACCTAGTTGGTTGGTTTATATATTGCAAAACTATCCATGGATCACTATTATCATTTCCGCATGCTTTTCTATACGTAAGCAAAACCGTTCAGGTGAGGTAAAAAAAATCTAGGCCAATAGTTTATGTTGACGATTTGTGGCCGTTTGTGCTGATTAATTTTTTAAAATCAAACGATTTAATTATGCAAATATAAAACATAGATCAAACAATAATTTTCTTAAATCTTATATTGATCTCACCCGCTTACCTTTCTCATTTCAATTTCGTAGACGGTTCTGCTCAAATGGTACATAAGATCAATTAATGACGTCACCATACAATTATTTAATAAAAAATTGAAAAACACCAAACACAATCTTCCACTCTCTTACAAAACAATTTACTTTCTTTTTTCTTTATAAAAAATAAACTCTATTCCTTTTCCATTTTGATTTCTTTCGAAAAAATTGTATTTCTTATTCTTGTACTGCGATGACCAAACAATGCAAGTACATAAGAAAAAAAAGAAAGAAGGTAGGTTAATAGGCTATCGAGATAATTTACATAGAATTTTGTTACGGTTAAAAAAGTAAAACAAAACGCCGATCAAGAATATCGTCTTCAAGATGAAAAAAAAACAAAAGAAAACTAACCATTAAATTTTCTTATACTTCATGAATTAATCGAATCAAATTTAAAATGGTTCCAGATATAAGTTGGGACCAGTGCTGGCCGGCTCTTACGAGTGTTATGCCCAGACGCAAACGTAATAAAAGACGACGCTTTAGAGAAGAGCACAGAAGCATTATTGCTCTACAAACATTTTGATGGACGATTTCCCTACCAGCCCAGAATGAAACATCAAAGTTGCAAAACTCGAATCGGAGAAAATCTGGAAAACAATAATTCCAGAAATGCAATCGATGATCTGAAATATTTTTAGATCAAATTTCTCAGTAAACGATGGCACGAAACACAAAGCTTTTCCATCATTACCTATAAATCGAAAGTGCAAAAGTGCAAAGCAAAAGAAGAAGAAAAATGAAAGAAAAGTAAACAATTCGAACAGCACTCCTGCCGCCCAATAACATTAAACCTAAATAGAGTGCTCCAAATGAAAAACTAGGAAAATTAAATGAAACTGAATTTAGACTTGAACATTCTGCTTTCATATTAGCAATAAGTTTGTTCAATAGATAATCAAGGTCGCGCTCTCCATACCCAAACGATATCAGACAATAAACATTTTCGTTTAAAGGTAAAAATTGGATTCGTTCAGGATTCGGATATGCATTGGTGAGGATCAACCAAACGCACACACCTTAAACGAAACTAAATAATCACGAATAATATGTTTGTTTGAGATAAACAATGCCATCTGTTGCCAGGTTTAAATAGTAATTCGAGGACAACACCAATTTTTAGTTGCATCGGTTGCAATAGACCACAATCTGCAATAGAGATGGCAGAATTGAATTTGTGAAGATCGTCGCGTACCGAATTAACAGGCATGGAATAATCCATGCCTGTTAATTGGGACACACGGAAATCGCTTGCTGGATTTCGCCGATTCATAATGAGCATTAGTCATAATGAAGTTGTCAACTGATAAATGGGCTTCGTAAGCAATAAATCTTTTGGCAAAGGATAAACCGAAGATTGACGACATGCTAATTTTCATGCCGAGAGACGCGCGTTGAATATGTCATCAGTACCTCCTCGAACAGATATAATATCAGCAGCTCAACGAAAGATAGGCGAGAATGTGGCTGCAGTAAATTCACTACAACGAGGTTCACCATATCGTATCTATAAAGATGGCAAACCTTCTGTATTGTTTAACTTCGAGTCACAATCAGCAGGCCTCTGCGTCCTTTGTGGTCAGAAACATAATACACTATTGTGTAATGGGCAGTTTTCTTGGATCGTCATGATAACAGTCATATTTGCAGAATACTTTATGATACCGGGTCGCAGGCAAGCTTCATTACGGAATCTGTATTCAATAATCTGAATAATATGAATGTAATACCTTTACATTTGGCCAAACAACTGTTACTATACGTTTTACGATTGATGTTAACTTTGAGTTACGTCGATTGATGTTGGATATTGGAATTTTTTAAGGAACTTGCAGCTTGCGGATCCAAGGTTTGAGAACACTGGTCGAGTGGACGTCCCTATCGGTGACGATATCTGGAGCAATGTAATTCATTGAAAGTGAAGCATCGCATATGTTTACAGCAACCAACCGTGTCCATCAACAACGACTCCATGAGGTACTGCGTAAGTTATAGGAACTCGAAGACCAACCAATCGTATTCGATTCTTCTTCAGATCTCTGTGAAAAGATTTTCAAGAACACTTTCATTTGACGGGACGCTATAGTGTTCTAATCCCAATTCGCACCGGCACTTGGAAACTCTCATCAAGCTGGCTCTAAGTCAGTATCATCGATTGGAACGACGATTAGCCAGTAATTTCGTACTACAGTTCAAACATGTATGCGCGAATACTTCGCTTTAAAGTATTCAACACTTAAACGATACAACATGGGCTGTTTCACAGTTGTAAATTTTCTAGTTAACATAATATATCGGTTCCGAAAATGAGGGGCATATCAGAAAAATATTCCGCCAGGTGGAGGCAGACCCACGTCACCAATGATATCAATAAAAGTTAACGCGTGGTTCGCTAACAATGCCGCTGCGTACATATTAATTGAAGATAGTGGCCTACCGTTCATACAACGCGATTTGCACATTACGATAATTTACGTAGATGATTTCTTTGATAGCAGCGATTCTCCCTACGAAGCCGCAACTCTAGCATTTAAAATTGATTTCATATTAAAACGAAGCAAATGCCTGCTAAGAGAATGAAATTCAATCGACAGGGAAACTCTCGCAGCGATTGTCGATTCACAATCAGTAGCTTCAGAACTGGAACTCAACGATCCCGAAATCGCAGTACTCGGATTATACGATCCTATTGGAATGTTGGTTTCAGTAATACCAGCTGTCAAGATATTCATACAGTTATTATGGAGAGCGAATCTAGATTGAGATACGCCACTACCGCTTGAACTGCGAACCTACTGGTTAACATTTCGTAATGCCCTAAAAAAGCTGACATATATTCGTGTCACCGCTGGCTTAGTATAACCGAGAGGTAGTATAACGGCTTCATGAATTCTGCAATGCGAGCAGGAAGGCTTCTGCAGCGGTTATTTACATGTAAATAATGTTTACTGACGGTAATATTCATGTTTTGTTGGGGACGGAAGGACAAAAAATGCAAAAGCTCGACTGAGAATGTTTCATTTTTGATCAGAACAGGTCTAATTGAATACACAGAATCGATCTGCAGTATGTGCGAACGTGTTGACACCGACGATATGGTGCAGTGTGATAAGTGGTTCCATTTTGTGTGCGCTGGCGTAACGCAGGCAATCCAGAATGTCGATTGGGTTTGTAGCATGTGCTCGAGCTTGTCTATTGCCGAAAACACCATAACCGCCAACCCTATGTCAAAGACGTCGAGCAAGAGGAAAACACAAATGGATCTGTAAGCGCGCGATCCACAAAATCCGCAAGCAAGAGGACACATTTCGAATCCTCGTGCAGCAAATTGACGATGAATGAGAATCTGATCAAGCCTAATTCGAACCATGGGGATGTCAGTAAGTACGTTGAGCAACATCAAAGCCAGTCGGAGAAGCCAGTATTTAAACAAGTTCCACCTCAAGCAGCGGATATGGCTACATTGGCAACATTTGTTGAAATGCCCGTTACCAACCAAATGGCGAACGTATCGATATCGAGAAGCGGTCAGTCGCCATATCTACAACAATTGATACTCCGAGCGACGTCAAATAGGACACCCACTTCAAATATACGGACATCAGTCCCACATGACCGTGGCGCCATTCCGGTACAACACGAATCAGCCGCCTAATACTCAATCAGCAGCGTTTATCGGTAGGCCACAACTCTCTGTACCAAATTCTGCAACGGTACCCATGTTAAGGTCTGATCAGCAAGCCGCAAGACATGCAGCTTCCAAGAAATCCTCCAAGAAAAATTTGAAACCCTAATTTCATTCGCGCTGTCAGTGCAAAACCTATGCGCCATGATCGAAACTGCCGGACTACTGGCGCATATGAACAATCCATCACTGTTACAGGAGTTAACAGATCGATTACCGCCTCACATAAAATTAAACTGGGTCATATATCAACAGTCTGTGCCAGACGTCACATTATCCACGTTTGGGAATTGGCTTTTTGCAATCGCACAAGCAGCAAGTGCAGTTATCATACCATCTTCCACTCCTGACAGTATCAACGTTAGGCGGGAAAAGCGACAATCTAGCGATAGAGGCTATCTGCATACGCACGCGGGAGATACTAACAATAATCGAACTGTTAATGGTGAGTCGAAAGTACCGCATCAATAATGTCAGAACCGTAAGTAGTCTAAATCTACCGGTGCAATTCGTATCAGCGCAAGAGATGACCGATAAGTACCATCATCTACAGGGAGTTCCGACCCAGGAAAACAAACACGCAGTCCCCCGCATTATCATTGGGATTAATAATCGGAAACTAGGGATACCATTACAGGTGAGGGGGCGAACCTCACAGCAACCAGTGGCCACCAAAACTATATTAGCGTGGGTTGTGCACGGTTTATGCGGCCAAAACAAAGCAGCCAATTCTACATGTCATCGCCACATTACCATTATAATTTCCATATGTGTGATTGTAATACTGATCAGCGAATGGAGACTATGGTTAAAGAATTTTTCTCATTAGAAAGCATCGGCGCGAAGAAACCGGACATTATTTTGGAAACTAGAATGGATAGACGTGCGCACGAGTTACTAGAGGAATATGATGAAGTACGGCTCCCAGATAGTTTACCTATGGCACTAAATCGATTAGCGTGTCTCGAAAAGAAGTTGCAACGAAACCATGATTTGGCTGAATCCAAAAGAAAAAAAATCGTCAGTATCTCGCCAAGGGTTATGCACGTAAGTTATTACCTCATGAATTGATCGAGCCATCTCCAAGAATATGGTATCTACCCATATTTGCGGTGACTAATCCAAATAAACCGAATAAAGTTCGTATTGTATGGGATGCGGCCTGTAAAACCAATGGAATATCGTTGAATTCAGTTCTCACGAAGGGCCCAAATCAACTTGCAGCGTTACCAGGAGTAATTCAAAGATTTAGAGAGAGAAGAGTGACCATCTATGGTGATATAAGGGAAATGTTTCATCAAACACGCATTCGAGAAGCTGACCAACAGTCCCAAAGGTTCCTATGGAGAGGCGAGGACCCAAGTAAAGAACCTAATGTTTATGTAATGCAGGTTATGACGTTTGGCGCGATTTGCTCCCCCAGTTCGGCGCAGTATGTAAAAAACGTGACCGCGCTAAGTTTTGCCAAAAAGTATCCGCAAGCTTCCGACGCAATAACGAACAACCATTATGTGGATGACTTGTCAACACCTCGGAGGAAGCCATCGAACTAGCAAAACAGGTCATAGAAATACACAAACATGCAGGGTTTGAAATAAGAGGTTCGAGGTCGAATGTTCCGGAAATATTATCAGCATTGGATATTGTCAGAGGCGAAAACGTGCTAGGAATGCGGTGGAACACTGAGATCGAAACATTTAGTTACTCATTATCTCACCGACAACAGAATAGTGATCTCTTGTCGGGTGAGAAGCGACCCACCAAGCGTCAGATATGAATTCCTCGATGATATGGAATACAAGGAGACAGAGAAATAATACAACTGCCTATATTTGTCGATGCAAGTGAACACGCCTTTGCAGCGATTGCTTACTTCCACATCGTACGTGACAACGATATCCACTGTGCCTTGGTTGCAGATAAAACGAAAGTCGCACCACTTACACCATTATCAATTCTTCGACTTGGCTACAAGCGGCGGTACTCGGCGCCCGACTAGCTAACATCATTGGCGATTCCCACTCCATCCACATTCAAGAGATTCTGGTCCGATTCACGAACGGTCCTCTGCTGGCTACAACCATAATCCGATCATCGCAAATATCATCAGTTCGTGGCACATCGTGTTGGTGAAATAATGGAAACCACACCGACCAAATGGCACAGTGGTTAAAGCTTTGGCGTTTGGATCGGGAGGTACCGGGTTCGAATCCCGATAGAGGCAGGATGCAAAGGGAATTTTCATCAACAAATTACGATTTGTGATGGAATGGAACACATCTATGACCCCCTGTCGGAGTGCAAAACTCATGGACCGACCCATCTTCCATGCCAGTATAGGCTGACATGGAGCTATGCAATGTGCAGATGGTGATAAAATCGGACCTATATCCGTACGTCCTCGAATTGGCCTACACTGGCGAAAAAGTAAGGACGTAAATAAGCAAACCGCGAAAGAGTTGTGAGAGCCTTGGCCCCAGAACAGATAGCAGGGATAAATAAAAAAAAAAAAAAAAAAAAAATGGAAACCACGAAATTAAAAAAATCTCCAGATGGCTTCCCACCAAAAATAATGTAGCGGATGATGGCACAAAATCGAAAAAACTGCCAGATTTGAATTCATCTAGTCGATGGCTGAACGGGCCTGAAATTCTTCGCCTAGCTGAACTATGGTGGCCCCACCAACCCCAAGTCGTCTACGAAGCTTCCACTAAGAACGGCGTGCTAACTACATGCACGCGGTCAAATCGCTTCTTCGTGTGCAAAGAGCCGTTGCAGATGCAGAGTCCATAATACTGCCGTAACCGTAGGACCTATCACTCAAACCGAGCTTGTTAAAGCAAACACTGAACTCTACCGTCGAACCCAGTACGATGCCGCCTACGGAGGTAGAAATATTGTTACGCAACCAATCGCTTCCAATAGATGAACAAGTGAACGTTTCGAAAACCCGCCCTATTTATAGGAGTTCACCATATTTAGACGACGTTGGGATTTTAAGGATGAAAGGGAGGATTGATGCTTCGGAAGATGCAAGTATGAATCAAAAACGACCAATATTGCTACCGAAAGGTCATAGGATGACTTATTTGTTAGTCATGTCATACCACCGAAAATAGCACCACCATAATCATGAAACCGTTATTAACGAACTCCGTCAGCAATATGTAATATCAGCTGCCTAACGAAAGATAGGCGAGAATGTGGCTGCATGTAAAGTCATTACAACGAGGTTCACGGCTTATGGTAAGATTTAGGACTAGTGAGATGCACTATGAATTAACAAGCTTTCAATGGGAAATCTTAGCTAATTTGATTTTTTGTGTTGACCCCATTGTGTGTTTCGATATACGGGGCCGATCCTAGAGATTTCCACGCGGTTCCATTATACACGTTAAATCGCCTAACTAATAGGCTTTCCAAATATCATGGTAAATTTTAGGGCTAGTTGGGTGATTTAACCTATATAATGAAACCGCGTGGAAATCTCTAGGATTAGCCCCTTATAACAAAAAGCAAACGGTGCTAACACAAAAAATTTAACGAGTCGTCGCCCTTACTCTTAACATTGTATTTTGAAAGCCTATTAGGTAAACTATTAAATGTGTTCAACATGTTTTTGTTGAATTGTTGAATTACACTGTTAAAATAATGAATAAACACTCGCGTAAATTTTAAAATAACCAATTTTGTTAAGTTCATCACACTGTTTTTCTAAAATTGTTTTTAAAATCATTAATGTTTTAATAAAGATCTGTTCCTTTAGTTAATATGTACGATACGAACGAGAATAAGCTTATGATGCTATTATTTTTTAACCTACCTCACTGTTACTTATAAAGAACACTAGCCTATAGGAAGTTGCAAGACTATTTCATCCATTGGGATGGTGGACGCCAATTACCTTCACATCCAAACTAATATTACGAAATCTGTGAACCACATAAACAAAATGGGACGACCTGGTTCCTAAATAAATTATATCAAAATGGATGAAGTTGTGGGACGAACTGGTACAGCTTAACTCCCTATCAATTCCACGTTGATTAGAAACCGTACCTTCAGCCAAACAAAACCTCTGTTTACACGGGTTTTGTAATATATCAGAAAGAACACATGTAGCTGCCATCAACACTCGAATTGAATTGTCTGATGGAACGATCCTCACACGGCTACTGACGACCAAAACCAAGGTAGCACTTACCCGAGTTAACCAAACTTTCCCACATCTGGAA
The DNA here is from genome assembly GCA_963691935.1 of Nephrotoma guestfalica. Classification (NCBI taxonomy): domain Eukaryota; kingdom Metazoa; phylum Arthropoda; class Insecta; order Diptera; family Tipulidae; genus Nephrotoma; species Nephrotoma guestfalica. The sequence goes on from OY829914.1 coordinate 219,424,560, forward strand.
CTTTGCGGAGCGCTTCGGCTGTTACGTTTAATTAAGCAAGTGGTTAAAACACTATAAGTGCCACCGGCGGATATTTACGCATGTACAGTTCCTACCATTGTTTTGGCTTGGCTACAAAAAACCAGCAATAAAATGGAAAACGGTCGGCTATAATCGGGTATCAGAAATTCAAAATACCACTAAAATCGGGTGATGGAAACATATACTCTCAACACAAAATTCAGCGAGCATGCATCCAGAGGGATTTCACCACCAAAACCGAACCTGAAATAACAAAGAAACTCGTAATGAATAAAACAATCAATAGGGACGATGCATCCGACAACGCCTTGATCAAGCTTACGACCCCAAATCAGAATATAAAGGGTGTTTTTTTAAGAGGTTGCCGATTTTTTTTTGAATAAAACACATATAAAATTATGAAATGACCAAAATTTTTTTTTATTTGGTAGATAATTTTTTGGCATTTAACATTTAAACACAATTTCTGGCATATGGCTACCACGACTATTTTTCACAAATGTCATTCTGGAGGTCCAATTTTCCAGCACTTTTTCAAGCATTTGAGGGCGTATGTCAGCAATGACACGTTGAATATTGGTTTCCAAAGCGTCAATCGATTGAGGTTTATCCACATAAACCAATGACTTCACGTATCCCCACAAAAAGTAATCGAGTGGCGTCAAATCGCACGAACGCGGAGGCCAATTCACCGGACCATTTCTCGAAATAATGTTGTCGTTGAAAGTTTCTTTCAATAAGTCGATTGTTTCACGTGCTGTATGGCAAGTGGCACCATCTTGTTGAAACCACATTTCATTCATATCCATATCTTCAAGATTTGACAACAAAAACTCATTTAACATGGTTCTGTATCGATTTCCATTCACGGTAACGCGTCGTCCTTCCTCATTTTTAAAGAAATATGGACCGATGATCCCACCAGCCCATAGACCGCACCAAACAGTACATTTATCAGGATGCATTGGTAATTCTAGAACGGCGTGTGGATTATCTTTGCTCCAAATGCGACAATTTTGTTTGTTGACGTATCCATTTAACCAAAAATGCGCCTCATCACTGAAGAGAATTTTACGGTAAAAAAATGGATCTTCGTTCAATTGATTTAACGACCAATCACTGAATTCACGGCGCAAACGATGGTCGTGTGGCTTTAATTTTTGCACCAATTGAATTTTGTATGGCACCAAACCCAAATCTTTACGTAAAATTTTCCATAAAGTCGATGGACAAAGTCCAATTTGCTGAGCACGACGACGAATCGATAAATTGTCGTTTTCTTCGACACTGGCCTCAACGACAGCAATATTTTCTTCTGTACGAACTCTTCTCATTCTTGTCGGTGGCTTGGCATCCAAAAGAGTGAATGTAGACCGAAATTTGGTAATTACGTTCTTTATGGTGGTCTCTGACGGACGATTATGTGCACCATAAAATTCACGAAGTGCTCTATAAACATTTTTAATTGAACACTGATTTTGAAAATAAATTTCCACGATTTGAAAACGTTGTTCTGGAGTTAACCTATTCATAATGATTTGCCAAACAATACTGAGTAGAAATGCCACTTTGAGCTGTCAAAACAACTGTCATAAAATAAAACGACATCTATCGGAAAAACAAACCTCCTAAAAAAACACCCGTTATAAAACTAATACAAGTAACTGCGTATCTCTTCCGATTCATGCCTAAGATCAGTAAAGACAAGCGTGTGTCAATCAAATACGAGCAATAGAACTCAGGACAGCATTAACCACAATCACTTTAATGGATCAACAAGAGTAGCATCGCCTCCGTCCGTTTCCGATTTCAAAGTAAACCTACAGAATAACTTATGCGCGATCCACCCAGAGGACGTGTAACCTCGTTGCGGTCATTTACACACAACGTTGTTGATTATACCGGACCATTGCTGTTTTTGTGTGTCTTTCAACAAAGGCAATTTGCCAAGCGCTCCATATTTCAGAGGATTATGGGAGGCTGCGATTAAATCACTGAACCATCATCATTTATGGCGAGTCGTTGTCAATCGAACGTTTACGCATCCACCACGCTATGCACGATCGAAAGATGTCTCAATTCACATCGTCTGTGTCCTGTATCCAACGAGGCAGATAATATGGATTTTCTAACCTCTGAACAATTTTTAACTGGAAATACTTTGAATGTTTAAATTGTGTGAGAAATAAGTATTACTGTATGGATGCAACACCAGAAAGCATACACATAAGATTAACAATAAGCTACAGGTGTTTTTAAATAAATGCCTTAGGATAATACTGGGGTGGAGTCTTGCTCGTCTAAAGCAAGAGTGGAGATTGATTGGTTACACGCTGAGGATATGACCGAATGACGTGAGAATACGATCTCTGAAGTGGAACCCACAAGGGAACTGGAAAGTCGGGCGACCAGCTGCAACGTGGAAACGGACGACGCTAGCAGAAGCGAAACAAATCGGCAAGTCGTGGGGAGAAATCACGAATAGATTAGATTAATACAAAGTTCGAAATGTTCAAACAAATCAAAATTATCCCCATTGTAATATGATGACGTAGCCCCATTTGTTATTGACCCCGAACTTGATCAATTTTTGCCAAACTAAAGTAAATGAGATTTAGACGTTCACTGTGTCGAGAATTGGCCAGCTCACAAGTTCGGGGTCAATAACAAATGGGTCTACGTCAGCATATTACAATGGGGATAATTTTCCTAATCCTAACATTGCTTTTGTCAACTGTTTTACTAATACATGTGCATTTTTGTTATTTCGACCAATTTTGTAGTCCGCCATGTTTTGTTATTTTTTAATTTTGTCGAAAACTTCACATTCGTGAGCAATCAAAGCAATAGCACCCAATAGACCTAGCTGGTCCAGTCAAGCATACGCCATCTGCCCCTAATTTGGAGATAAACAGTTAAATTGTGTAGATACATCTTTGATAATTTTAATTTGTGTAGCCACATTTTTTGTGAAATGATTAAAACTTTACACCAGGTTTCCGATGCTTGTGAACCCTAGGACCAAATTTATTAAATTATTCGAATGAAAGCGACTTGTTCCTTCATCAAATTTGGCGGATTTCATTTTAAAAATTGAGATCCATGGTTGACAGTGAAAATTCCAGTATATAGTCCATTTGAGTTATGTACGTTGGGTTGGCTATATATGTCCGAATTACAGCCAATTATTTTAGACAATAAAACCGCTGATTCTCATTTGATTAAATCTTAAATCATTTTAATTAAGACATTATACATTTTAATTTAGCAATAATTATATTGCAACTGCATGAGAACGTATTTTTGCTTTCTACATATTTTACGGGGATCAAAAATTGCTTGAGGCGTAAATAACATATAAATTTTTTTTTGAATTTCGAGATTAATTAACAGTTGACTTTTTGTGTCAGTTCTTACATAACGTCGAAAATTTACCATTTGACATTTTATTACCGCGTTACATCATATTTCACATTAAATTATAATTGTATACATAAAATATAAATTGGTACATACCTTTAATGGCAACCGACACCGGTTGAACTTTAAAACCGAAAATTGAATGACGATTCGCTTGTTCACAGTATCCCGAAATGGCCATGCACGCAGCAAAAAATGTGATATGCCATAAAAATGTGAAGCATACAGCAAAACCACTATAAGTACAAAATATGCGAACGGATGGGAACGGGCTTATGATACCAATCCAAAATGAGATCATATCGGTTAGTGACGTAATTGTAATCGATACGGCCGCTTCGGACAACATAAGACCCATCCGATTTGGTACGGATTCTTTGACGGAAGTTCGCCGCCACGCTGCTAACATGACAAAGGTATCATCGATACCAATACCTGTAAATAAAAAATAAAAATGAAATTTAATTAAATAAATGATCGCGTTTTACTAATTAAAATTCACAAATTATAAATATTGATTGGTTTTTTATTGTTTTTCGGTGGCCGATTAAATATGGCCATAATTACATAAAGTGTATTGAAACAAACAAACTAGTGACACATTGAAGGTTGCTCAATTTATAGTTTGGTTACATTCTCATTATGGTCGGTTGTATTTGCTCGAAACTCATGTCGTAAAGGCAAATCTGATTATAAATTTAATAATCGTCTTAAGAAAGTCGTAATCTTCTTAACATTAAATGTTTTAAAAATTTAATTCTTATAATGGTATTTGAACGAGGCATTAACATGCGGGGACATCCAATTATTGTTCATCAACATGTCAAGGTATTTGAACTGTCGTTAAACCGACCCACGCCTTCACAAACGATGTTCGACAATTATAAATTTTTTGGACCAAGCAATGTAAAGCCAATATAAAACATGTAAACTGGGCAATATAAAAAAGTACAGTTATATTTAATTACTATGTACATAGTTTTTATGGCTCGTATATATTTCTAATTAGAGCAACGAGAGATACAAGAAATACGCGGTACTCTATAATTAGCAATAACATAAATTAGACAGCCCAGTCGATTTGTTTAGTAGATTGTAGTGCGTTCGAAATCTGAACTTTTACTCAACATTGAACACAAAAATTTATATTTGAAGGATCTTTAATTACAAATCTTATTGTTTACTATTGCGATTTCTAATTACTTGCGTCGTATATAAATTAAGTAAAATATGGAATTATTAATTTATTTCATTATCCACCTTGTCAATACACAATTAGTATGATAATGTCGTCTGATGCTACAAAGAATTATTTTCCGTATGAATCGTTAAACCTAAAACCGTTGGTGAAATATTGAGTCAATTTAAAACTCTAGAGTTGACCCTAGACAAACAAAGAAGTGGAATTTTCATTAAACAATCGTTAAATGTCAGGTTTGCACCAAATAAAGACGCTGATGAAAAACAAAAAATTTATTTTCTTCTCCCTTTCCGTTTAGGAATTCATAAACAACAATTCACATTCCAGCGAATAAAAGTGTTACCAGACAACACAAAATACAGATCGCAGATCGTATGGTTTCTTCATCTTACACTCGTCCATCCTGACACTCTGGGTTGTCCTCAATCCTACTTATTTTCGCTTTCGTCGTCATTCTCGCTGAGTTCATCCTCGTCGGGAAACTCAACCAGCTTCAAGTGGTCGCATGGAAATATCCCTCTAAAACGGCGCCGACCATCTGTTTGCGTTAGTTCTTCGATACGATATCGGTCTCCATACAATATAACAACGACTGTATATGGTCCTCGGCATCGTTTCATCAATTTTCGACTTTCCCCAGTTGAAACGGGCTCAGTATACACAACAACCTGGTGTTCGATGTTTGGTATCAAATCTTATGCTTTTCGTGTTTCTGTAGTTTATTCGAAGCCTCATTCTGGATAATTAATAAATACATAATTAATCTGCTCAAAATTAGTGAATGATTCCTTTTTTTCTAATAGAGTTAATTGCAGCTTATCACCAAACAGAGGTTTTGGAGGAAATCCAAAAAGCAGTTCTTGCGGCTATTTCTTAGTAACGCAGCGGGGTAAACGTAGTGTGTGAAGTTAGCCCAGTTGTTCATCCCAGGAAAAATAAAAATGTTCATCGGGTAACACTAATTTCATCCCATCCCAGGATTTTTAAATTATACAACTAATTAGGACTGTCATACTTGTTAAAGGTAGCGAACATTTTAGCTTCCGACTATGCAAACAACTAAAATTAATATAAATCAAAATTACATATTTGAGTACAAACTATAATTGATATATTACGAAGAAAATTCTCAATAAAATAATTAATATTTCTCTGAAACCTATAGAGTGCCTTAAGATTTGACTTCTGAGTACAGATTTTGTTCGAAAAATGAGACTTGAGGATTGGGAGTCTTGCTGCTGTTTCACTAACCTACTAGATGCACAAAATTGATATTATTGTTAATTGATGTAAATAATAAGTAAATTTTACATTTACATCTAGTGTGCTGATGAAACAACAGAAAACTCCCAACTCTCAAGTCGCGGTTTTCGCACAAAATTCGTATACAGGTTATGACTCGTCATGGTGTCCACTAACTCTGATAAAAATTTGGATATCAGCCGTATGTTAGGATTCCCGCTATATGCTCATTAGCAATCCGAACATACGGCTGGTATCCAAATTTTTATCAGAGTTTGTGGACACTATGCCGAATAATAACCAGAAGTCAAATCTTTAGGTTCTCTCTAGGTTTGAGAGAAAGATTAATTATTTTATTGAGTATTTTTTTCAAATTTCATATGGTGGTGGGCCATATGCAAATGAGCATATAGCGAAAATCCTAACATACGGCTGATATCCAAATTTTTATCAGAGTTAGTGGACACCATGACGAGTCATAACGAGAAGTCAAATCTTTAGGCACTCTATAGGTTTGAGAGGAATATTAATTATTTTATTGAGTATTTTTTTCAAATTTCATATGGTGGTGGGCCATATCAAATGAGCATATAGCGAAGATCCTAACATACGGCCGATATCCACATTTTTAGCAGAGTTAGTGGACACTACAACGAGTAATAACCAGAAGTCAAATCTTTAGGCACTCTATAGGTTCGAGAGGAATATTAATTATTTTATTGAGTATTTATTTCAAATTTCATATGGTGGTGAGCCATATCAAATGAGCATATAGCGAAAATCCTAACATACGGCTGATATCCAAATTTTTATCAGAGTTAGTGGACACCACGACGAGTCATAACGAGTAGTCAAATTTTTAGCCACTCTTTAGGTTTGAGAGGAATATTAATTATTTTATTGAGTATTTATTTCAAATTTCATATGGTGGTGGGCCATATGCAAATGAGCACATAGCGAAAATCCTAACATACGGCTGATATCCAAATTTTTATCAGAGTTAGTGGACACCACGACGAGTCATAACCAGAAGTCAAATCTTTAGGCACTCTATAGGTTTGAGAGAAATATTAATTATTTTATTGAGTATTTTTTTCAAATTTCATATGGTGGTGGGCCATATGCAAATGAGCATATAGCGAAGATCCTAACATACGGCCGATATCCACATTTTTAGCAGAGTTAGTGGACACCACGACGAGTAATAACCAGAAGTCAAATCTTTAGGCACTCTATAGGTTTGAGAGGAATATTAATTATTTTATTGAGTATTTATTTCAAATTTCATATGGTGGTGGGCCATATCCAATGAGCATATAGCGAAGATCCTAACATACGGCCGATATCCAAATTTTTAGCAGAGTTAGTGGACACCACGACGAGTAATAACCAGAAGTCAAATCTTTAGCCACTTTCTAGGTTTGAGAGAAATATTAATTATTTTATTGAGTATTTTTTTCAAATTTCATATGGTGGTGGGCCATATGCAAATGAGCATATAGCGAAAATCCTAACATACGGCTGATATCCAAATTTTTATCACAGTTAGTGGACACCATGTTGGAAGCTAAAATGTTCGCTACCTTTAACAAGTATAACAGTCCTAATTAGTTGTATAATTTAAAAATCCTGGGATGGAATGCAATTAGTGTTACCTGAAGAACATTTTTATTTTTCCTGGGATGAAAAACTGGGATAACTTCACACACTTGGGCAAACTGGTAATTGCCCATTTAATTTTAACGAGTGCATTATCCCAATGTACGTTACCGTAATTAAACATGGTCCTTAATGAGTGTAAATACGTGCGATTGGTTCTTTACCTGCCCATTCGCGCGTGGAGTAACTGTAGCACTCAGCACATGTTTTATTTTATTATCAGCACAAAATTTCTCAAAACTATTTGATATGAATCTATCAGAGATGAACCCCGGTGATTTACCAAGCAGGTTGGCATTCCAAAATGAAGTGTCAATTCATTGGTCGCGTTAATCACAAAACGAGTCGAGATATTGCTGACAGCTTTGAGATAGACGTATTTCGTGAAAGCATCAATGATTGCCAACACGTAACGATTTTTTCTAGAACTAGATACAAATGACCCTAGATGGTCTAGATGCCTTGAAGAACAGGGAATGAGAACCTTCTCGATCTGAGGTAGTTCAATTTTTTTTGCATTTAGAAACAATCAACGCAAGTTTTTATATATTTTTGGACAAATTGTTGCAGATGTGGCCACCAGAATACTCTTCAAATTGCCGATAACGATTTTTCTAAAGCGAAGTGCAACATTTCATCATGATACTTGTCATTGCATTTGCGATATAATCGGTATTTGTGGACGGTATGCTCATTATTCGACGGATCAATTATATTTTCCTTAATTTTTATAACGTCAGGATCATTATCATGTAACATATTGAGCCAATCTTGCTCAACCCATTCGTCGGAACTATTTATTTGTAGTATATCCAAAGTAGCAGGTTCTATTTCTGTTGGTGCACATGGATCAGCCATATGGATCATATTGGTACCCGAACGGTGCTGTATGTCCATATCATACGCCAATAATCGTAACCACCATCTACCTATACGAGGTACCAAATCTCGTTTCGTCAAAGCTGCCTTAAAAGCACTGCAGTCGGTAACAACTGTAAAGCCTTTGCCGAGAATGAAAGGTCGGAATCTATCTATTGCTTCGACGACAGTAAGAGCCTCTAATTCATAACTATGATACTTTTTCAAGGTCGGTTGTTTGTCTACTATAACAGCTAACCGGATGCAATTCACTATCAGACGCTCGTTGGAACAAAATCCCAGCTAGTCCAGTTGAACTACCATCCGTATGGATGTTCTTAAGAGTTATCATATAATACTACTCCACCCCGCTGGTCTAAAATATTTGTTGAATGTTGAATCCTTTCTAGTTATTGGTGCTGCGATAAACGAAAAGTTTGGCACAAACTTCTGAAAATAGCTGAATAAACCTACGAATTGTCGGATTTCGTGTACGTTTTTGGGTACGGGAAATTCAACAACGCAATTTATTGTATCTTGACCCGGTTTAATGCCTACTTCATATCCTAAAAACTCAAACTTGAAACTTGCTGACTTGATTGGAAAGTGGCAATCAAGCTGGTTTGATGAGCAATTTAGCAACCTATTAAAAGTGTTCACGGAACCTGAGTCCAAATTTCTGGACAAGTGTGGTAATAGCCGTTTACCATTTTCACTCAAACTCTACAAAGAAATTCAAAAATGAATTGCAAATTTGCTGACCTGGTTGAGAAGTGGCAATCAGGCTAGCTAGATAAGCAAATTAGTAATATATTAGAACTTACTCACAGAAACTGAGTCTAAATCTCTAGGAAGGCGTGTTAATGGCCGTTTACCATTTTCACTCAAACTCTAAATAGAAATTCATAAATTCGTCGAAAAATTTGCTGACCTGGTTGCAAAGTGACAACCAGGCTGGCTGGCTTGATGAGCAATTTAGCAACCTATTAGAAGTGCTCACAGAACCTGAGTCCAAATTTCTAGAAAAGTGTGTTAATGGCCATTTACCATTCTCACTCAAACTCTAAATAGAACTTCAAAACAATCGAATTCGTTGCACTGACCTGGTTGGAAAGTGACAATGAGGCGGAAAATGGGCAATTTAGCAATCTATTAGACGTGCTCACGGAACTTGAGTCCATATCTCTGTGAAGGCCTGTTAATGATCGTTTACTATTTTCGTTCAAACTTTAAATATAAATTCAATAGAGTTCAAGAGAACTCTTGATCTCTGTACCATTTTCGTGCGTTTTAATCGAAAATGTACAAAGGGCATACAATTTCAAAAACAATCATATCAAACAAAATTTTATAAATAAAATTATAAAATTATTACAAAATTTTATTTTGAACTAAAATTTTGAGTAAAAATGGTAAATGGTACTTAGATTTCTTCTCAGAGAATTGAATTCCGCTTTGAAGTGCCGCTAGCACCTGAAATAGCTTTAAATTGCTCAACTAGTATGATTGGAACTTCCTAACCAGGACAACAAATTTTCTACAAACTTTTGTAAATCTATTTTGAATTTGAGTGAAAATGGTGAACGGTCATTCACACGCCTTTTCAGAGATTTGGACTCAGGTTCCGTGAGCACTTCTATTAGGTTGCTAAATTTCTCATTCAGCCAGCATGACTGGAACTTCCTAACAAAATCAATAAATTTGCAACGAATTTTTGAATTTTTATTTAGAGTTTGAGTGAAAATCGTAAACGAGCCAAATCCCCACGTATTTTTGAATTTATATTTAGAGTTTGAGTGAAAATGGGAACCGGCCATTAATACGCCTTCCCAGAGATTTGCACTCAGGTTCCGTGAGCATTTCTAATAGGTTGTTAAATTGCTCATTCAGCCAGCATAACTGAAACTTTCCAACCAGGTCAACAGATTTGCAACGAATTTATGAATTTCTACTTAAAGTTGGAGTGAAAATGGTAAACGACTATTAACACACCTTCCCAGAGATTTGGACTCAGGTTCCATGAACACTTCCAATAGATTGCTAACTTGCTGTTTCAGCCAGCATGACTGGAATTTTTTAACCAAGTCAGCAAATTTGCAACGAATTTTTGAATTTAGATTTAGAGTTATAGTGAAAGTGATAAACTCTTCTAATAGGTTGCTAAATTGCTCATTCAGCCGGCATAACTGGAACTTTCCAACCAGGTCAGCAAATTCGAATTTGTACTAGACAGCCCAAACCTAACCTGAAAGCGACAATGCGGAAACTTAATTAGCATTAAGTGATTGACCACTATGAGTCTAGCAAGAACTTTCAGCCCGAAATTTAAAATTGATGTTTATGGATATAGTCGTTAGAATTTCGTTCTACAGGCGATTCAAGAGTACTTGCCATATACCGCCGGATTCGTTAAAGTATTGACTACAGACGAGGAGGTTTGTAGAAAAATTCTATCTGGAATTATCTGTATTACCATCTACAAACTCGAAAATTTACAGAAAAACTCTAACTGGATATAGTCGAGACTGACTCCTGGGTGACAGACATGAAGTGTTACCAACTTCAGACTGTCATTGCTGTTAAACTAGTGACGACAGAGCGCCCAAATTTACACTAATGACAGTTCATTCCATTGTTTACAAGCGTACAAAAGCATTTTAGTGGGAAATATTCAGAAAAAAAGTTATCCGCAATGGAATTTAAGCGTAATAGTGTGATTGCTCTATATTTGGCTGGAAAACCACCGCAAATTGTTAACCAGTTAAAACACCTGCATGTGAATAAAATGTTTGTGTATCGGACCATAAATCGTTATAACGATACTGGCAGCATTGCAAAACGCCATGGTGGTGGACTGAAACGCACTGCAACATCGCCGGATATCATTCGGAATGTGAAGGCCAAATTGGCTTGGAATCCGCCCCGTAGCAGCAGGAAAACGGCTCGTGAGGCGAACATTTCGCTCGAACGGATGCAGCACATATTGAATGATCATCTTGGACTAAAGGCCTTGCAATTCCATAACACGTATAGTCTCACCGATGCTCAAAAAAAGTTAGAGTGGAAAGAGCAAAGGAGTTGTTACGCTTGCACGAAAGTGGCGATTTGCCGAATTTGGTTTTCTCCGATGAGTCACCGTTCGTTATTGAGCAATATGTGAACAAGCAAAACGACCGGATTTACTTGCCCGGCCGTTCTACTGAACATTTGGATCAACGGGTTGCCACTCGACACCAAGCGCCGCCAATGGTGATTATTTGGGCCGCCGTAACGGCCGAAAGCCGTTCACCGCTCGTTTTTTTGGACCGTGGCATCAAGATAAATGCTCAAATTTATCGGGATCATGTTTTGGAGGGAGCGTTTTAGCCTTGGGCCCAAAAACATTTCGGCCGCAGAGCCTGGACATTTCAACAGGACTCGGCGTGGAGTCATAAAACGCGCGTCAATCAAGATTAGCTGAGAAATAACGTTCCGCTGTTCATTTCCACTGCCCAATGGCCACCAAATTCACCGGATGCAAATCCGCTAGATTTCTTGATTTGGGGTATTTTGAAGAGCAAGGTTGAGACAAAAAATACCAAAGTGTCGATCATCTCAAGAAAGCGCTTCGCCGGGAATGGCCAAAATACCGCAGAGCCAGTTTCGTGCTGCATGCAATAGCTTTGTCGGCCGTTTGAAGGCCATAATCGCGGCGTAGGGTGACCAAATCGAAAACTGCTAATGCAATTCGAAAAATAAAAATTCTGTGGCGTTTTGGTTTGGTAACACTTCGTATCAGCTACCCTGTAGTTCTGACAGTATTTTTGATTTTTTTTAATATATGACCTATTTAGTTTTTTGCATTGATGTTTTATCCGTAATAAATTTGGTTTTATTACTTTAATAAAATTTTAAAAGCAACGATTTATTCGTAGCTATTTTATACACATTTTATTAATACTTATAATTTGCATGTGATTCAAGTTTGCTTTATAGTTATAATTTGCGTATCTTTTGTGTCATGACAGAAGTTGTATTGCCATAAGTAAAAAATTAAAATTTCGGGCTGAAAATTCGGACTAGCTTCACGGAGATCAAATTTGCAACGAATTTTTGAAGTTCTATTTAGAGTTAAAGTGAAAATGGCAAACGGCCATTATCGCAACTTTCCAGAGATTTGGACTCAGGCTCCGTCAACTCTTCTGATAGGTTGCTAGATTGCTCGTTCAGCCAGCATGACTGGAATTTTTTAACCAAGTCGGCAAGTTTGCAACAAATTTTTGAATTTCTATTTAGAGTTAGAGTGAAAATGGTAAACGGCCATTAACACGCCTTCCCAAAGATTTGCACTCAGGTTCCGTAAGCTCTTCTAATAGGTTGCTAAATTGCTCCTTTCGCCAGCCTGATTCCCACTTCTCAGCCAGATCAGCAAATTTTTAACGAATTTTTGAATTTCTAGTTAGAGTTTGAGCGAAAAAGGTAAACGGCCATTAACACACCTTCCCAGAGATTTGAACTCAGGTTCTGGGAATATCTCAGATAGCTTGGTATGGTGCTCATTTACCCAGCCTAACTGAAATTTCCTAAGACAACAAATTTGTTGCGAATTTTTATATTTCTATTTTGATTTTGAGCGAAAATGTTAAAGTAGCAAAAAAAAAATAAATCTAATCAGAATCCGCGTGAGAATATAAAAATTCAAAGTCGGCGTACGGATTGTTGCCATACGCACCTTTTTTGTTTTCTGGGCTGGAATTTTGAACTATTTCCACAAAGGTGCATTTTATTATAAATATTTTTTAGTCTCCGCTAGCGACTCGCGGTATTACTCAGTGTACAATAAATTAAAAGGCTTAAAAGCCTCAAATACCTCCCAAGAAACAATAACCTTGCCTAATTTTGCAGACTCGCCATACATAAAATTCAATAAATCGAAAGTGTTGGAAAGCCGCTGATCACAATTAATTATTAATTTTATTGAACAATCAACTTGCTGAAATCCTCTTTAAGTCGCTTCACTAAAATTATATAACTTTAAGACAAATCGTCGTTGCAAAATTAATCTTTTCTTAAGAATCTGGGTTACACATGTTTTATTGCAATAATTATTTTCTTAATCATGTGTAGTAACAGTATATCGTTTATACTAAATCCAGCACAAGATCTTAAAAATTAAATAAGAAGTGAATTACTTAATCGTCTTCTCTGTTGTCTTAATTGAATAATTATTCACTGACGTCATCTATGTCATGCATTTAAAACAATAATAATTTTGACAATGAATTCACAAAAAATAATTAACTCAAACATTTTCGTTTTATAGGTTTAGTTCAAGTTTACGATTAAACAACTCTATTATACTTTCGAGATAAGCGCATATGTACTCAAGAAGCATTAAGATCGAGATTTGTAAAGTATACGCATCCACGATACGATCATATTCATGCAAGTGCGCGCACGTGAAATAATTATGAGTTGTTATTGGCCCCGACATAATTAATTCCAATTGCGGAGAAAGAAACAGACAAAGTGAAGCGTGTGCTAATTTACGGGGGTGGTTGCGCAGAACAGTGCATCAGTATCATAATTGATTAAACAGAAATGCTGAGAGGAAGTGTTCAATTATGGTGTACAGAATTATGTGTGTAAGTTCAAGATTTGATGATAGACTTTAAATTAATAGCCACTTACTTCGAAGGTCTAATGTTTGTGTTTGTAATTAGAAGGGAATTTTGTTGATTGATGCGAGATTTTTTATAAACGTATAACCAGTGGGCAAAATTTAAATCGTTCACTACCCAGCTAATTGTTGATTTTTAATCAAGTTTTGTGACCGACGAATAATTATCAACTTAAATTATCAATTATATGTAATATCTAAAATGTTCACTAAACTAAATAGCGGGTTGGAGGGTACGACATTAGAATGTCTATAGAAGTTTTGAGGTTACTAAACTAACTTAAATTGGAACTTCTAAATATGAGCTGATATTTCTTTTCTAATAATATGACTGACCACGATTGGTGATGACAGGGGTAAAAAGCGTTTATGTACGCTTTAATCCACTTTGCGTGTATACTGTTGTAATGTGGCCATATTTTAGAAAGATGATAAGGGTCACGCAATATTTCTAGGGTCGCGTCCCCCGTGTCGGGAGACAGACGCACCTCAGCGTTATCACCCAGGAACAAAATGAAAAAAAAAATGATTAGCTTGAGAGAGGGGAGGGGTTCCTCTGATGCGATTCCTGTCTAAATTTCAATTGGTAAGGTTAAGTAAGGTTTAGGTGAGATTTCTAGTATTAGAATTCGATTTGCGTTGAGTCCTAATCTAGAGTTTATTCTTTCACAGTTACACTTATTCCATTTGGGACAAATCTTCCACAACTAGCAAATTATGGCGTAGATATCAACAACGGAAAATGTGTGTTTAGGACAAGCAATCTTGATTTTTTCTGAATTAATGCAATTAGAGATTTTCCAGCACCACAAAATATAAAGCAAATACAACAATTTGTTGGTATGGTAAATTACTTGCCCTTATTCACACACAATTGGCAAGTCTGCTTAAAAAACTGAAAACGTCTCAAAAGTTGTCTCGGCCTAAAAATGTCAAAACGCATTTCGTCTGCTCAAGAACAAACTTACAAAATATTGCTCTGAAACAAATGACACAAAATATATCATCCTAACTGATGCATCTAACACAGCTATAGGCATAGTCGTACAGCAGCGAAATCAGAAACTTGGGAACCTCTTGGATTTTTCTCCAAGAAATTATCAGATACCGAAAGAAAGCATTTCGCATTTGATAGAGAATTGCTTGCAATATTCCAAGCACCTGAATATTTTCGCTACTTTGTCGAAGGTTAAGAACTCACTATCTTCACCTACCACAAACCGCTTACTAGAGCAATTGCCTCTAAAGCGGAACGCAGCCCTAGGCAATCAGGCCATTTAGAAATTGTGTCGCAATTCACCACAGGCATACAACATATACAGAGCAAAAACAACGTGTTCACTGACATCACAACGAGCGTAAAAGCTCAACAATGCAATCAAGAACTATACAAAACTTACTCTCTGGTTCTAAAAATTAGAATAACTAAAGTCAACAATTGCCAGTACATACCAGAGTCATTACGTCGAACTGTCTTCGACACTTTGAATAATATTTCACATCCAAGTGTATTCAAGCAACTCCCAAACTCGTCACTTCAAAATATTTTTGACCCATGTGGGCGAAATCTTGTTTGTCCTGCCAAAAGTACAAAATTCAACGTCACACCAAATCGCCCCACGGGGATTTTCATATTCCAACAGGTAGATTTGAACACATCCATTTAGATATTGTGGGACCACTTCCGCGTAAAAAACATATCCGCAACAAGAATCTCAAAAAAACTTTTCTCGATTCGGCGTACCGATTAACTTAACGACCGATCAAGACACGCAATTCGGGTCCAAATTATTCACTGAGCTATTATACGACGCCTAGGCTCACATCGAATACGCACTCCGGCCTACCATCCACAAGACAACCGTATGGTTGAGCGCTTCCACTGTCACTTAAAACAGCTCCAAAAGTTTGTGCAAATACCGTCAGCTGAAGGTCAGAGATCCCAATCATATCGTTGGGAATCCGAGCAACAGTTAAAGATGACCTAAAATGTCCACCAGCAGATCTGCTGTTGGTACAAAAAATCTTCCTATTCAAATTGGGATTTTACCGGAGCGTCTTTCACACTGCACAAGCTGAAGCATGTTAGTACTCCAAATTCTCATTGTGGCGCTGATTACAGATACATACATTTTTTCTCATTCTGATATGATCATGTGGGATATCGTTTTAAGATATTGGACGAAGGAAAATGTTTTTAAAGCGCTGATGGTAAATTATTCCTTTGGGAATACAGACACACCTCATATCATTGAATAGGTTTTGAAGAATATCACAAAATAAGTAGAAGTACGTCAGCTAATTCTAATAAAATCATGAGACTTATAAATCATTCATGGTTGAAAGTTGTTGGAAAAGCAACACATTTATTACCTGGACTTTAGTTTACAAATTTACCACTTCGGCGCTGGTAATAAACTAATCCGTTGTTATAGAATATATAATAATAGTATAATACAACATGAAACTTTTAGAAACAAATTTTAATGGTAATTTTCTATTTTCATTTTATTTGAGTGTGAGGGTGTGAGGGTGTGAGTGCCGACTCGAAGTGTTACCAATTAAAAATGCTGGAAATTTGCCTATTTTTATTTTTTTTATTTCAAAACTTCAGTATGTTATTATTCGATGTAGCCAACTTTAGCGCGGATAATAGCATGAAGTCTGTCCGAGAAGGCTTCACACGCTACATGAATGTGGTCTGATGGTATTTTGTCCCATTCTCGGTGAGGAGCCGTCTCTTTAAGGCGTCGACCGTCTCATATTTTTTAGTTAATACTTTGGTCTCCAGAATGCACCACATGGAAAACTCCATTAGGTTTATGTCTGGAGAATATGGTGGCCATTGTTGCGAAGAAATGAAGTTGGGAACTTTTTCTTATAAAAAACATTGGGTTGAATAGGCTTTATGAGATGGTGCCGAGTCTTGTTGACACGTCCAATGGTTTTTATCCAACTGTTTACGTGCCTAAGGTAACAAAGCATCGCTAAAAATCTTTTCACGGTAGATTTATTGATTTACCTTTACGTTCAATGAAAACGCGTGGTGAGCGTCCTGTAGCAAATACCGCGGCCCAAACCATAACTGATGCAGGCGCTTGCTTCTAAACCGTAAAGATTTTTTCATCAGAAAATATCAAATTCTCAAGCCCGCCACCAACGAGTAAGTGATTTAACAATATTGCTCTTGCTAGGCGAACTGCCTTTTGTGCAAGTGTTGCTGATTTTTGATGTCTATCTCCATGACATTTTTTGATGCTACCGTATCCGTAAATGTTGTAGCTCAATAACAAAGGCTGGTTGCGATTTTCCTGCCAAATACAAAGCAATAACATTATTGTGTTTGAATTCAATTTTGATAGCTTTTATTTTAACTGCGACGCTTGTCAAAAAATCAGCGGGCTGCCATTAGCCGTTTGGTTGCTACAGCAGCGTGAAATTGGTAATACTTCGAGCGCCCACCACTGTACAAATTAGGTCAACACAATATCCCATTTCATTAAAATCTATACAAGACAAACTGTAGACAATTCATTTTGGCGTAGACAATGTCGACATATGTAGAGTATGTAGAATATTTGTAGACAATGTAGATTATTACTTTTTTGTTGTTTTCCCTTCGGTCTGTAAGACCAAGTTATTGGAATCCTGATAAAAATGAAGAAAATTGACCTGGTCCAAAACTGCTATTCTCGACGTTCGAAGGTCTTTGATAAAATTTTAAAAAAAAAAGTCTGTCCTTTCGTCTGGATGGATGTCTGTGCCGATGTTATCTCAAGAACGAATCTTCTTTTATTTTTAATTCGGTAAATTTAAAAGCATTTGGGACCTCTATCTCTACCCCATTCTAAATCACCCAAAACCACGATATTGCTTTACGTTTTCCCCATATACTCGTCAAGTATATCGTTTGAAAGGTTTTGAAGAATACCGTTAATTCCGCAGAAAACCATAGTACTAAACACTACCGTGGTGGCGCGAGGAACAGTTAAAACTTTTTATGTGGCATATCATTTAAAAGGTCTTTGAAAAAGCAACAAATATGTGATCAGCTCTTTCGTTCATAAGTCCACCGTGTTAGCGCTGGTAGCTAATTATTACATAATCATATAATATACAGGTGTGGTATATCATTGGAAACAGCTTGAAGAGTGCTGTAAATTTTAAACACCTTAGTATTCAAAACCACCGTTGCAGCGCTGAAAGCAGTCACAAGTTCCCTTAAAATCATGGAATTATTATCCCTTTAGATGATACATCCATCGTTTTGGCGCATAGAGCTTATAATTGATTTATTATAGAATATATGTGTGACAAGTCAATGGAAAGGTCTTGAAGAAATTTTCGTCATTTTCTTGTCGGTAAACGCCGACGGAAGCCGTGGAAGCTATTGATCGCGTGATTGGCATATCGGTAAATAAGCATACACTATACATATGTTCAAAGTATTTTCAGCATCAAGTGCTGCAATTTAATGCAGCAAATTTCAATTCAAGTCGAAATCGTGTTCATCAAGGTGTATTTTAACGAGGCCAAATAAAATGTGGTTACGAATCGGCATCATCGAAAATTATAACGTAGTACGCGGCTGAATTCGCGGCTATGAACACACTTATCTAGGCAACGCCTACTGTTATGCTCTGTAAAGTATAGTGTATCAACCTTCATTACCCAAGTTGAATATCCATTTCTTAAGCAAAATTGTGGCATACAGATAAGGAGGCCACGCGAAGGGGTTGTGTGTACAGTCGAATATGCTTGCCCGGTAGATTTACATATAAGCTTCATAAAAATATTGCAGTATTTGAGTGGTCATGTGTGGTAGCTTTTATTAATTCTCCCATGAATTTGTGCTTTAACATTTTATTGCGTGGTGATGATTATGTTCATTGAAGTACCATGGCTCAAAGTAGTTTATTATCATACCGTTTTCCGAGTATATAGCAACACTTATACATATAGTTAGAAATGAGCCATGGAGCCGAAATGATTCCATTAACAAAGAAATCATAGAGTTTGGCTAATTTCGAACAGAAACAACAATTTTCGGCATTGTCTACATTCTCTACATGGTTGAAGTCACCTTTTTAATTGTCTACATACAATCTACAGGAAGCAGATAATACGGCACAACACTGCACACAAATAATTTCGGTTTAACAAGGGAACGGGAATGGACTGAACTTAGCAGCTATCCAGAAATCTTAACCAGAGTAAAGGCTGAATTAGAGGGAGTCGACTGAACAATCATCTTAATATCTTATTTAACACAAAAAACCTAAATCAACATAATGAAATCCTACTACACTTGGATGACAGCACTAATGAGGTCGTTCACCAAAGGATGGTTACGCATTACTGTTAATCCAGTAACTGGTTAAATTACTATTTAACCAGTTACTGAAAGAAAAAATTAGAGAAATAGTAAGAACAGAAAACTGACAGAAGGGGGAATAATTAATACAAACTTATTGGGCAGAGAAGAAGTCGCACGAGAAATGGAAACCTTTTCTCGAAACCGTACTCAAACAATGATAATGAGAAATTTAACTATTCTATATAAATATTATTTCGATACCCAAAACTAGTAAGGAGTATCTTCACCATATAAAAATAAGGTCAACAGTTAAAAACAATAAACAAATCCATTTAGAACACAACCAGATTCTAATAAACCAACGCAGCACCTACGGAATTGTATTTAGATAAATGCCACACGAGAGCAGGAATTAGCATAAGTGAGCTTAGCCAGCTACAAAAATTGAAATAAAATCATTGTATCAGCCAAGTTATGAGAGGATTAAATGCTGGATGTGAATTTATTTTTAACGAAAACACAGTCTTCTTAAGTAACTTCCTAGGAAGTATAACCTAGAACAGCTCAACTAATAAACACTTGGAAGGGAAGTATTTCATCCAACATTAAAATGAGACATTCGAGAGTAAAAGTTGGGGCTTTTCCAACAATGAAATTAAACCAACCCAAATACTTCCACCGGCACTGCAACCAAGTATTTCAGAACGGGAAATCAAACTCAATCTAGAATACTTGCATGCGACTTACATACTCGAAACATTGGGAAACTTCAAAATTTAGCTTCATCGTAGCTACTATCATCATTCTCATTCTTATCGTTATGTTAAGATTTAGACACCACAAAAAAATGGTCTTGTTCCAAAAGGAAGAAACAACCAACCAACAGACGGTACCTGCTGGGATCCAACCAATTTTTCTAAATTTATAATCCAGGAGACGCAGATTTTTAAAGGGGGAGGAGCTAAGCCAACACAATATCCCATGTTATCAAAATCTGCACAAGTTGAATATTGCATATCAACAAATATGGAATAAACCGGGTTAGTATGTTGTTTGGTATTTTTCATCCTGCCGGACGTGAAAAGTGAACCGCGAAAGAGTTGGATATGCTTCTGCCCCGCAGAACTGATTGCAAAGCTCGCGAAAATTGTGTAGAAAAAATGTTAAAATTGGTCTAATTTTCAAAATAAGTGATTATCGTACAGAGTGCGCCATCTTTTATGTCGGTATGTAAACATTGAATAACTGTGACATTTGTCGTTAATTCAGTAAAATTTTAACCATGAATCGCTTCGCACCGAAACAACCCGCCGAAACAGTGACGCTGTATATTGAAAATAGTCGTTCAGTTGTGTGAACTCAACGTGCATATCGTCGAAAATATCGTGGCCAACAGTCACCGTTTCACAACACTATTCGTCGGTTGGTGTCGAATTTTGTTCAGCACGGGATAGTAAGAGATCGTCAACAATGAACTGGTTCAAGCGGTCAGAGAAAGCGTGGCCCAGATCCCAAAAGTGTTGTATCACCGCCACGCTCAGCGTTTTGGCGTCAGTGGAACCACTTTGCGGCGCATTTTCAAAAATGATTTGCATTTGTTTCCATATAAAGTGTAATTAACACAAAGAATATTGCCGACAGACCACGTCGGAATACGGCCAAACAGTCGCTCGATTGGTTGATACTGAACCTGATTTTTGGAAGCAAATTTTGATGACCGACGAGGCCCATTTCACAGCCTCTGGGGTGGCATTAATAAGCAAAATTGCCTCATTTGGGGAACGGAGAATCCAGAGAGATTCATGAGACGCCATTGAATGATCAAAAAGTGCTCTGTTTGGGCCGGTGTTTGCGCCAAATCCATCATTGGGACATTTTTTATTTTTATTTTTATTTTTATTCTTTGCAATCTTTTCTGGGGCCGAAGCACACCCAATTCTTTCACAGTTCGCTTATTTACGTCCTTACCTTACGCGGTTGCCTGCCAAATCGAGGACATACGGATATAGGTCCAGTTTTGTATACTGGCATGGAAGATGGGTAGGCCCATGAGTTCTGCACTCCGACAGGAGGTCGTAGTAGTGTTCCATTTCATCCCAGATCGTAATCTGCTGATGAAAATTCCCTTTTCCTGCCCTTATCGGGATTCGAACCCGGTGCCTCCCGATCCAAACGCCAAAGCTTTAACCACTATGCCATTTGGTCGGTATCATTGGGACATATTTTTTGGAAATCGGTGTCGGTGTATGTTACTCATTATGTCTGCCCGCAAATGCGTCACAAAGGTCTTGATGGTTACTGGTTTCAACAAGTCAGTGCGACATGCCACACTACAAATCAAACAATTCAGTTTCTGCAACGAAAATTTTCTGGGCGTCTGATGTCAAAAAAAGCGACATTGACTGGCCACCCAGATCTCCAAATCATCGCTATACCGAGATGCTCGAAAAGATATAATGGAAAACGCAACAAAAAGGGCACATTTTGCTTTGGTCAATAAAGGCGGCCACTTAATTGATGTTGTATTCAAAAACTAGTCCAAATAAATTGCAAAAGACCAAATTGAATAAAAATACCTCATATATAGATGTTTACATTGTGTTTACATGTCATTTAGCGTTCAATTTCCTTACCTGAAAATTTGCGATTTTTCCCAATTTCCAGTGATTTTTTTGGGTCTGTCAATTTACAGACAAAAGTTCTGATTGCTTGGTGAGGCTGCAGTCCCTAGCACTTTTGGATTTGAATATGCTTACATAGGATGAAAGAAAATTACTGTGTCCCAGACCAACTATAGAGAAAGAAAAAGGACTCGGAGTGATATGTAAGAAAAGGTTTAGGCTGATGAAAGTTGTCAAATATCCATTAGCAGTGTTGTGCCGTATTGTCTACACCGCGTAGATAATTAATATTCTACACGTGTAGACAATGTATATGTAGAAAATTAAGAAAATCGCATCGACAATGTAGCAATTATCAAAATTTTGCTGTTTCGTTGTAATCCAAACAATTTAAACATGGAATTCATTCTTTCTTCACATTGAAAAATTTGACCTAAATCTTTTATATGGTAATGAAGCACATTTATGTTTATGTTGCGGTTAAAGTGCGTTTACACGATAAAAAATTGTTTGTAAATAGGGCCTATGTTAGGAGGATTAAATGGTGGAAGGGAGGTGCAGGAACTTGCCGAATGCTCGTGAAAGTTATGCCGGCCGATAAAGAATACAATTCCTGTTAACTAGACAACGCTATAACCTTCCATGGTATACACAACAGATCTGATAACAAGATGGCTGCTATAACAAGATCATTACCACGCCATAAAATGGTAAAGCATACAAAAGACAGACAAAAAATAACCATACGACAAGTTCCTCGGGTTAATAATCCTAATAAATGCCAAAGTATGACCGAAAGGCTTACTTTATATTTCAATATCAAGCAATATTTTCCCTTTATCTCCAATTTAGGACCACAGGGAGTCTATTGGGCTGAACCATCGAACCCTGTTGGGTTCTATTGCTTTGATTTCCACCCACAACTTTCCGAGTTGTTTCGCTTCTGCTAGCATCGTTCGTTTCCATGTTAAAGCTGGTCGTCCGATTTTCCTTCCCTCTAGTGGGTATATCGAGGAGCCAATATTTGTTATTTTGTTGGATCTTTATTTACAAATACTTGTACAGCAACACTGATTTCACATACGAATTAAACATTCTTTGTGTAACTTCATCTGTTCCGACAGATTTAATTTTGAATTATGACATTTTACCAATTGGTGATCAATGTAAATGTCTGCACTACTTGTTGCCCTGACTTCTTGTAATGACTTGAGAAATATCTTGTTGGTCATTACGTGATATATCTTCGCGATCTAATTGGTTCGTTATTTTACACTTCAGGTGTGTCAAATGTGTATATTTTTATGTAGAAGTTTGCTACCTTCTATGAATTATCTGATTTGTAACGCAGTAGTCGATGAGTCGTTCTCCATTTCACGCGCAGAGTCCATATTACCTGTTTACCCGCATATGATGGTTTATCAGGTCGGTTTTATGTGTTCCAAATTATGCATTGAGATCTCTTTCTTGAATTATTTTATTCATGTTCTTGTGTGTCCATAGAAGTAGCTGTTCATAGAATTCGGTCCTATCGTTGTTTCAACTGTCTTTTGTTGGATCGTATTACTGAATATTAAAGGCTGTGTTCGCGAAATTTCGTTTCAGTTCTTTCCCTAATTTTTGCTTAGCCTTCACGTTTCCGTTAGAGTTTTGATGTTTCAGTATCGGATATTTGCCGGGTTGCACTATTTATTCTATAGTATTGGTTTCTGTAATCATTTTAAATACGGATCAATGAATGATTGGTCCATTGAATCCTAGCCAGTCTAGCGAAGCCATGAAAGCTTCTGAGTAAGGTATCTGCCCGGAGGGCGGGAGGAATGTTTAAAGCGGTCACCCAACCTTGTAAAATAATCATAGCAATGGTTGCTTGATGTTGGTGGTCAAGTTGTTGTTGTTTTATCTATGAAAGATAAATCCAGATGATTGTGAAATACATACCAAAAATAATACCAAAAATGTACACTGTTAAATTTAAAAATATTCCAATTGGATTTATTTTGTAGTGAAATTGAAACATTTTTAGATAATCTTTAACATTTATACTAGAGAAGCCCTTGAATCCCTAATAGTGTCGCTGTAAAGAACAGATAATTTTCTAACAGTTTTAAATAAACACGAGAAAATTGTGATACATTTTACTAAAGTTTTTTTTAATTCTAAAGAAGGTTATTTTAGACACTGTTTCTACTTTTATATCTCCGAATCTAGAGATGTTCACGGGGTCTCACCTATATGGGTGAATAGCTAAGTCAAAACCTCACGTGTGTGGTAAATAAGGTTGAGATATGATGATTTTTAACTTATGCAGCGTATTTTAAACAATAGTGGTTTTTGATATCAATCTATTTTCAAATTTTACTGTTACCGCTCCTTGAGATATTCATAATATTTAAAATCTATTTTAGGATAGCACAAACAAAGTTTTAACAATGAAAGAAACAGGATTAATTTATGAAAATATTTACTGTGCCATATACGACTTAGAAGCTTCACGAATTTGAATAAATTTTCAAATTGTATATCACCGATCCTAGAGATGTTCACGGGGTCTCACCTACATGGTCAGATAGATCAGTCAAACTCCTATGTGGGTAATGAACGGGATCTAATTATGATGATTTTTAACTAGTCCAGAGATATTTTTACGTTTATGGTTATATCGCCCATACCAGAAATGTTTACGTGATCTCTTTCATATATTCGAATAGGTCAGAAAATTTTCTATCAATATCGTGTAAATGGGGCACGAATAATGATTTTCATCATGTTTTCCATAATTTACAACTTCTTCGTTTACAATTTTACTCTCGATTGGAAATTTTGGTATTTTCTCCAATAGGATTTTTACCCATTGACATTCCCAAATAAGCTACGAACCCGATTTATTGTGAAAACAATCAAATAACAAAAATCCTATGAATGTTCACAAGGTCACGTTTATACTTTTGGATAGTTTAGAGCTGTGGTTATTTCACTGACTAGCGCCTAGTATATTATATGATCTTAGGGATTTAGGGTTTTTAGGTTTTAGAAATTTTCACATATGGAACATAAAGCTGATACTCGGCGTGGGCTGCATAGCAGTTGAATTAAATAAATTATTTTGTAGGTTTGTGTTTTTTTTTATTGAATGAATATATATTTGAATGATAATTATATTATTGTATTGCTCTTGGGTAAACAATATTTTTGGTTTTGCTATTTGGTGCGTACATAAATAAGTTGGCGGGTATTCCGACGCGTGAACAAGCCACGTATAGCTGTCCATGTGAGAAGCAGGGATTTTGTAGATTCAATCCACAAACTTGAAGCAACTGAAAATTGCAATCTATTAAATTCGAATGGCATATCGGTCGGTATTATTGTTATTCGCGGTAATATGACGTGTTCTCTTTTGAATTGGCCATCCAACATTATTGCTTCGATAACGTTATTCATCAATTTTTTGACTGCAATTCTTTTTGACTGCCATTGCACAGTCGTGGCGGATCGATATTTCGAAGCATTTTGTCAAAGAACAGATCATTTGAGACATGCGTTTAGTTCATCGGCTGGTGCGGAACGTGGTATAACTGGTTCAGTCTAATGAAAATCACCACCCTGCAATATGAGTGCACCTTCGAACGGCTCTGTATTACCTCTTAAATCTTGGAGCGTCACTATAAAGTAATTATGGATAATGCTATAAAAAACAGCTACAGCAGAAATGGTTTTACGTACATTTTTTTTCTAAATGACTTAATTTTATCTTCAATCTCGAACGAAACTACACAAAAACTAAAATCAACACCAAGCCACTGTATATAATATTTAGTAAAATTTGTTGGATTTCAACAAGTGGTTGGTGCTTATCTTTTTATCATTCATAATTTCAAATAAACGTAAAATTGTACAACAATACTAGTTCATATGTTTGCTAAACTTTTCCCATACCTGAATTTTTTCTTGTATTGCATGTGGGTGTCGCAGTAAATTGCATTTCTACCTCCACCCAAAAGATCTGCTGCAACGTTATAAGATGCGGCGGCCAATGCAATGCTACTTTGTAAGAAAATTGTTGCCAAAATCAATGATAACAGAAATATTTTGCTTACTCCACCGGGAGCATTGAGGAAAAACAAACTGACAATTTCTTGCGGAATCGCATTCGTAATGCAGATCAGTTTTTGCAGATTTGTTTTAATTAATTCTGCTCTCTGTGCTTCTCTTCTATTGGAGAAAATACCAAAATTTCCAATCGAGAGTAAAATTGTAAACGAAGAAGTTGTAAATTATGGAAAACATGATGAAAATCATTATTCGTGCCCCATTTGCACGATATTGATAGAAAATTTTCTGACCTATTCGAATATATGAAAGAGATCACGTGAACATCTCTGGTATGGGCGATATAACCATAAACGTAAAAATGTCTCTGGACTAGTTAAAAATCATCATAATTAGATCCCGTTCATTACCCACATAGGGGTTTGACTGATCTATCTGACCATGTAGGTGAGACCCCGTGAACATCTCTAGGATCGGTGAAATAGAGTTTGAAAATTTATTCAAATTCATGAAACTTCTAAGTCGTATATGGCTCAGTAAATATCATCACAAATGAACCCTGTTCGGAACTATCGAAAGTGGAAACTTTGAACTATCTAAAAGTATAAACGTGACCATGTGCACATCCATAGGATTTTTGTTATTTGATTGTTTTCACAATAAATCGGGTTCGTAGCTTATTTGGGAATGTCAATGGGTAAAAATCCTATTGGAGAAAATACCAAAATTTCCAATCGAGAGTAAAATTGTAAACGAAGAAGTTGTAAATTATGGAAAACATGATGAAAATCATTATTCGTGCCCCATTTACACGATATTGATAGAAAATTTTCTGACCTATTCGAATATATGAAAGAGATCACGTAAACATTTCTGGTATGGGCGATATAACCATAAACGTAAAAATATCTCTGGACTAGTTAAAAATCATCATAATTAGATCCCGTTCATTACCCACATAGGAGTTTGACTGATCTATCTGACCATGTAGGTGAGACCCCGTGAACATCTCTAGGATCGGTGATATGCAATTTGAAAATTTATTCAAATTCATGAAACTTCTAAGTCGTATATGGCACAGTAAATATTTTCATAAATTAATCCTGTTTCTTTCATTGTTAAAACTTTGTTTGTGCTATCCTAAAATACATTTTAAATATTATGAATATCTCAAGGAGCGGTAACAGTAAAATTTGAAAATAGATTGATATCAAAAACCACTATTGTTTAAAATACGCTGCATAAGTTAAAAATCATCATATCTCAACCTTATTTACCACACACGTGAGGTTTTGACTTAGCTATTCACCCATATAGGTGAGACCATGTGAACATCTCTAGATTCGGAGATATAAAAGTAGAAACAGTGTCTAAAATAACCTTCTTTAGAATTAAAAAAAACTTTAGTAAAATGTATCACAATTTTCTCGTGTTTATTTAAAACTGTTAGAAAATTATTTGTTCTTTACAGCGACACTATTAGGGATTCAAGGGCTTCTCTAGTATAAATGTTAAAGATTATCTAAAAATGTTTCAATTTCACTACAAAATAAATCCAATTGGAATATTTTTAAATTTAACAGTGTACATTTTTGGTATTATTTTTGGTATGTATTTCACAATCATAAATCCAGTGAAAAAGGACCAGGAAACGCAAACGTTGATTGGTAATCAATTGGTGAATCTCTGGGACAAATGTTATTCTGAGCTAATCTAATGATTGACCCAGATTTGCAATCTCACCTATTTGTTTAATAAAAATTGAATTTCAACTGCCAAAATAAAGGTGAAACCCAATTTAAACTGGAAAACTAACAGATGATAACTTCGTACAGAAAAACAATAAAAAAACAAAAAAGTAATAATCTACATTGTTTTAATTTTTAACCTTTTCAATGACACCAAAGTCGAACACTAAATCTAAATATAAAAATTATTTTGCATGTCAAATCAATATTGTACCGCGGCACGGTAATAAATGACTAATAAAATCGATTTGATTGAACGATTAATCATCATCGTAATCAATGATCATAATCAATTTACACGATTACAAAAAGATTGAAGAACGTGACTTTTTGTGCATGTCAATTACAGAGTACTTAGGTACTTTGTAAACATTTACGAGTAAATTTTTATGCCGTGGGTAATTTGTATTGTTGTGCGGCTATAAAATATAATCTTAATCGATCGCGTAAATTGGAATAATATTTGTATGTCGAAATTAAAAAGAATTAGTATGCAGATCACATCCGACTCTGCATAACTTACATTGTTTTGGGTACGCGCAAACGTGAGTTTACGAAATTCGTTGACGTAAACGATTTATTTGAAATATTGAGCTCGATAATGACACTGCCTCATACTAATTTTAATATACTCGAAGCATGAAAATATTTTTGTATCGCACGCAATCGAACAACGAATCAATCACTGATCAGATAAACTCTGCTACATATTAATGAGATATACAAGCTTGACCAATTCTTTGTACAGAAAAAAAAATCAAAACATATAATAAACATATTTCATAAATGAATCATTAATGTACGTACACATAAGGTACATGCGTTAGCGAAAGTAAAAAAATATGTTTTCAATGTTTATGTTTCATTAAATAATTAAACGCGTACTTTCATTTTTTTATTTATTTAAAATGGTAAAATAATTAAACTTACCGATCATTAAAAATGGCGCAGCCAAATTAATTCCAATGAATTCGATCCCCAAGTACATAGCCAAACCAAATGCTGCCATTGTGGCCATAACCGCTGATACATTACCCAAAAACCCGAGTAAAGGCTTCGACCGAACTTGATCACCCATCATACACGTGACTACACTAAATATGGCCATTAAAATAAATGTCGAACTAAAATATGGTACAACCGTGCGAGTGTTACGCTCAAGCTCATGGTCTAGGGTACGCGATGCAAATCGTGCCACCGATATATGCTTAAACAGTCCATTATCTTCAGCATACCCAACCGCTTCTAAAAACGCTTCTTCCCATGCCGCACCGCGCGCATCTTGTTTCTTTGTATCCGCCGTTACAAAATATACTAATTGGACCGAGGGCACACTTACGATTGTGCCCTCGTCAGATAATTTTGTCCCGCCAAAAAATACGGGAAATGCGTGCGCATCCCATGTCACCGGATTAAACATAACAGGAAATGTTAAATTCAATTCGCCACTTTCAATCTACCGATTAGAAAGAAGAAAAAATTAATAAAAATCAAAAGATGAATTTGCAATTTGATTACAGAACTTAAATAAAAAAATAAATAAAAAAAATGTTTTTTGAAATTACTTCATCCATTATATAATCCAAATTTAGTATATCATTTGTAAAACATTCATTTTCCCATCTAGCACATGCATCATGATATGTAAAATATTCACCATCATAATATACTGTTGCATTTTGAATTATATTATCTAATTGTCTTAATTCCATAAATGCGTCTTTTGTTAGCATGTTGTCACCATGCTTTGGTATGACGATAACGCGACCAAAACGACCTGAAAATAAATAAATAAAATAAAATTATTAATTGTCGAATTTTTTGTTTAACGTTTGATTTAGTATCGGATTATATTATTGTCGAGATTTATGCGGAATCGATGTCTTGATCAAATGATCTTCTTCGAATATGCAAGCAGTGAAATTGTTTTAAATGGCGTGTTTTCCGAAAGATGTCGTTTTTGATTCCACGCAGAGAATGATCACCAGCGCTCATGAAACGACTAAAAATGGTATAGCGGCAAATTTTAAAAGTTCTGATTTCATACCAAAAAAAAAAAAATTATGATCAATCGACAATTAAAGGAATCGATTACGGCTCCAGAATGATACTACTTACCCTAGTTGTATATGAGTAAATTTGTATAAATTATTTTGCATATTATAATTGGAGTACGGGATTGACAGCCATGGTTGGTACCCAATCCCTTCGTAGTAGTGAAGCAGCATATCTAATTAGTCAATCAAAACTATGCAATGGTACTAACAAAAGGAAATAATACCCCAGGTGGTACACCAATATCAACATTGGTAAATCCATTCCCTGTGGAGACTGCCCCTATGGATTCTGAGGAGGGCCATCTATTGCTTTATCAGGGAACATCAAATCCGCTCCAGAGAAGATCAAATTTACAAAGATCACCGATGAAGAAACAAAGAGAAGCAACTCGGTAGCCGATGCCTTTTCTAACATTATAACTAAATGTACTGGACAGACAGTACACGAAATAAGTGATGCCGCCGGAAATTTTTCTTTGCAAATGGCCGAATCTATCCGGATAAGTGTAAAACGAAAAGTTATGTCGAATGTGAAGTCTTGTTTGAAGTGAAAAAATATTTTCTTTTTAAATTTAAACTACATAATATAATCTTTAAAATCCGTGGGGCGTCCTTGCCCAGCATTGAGAATAAGTGTGAATATAAACTAAAGAAAATAATAAAGAATAATCATACGAAATTATTTTGAGTGGCCATTGGCCTGTTTAGCGGTGGGGCCGGGGGGCCTCGCGACTTAATACGGTCTTGAAGTGATAATTAAAAACCATTAGTAAAGTGAACAGTACAGTGGTAGTGCTCCAGTATATTGTGCATCCAAAATATTAACGATCTACAGTGAAGTGAAGTAAAAAAAAAATAGTAAAAATTGGTACCCCAGTAAAAAATTGAAATTTCGGGGGGCATTCTTGCTCATCTGTAAAGTTTAACAGTGGTAGCAGGTGGACCAAACCTTAAACAATAGTATTCTGGGGTTATTTTGTGTGTGGCCGTTGGCCCTTGTGGTGGTAGAGCCCTTCTAATTGGAGCCCTCCTTTTCATAGTAAATAATGTTTTGTTTAATTTTTTAATTGTTTTTGTTTGTTTGCGTGTATGACCTACTATAATTAAAACTTATTTGTTAAATTTATTTTTGTTTGGGAATTTTGCAAAAAAGGCAAAACAACAAGCCGGTTTCCAACGGTTTATCAAATAATGAAACTAAAGTCTACTAGGCAAAACAAAATAAATATGGAAGAAACAATTAATAATCATCCGATGGATGAGATTATTATTAATGAAATATTTTAAGTGTCAACTCAACGACCAGCGAAACGATTAGCAGTTAATCAAAATTTACCAGATGGGCTATTTAGTGTCAAAAATATTATTAAAAATTTATAAGCAACGAAATAATAATGTTAAAGGAAGAATTAAAAGAAGTGACAAAGCCAAAAATTATTCAAAATATCAGAGTAAATTTACCAAATATTGAAATGTCAAATAAATTTGCGTCCTGTATTGAGGAATTAGATAATGATGATATTGACATGAAGCAATCATCCCAGTACAATCATGCTACTGAAAATGATGGTTTTGAAATAGTGAAATAAAAAGCGCGTTCAAACAATGTGAACAGTAACAAAGATAAACAATTAAAAAATGATAAACGAATAAATAATAATAACAACAACAATAACACTACTAAAAGCAATAATAGTAATAACAATAATAATAAAAACAATGAAGTGTAAAGAAAGATACCGAGACCACCGCCAATACATGTCCCTGGTCAAGAGATAAAAATACCGACCAAATGGCACAGTGGTTAAAGTTTTGGCGTTTGGATTGGGAGGTACCGGGTTCGACCCCGGTCGAACTGGCATGGAGCTATGCAATGTGTAGACTGGCATGGAGCTATGCAATGTGCAGATGGTTCTAAGAAATGTACCTCATGTGGGCACATAGGCCATAAATGTGGCATATGTTTAATAAGACTAGCAGTAAAACGCATCCACAAGGCCAATACACATCAGGCCATTAACATACGATGGGGATAAGGGTCAAATTCAAACCATTTGCTATCCAATGATTTTGGCTGTGTGAACATGTATGTAGAAAGGAACGAGGAATTAGAACTGAGTGAATAAAGTAAATATTTTTACACATTTAAAGGCCATATTCAGTTATATGTGTTAACCTCTCAGGACACATGGACAAATATGGCCGTTTTCATACATCACACAGTGAAAATCATTGGATAGCAAATGTCTTGTATATGACTCTTATCTCCATCGTATGGTAATGGCCTTCCGGATGTGTATTGCTGATGGCCTTATCAAGCAAATAACATATTCTGTTATATCTTTTAACCTTTGTGAACAGAGATACACATGGACAAACAAGGCCGTTTTCATATATCACTCCAATCAAACCATTGGATAGCAAATGGGTTGAATATGACTGTTATCTCCATCGTATGGTAATAGCCTTGCGGAT
This sequence comes from Nephrotoma guestfalica, assembly GCA_963691935.1. Classification (NCBI taxonomy): domain Eukaryota; kingdom Metazoa; phylum Arthropoda; class Insecta; order Diptera; family Tipulidae; genus Nephrotoma; species Nephrotoma guestfalica. Next base: position 219,456,888 of record OY829914.1, read on the forward strand.
GCGTTTTACTGCTAGTCTTATTAAGCATATGCCACATTTGTGATATCTATAGGCCTATTTGAGCTGAGATAAAAGATTTTGTTTTGGAGTTTATTTTGCACTATTGAATTTTAATTGATCTACCACATACATAGTTTGAAAATTAGAAGATCAAACTTTTGAGATCCTGAGCAAAAATTTATATATATTTTTTTGGGATGGATTTTAATTTTCTGTTATTTTGTATTATTTTTCGGGCTGAAAGGCTTTTTTAAATTAAGCGAACACGCAAACATTTTTATTAAAAGGTTTTTTTCGGGATGGTTTTCGGGCCAACTTCACATACGTCTTGGGAACAACCCCCTCCCCCAAACCCCACCTTCTATACCCCAAAGAATTTGGCAGGGAACAATCAACTGAACGACGTGAGACGTGGCCTGAAAACGTTCGAAGCTGAAGGTCCCCTTTTGGAGGTGCTGGAACAGGTGAACAGCTTAAGACACGGCTGGAAAACATCACTTACGATATAGTCGATCAAGAGAAAAATTCAGAGCTGGTTTAAAGTAAGCAGCATTCAATTACGATAAGTACTATGATTATACGAGCATGCACTGCGATGTTTCAATTTGGCAAATGGATCACATTTGTTTGCATTATCATACTCTAAAGTTTTACAATGATTCGCCTATGGAATGGTTCGAAATGGAAAAGTCTATTTGCCACCTCTGAGTGATTTTTAGCTTACGTCTCTGGAACTACTGAGTTATCCTGACAATTTCTACAAAACATTCGAAAGCATAGTTCACACTTTCAAATAACATTTTTTGAAGCTGCACAAATTGTTAATGATGGAGGTTTCATGCCCACGTTTAAGGACAAGGACAAGTATACCATAAAATGGAATCATTTCTTTCTCTCTCCCTGACAACAACTCCAATTTTTTACAAATTTACTTCATGAGCAACGAGCAGACTGAGATTAAACAATGTTGTGCTATTAGTCCTGCAACAAAATGTGAAATACTATCAAGTTTACAGATTTTATTCTATGAACGCATCATATGGTAAATTTATTCAAATCTGCATTGGCGCAAATTCCATCAGATGATCACAGAGTAGTCATTCAAGTGCATACAAAACAACCTCTGGTGAACATAAAAGATACTTCAACGCAGCAACGATCAAATAAGTTGCTAATTGAATAAAATGACGAAGTGAAAGTTTACAACGTGTTGCTGAAATCCACAAATCGTATGATGCTCCTCTTCACTATTCAATACAGTTTCGGCAAGGAGGAGACGTATATCATTTTAACGTGATACAAACTAATCCAGCAACCGGTGCTGCGATGATGGGAGTTTCCTGTATGAATTTAATGCGTTTCGTATTATGGTTAAAGCCCAACTATCAAATCATATCCTAAAGTGTCGGCAACTTTTCCGCCAAGTCATTGTTGATATGTACCCTAAAAGCGAGTAGGAAGGAAGGAAATATTGCACACGACGAATATAGTAAGCCAACGAAATTAACAAAAGCAAAATTTGTTAAATTAACAGAAACACACAGTCGGTAAAAGCAATGTTAGCAATGGAAACCTAACAACAGACGGATGTACTTTAATTAATAACTGTTATCAAAACTTAATTTGATTAAAATGAAAAAAATTTCAGTTTAAAAATATTTGCATAAGTAAGACAATTTTTTTTATATGTTAAAGTGCTTAAGTGTTAAGGTGCTCTTTGACATAAAATTGGTCGTTTCAAAAAACTATGAAATTTTCCCATCTGTTAGTACATTCAATGTACTAATAATAAATGCAAATAATATTTTTTAGAATTTTTGGGTTTCAGTGTATTAATTATTGGCCAGATCACAGAGGTACTACCGGATAATGACTTATATCAAATAATGGTAGAAGGGGTGCTGTTTAAAATATAATTGGGCACATAAAAACTACGAGATTACCCCATTTGGAAAATTGAATTGCATACAATATTTATGCGGAATTTTTAATGGGGATCTGGGCAAAAATATTCTATGCAATTCCACTTTCCAACGCAATAACAAATAGGAAAATTTCGTAGTTTTTGATGCGACTAATTTGATTTCAAATAATACCACTTATGGCATCATTTGATATATATTACTACGGGGTAGTACTTCCGTAATCTGGCCAATAATTACTACACAGAAATTGACAAAAATTAGTATATGGTATGTATTGCATACATATTATGTGCAACTCGATTTCGTCACTGTGCCAATATTTAACCGACTCTTAACATAAAAAAATCGTCTGTGGTCAGGTTTCCATTGTAAACCGCTGTTTGTTTTTGTTAATTTAACAAATTTTGTTGTTTTATGAAAAATTTCATACCCGTAAGAAGGGAGTATAATTATTTGAAAATGTGCTTGCCTGTAAGACAAATACCTTCCAAAAAATATCAATACTCGTATGTGGGTACTTATCTGTAATAATTGCAAAGCGAATTTTCCTCATCGATTACGATCGGTGATGTTAATAACCACAACTAAGACCCTCTGTTGGAGTGCAGAATTTAGCGCCGATCCACCATCCATGTCAGTGTACAGGTTGACATGGAGCTTGCAATGTGCAGGTGGTATACTGTAATTTTGTGAATGGGTGGTGTGTACGTGAACCAAAAGGGGGTATTAATTGACCGTCAAAGGATATTAAATCCACTGGACAATTAATAATTAAAAAAAGGTAATACTTCCGTTACTGAATTTAGCAACTGATTAATTCCTTTCATATATGACTATATCGACGTCGAGCGGTTTCGTGTAAAATATCCGGAATTACCCTTGCTCATTTATGGACCTACCTACTTAAAATAATTCATTATAGACGTCTGAAAGCTTATTTTCTTAGGTAAAAACTAAAACAAACAACTATGTCGTAAGAAGTTAGTTATGATATTGATAAGATGTTTTAAGTATGAACGCAGCCTCAAAGATTTAAATTTCTCAGAAGACGATTTCTTCAAACTTCTTTTCTTACGGCGAAATCACTTGATTAAACACTTGGTTCAACATTTGATTATAATAAAGAAACGGTTTTGATGCTGCCCAGAACCGGGCCTAAACCAGATAACCGTGTAATTGATGCTAAACAGGGTCAATATTTTCTGTAAATTACTGAATAATGATATTATTCGGCAAAATGAAGCAGATTGAACAGAAATGTTAAATAATCCACGCATGGTTACGTGCTGCTACAAAAACATCTAATTTTCTTGGGGCAATCGATATTTTCTTCAAAACTTATTGAAGCATGCGTTATAATTTTATATTATAAAGTAATTCTAATTAAAGGTCCATTGCATTCGAGTTCGTCGTATCTTCATAACATACTTTCACTCTTGAATATACAAAAAATAAAATGAAAATCCCAAACAACTTCATTACCGCACATTTTATACGTTACTAATATAAAATTTACCCCGAATATACAAAAACGTCTTAGATGTATTTATATATCAACAGGTAATTACGTTATATTATTTCGCGTATCCTGCATTTAGAAGCAAGATTTATACAATTGCAACAATTACATAACAATAAATATAAATATTTGTTACTCGGTTTCTTTATATAATAAACTGTTCGATTGCCGCCTATACAAGATACTCATGTATGTCTTGACTGCGAGATACGAGTACATACTTCTCCACATATACAAGATTTAAAATTGTAAATTTTATTCAATCGCCAATTTGTGTCTACTTCCGCTTTCTTGCAATTTCAGTAAATGAATATTTTATAAAACCGTACGCTTTCAACAGTAGGAAAATCCATATGGTGAATCCAAACGAGCGACAATTTCATTTTAATGTGATCTTGAGCTTGACTTTCGATGTTATACAAGCGTGAATTGTGGCCAATTTGACACAAATTAAGATGACACTTTGGGTAGTTTATTTCAGTGACCACAATCAAACTGTATACGGATATAGAGCCCGAACTTTCTATCCGGTTCATTTCATTATTATTGCTTGGTGTTATATAACCGTGCAGTAGCCAAATACAGTATTTTCGCATAAATTAATAAATTAAATTTGTGTGTCTGTGTGAGTGTTCAATGAAGGAAAGATCACTTGTGATGTAATCGTATATAAAAAATATATGTGAAATTGAAAGTGAAGAAAAATGAGAAATGTATATTCTACTGGTCGAATGCGGTTTAAGTGAATTTTAATGCATCATTATTTACTGACAGTGGCTTTAGTGCATGATACTTTCCGGAAATATACAAAAATAATGTCATTCTCGTGTATTTCAGAAGTCATTGCATCGTAACGAACACAAATATGATTGTTGGGTAAATTATTAGCATTGGCAAATGTAACGGTAATATTATGAATATATTGCTAAAAAATACTTGCCTTGAAAAATAAAACTTTATTGGTATAAGCTTTCATTAATAAATAATGTGCTTTCAAAATTGTTTGACAGTTTTATTTGGTACTGTCAAAAATAATATTACCCGAAAAATCAAGGGTTAGGATTTTAATGCCATTTATGAAATAGTGACATCTAGATTTAAACATTAGAAGTAGGTTTATAGCATATTAGTCTAGAACAGAACCCTTGCTTGTGAATGTTCACAATAAAAAAAAAGTTAGTGGCTACATTTTTGAAAACAAACATAAATTGGGAATATTATTCCCTGCCAGTTTAGATATGTGGTGACTTGTTTTTTTCAATTTTTAATTCTAGCAGACTCGTAATGATCTTCTAAAGAAGCGAGGAACATGTCACCCACGCAAAAATTATTCCCATTTACGAGTATAAAAATGTACATCAAACTTTTCTCCTCAGTAGGCCGGGAAAAAAGTAATTGAACAGAAATTATATATAAATTCTTTCCCCAATTCCCTGTTCCCGGGAAATTACCAGAATAATGCCACTGGTTTTCTGCCATTTCACTTTCCTGAATTAAAGTTTGCGTTTATGATATTCATAATAAAACTTATATTGAAGAACCAGTATCTTAAGATGCCATCCAATGCCACTGAAAAAATTCTAAATCAGAAAATGTATTCAAGAATGGAAGAGACTAGTTTACAGACCCAGAAAAATAAGCCGGAAGATTTAAACTCACACGTATAATGGAAAAGAATCCAGTTCTCAGTTCTACAAAATATGGTATCATTGATATAAAAAGTAAAATTCCATCTCATTGTAGCAATCAAGACATTGAAACCAATTAGCGTACAATTTCATCTTCCAAATTAACATTCTGTATATGTGACCTGGTCTATGAAAAGGAGCTTACGTGGGAAAACGAGTTATCGAGAAAATAGCTGTTAAAGGTAAAAAAAAGTAGTTAGTTGTTCCCTTTTATCTGCGTTGCCTGGTGTCTAACTAAGGACGTTAAGTGTTGTTTCTGCTTGGAATATTATCGTAGTTAATCGCGTTAAGTTACAAAATCTTATCACTGTTATCGCGCCGGCCGTCGTTTTCGTTATCACGTTTGACCAGACACAGGAACATAGCCGTACAATTTTACGGCAATTTTACATTAAGGTAAAATTGTAAGCTCGGCAACTAGATAGTTGTTGTTGTAATTATGTATATTAATTTGGTATATAAACTTAAAGAATTTATAATAAATATTAAGTAGTTCAAAACAACACTTCAGTCTGTTATTGTCATAGCTCCCACCAGTGGTAAGCAGATAAAAGTCCATTAAAAATATCGAAAAGCTATATAAAGTGTTAGCACTGATATAACATTGGTCCTTCGAAGCATCCATAACAACAAGCGGCCAGTGAAGATATTTCGAGCCAACCACCAACCGGCACAAGTTTAACTCCAGTCAACAAAACCAGGCAGTAATCATCAGTCGAAGCCAATAATCAACAGGCAACTTTCAACAATGACGAGCATGGAAAGTCGTTTAGAAGATCAGGAGATCACAAGCGACAAAATAGTCCAGCTAAGCAGGAACTACTACAAAGATGGGTCAGGGAGGAAAACTAAAACTTATTTGGAGTCGAAAATAGTAACTCTAAAAGAACTCTATAAAAATATTGAGAGGCTGATGAAACAATCAGAAATAGCTCAACATTGAAGGAAAATCATCCATATCTCTAAAAACGAAAGGAGATGCGGACTCAGCTGAACCAGGGAACATCGAGTACACCTAAACCAACAACATCGGAAGACAACTCCCAAGGCGCCAAATACCCATTTACGGAAAATACGGTTACAAGCGACACAACAAAAACAACGGGAACACAAGATTCTTCAAAAAGTAATAAAAATGGGTATGCCAACAGAAGAGAATTCCTCCAAATGATCAAATTACACGTTGTAAAAATGAGGTCTCTTTAGAAAGCAATAAACGCAGCAAAAGACTCATTGATACAAAAAGCGTCAAAACAAGTATTACAACTGCTGTTGAAACGAATCGAACGAGGAGATGAGAGGATAAAAGTGGAAGCCTCAGAGGAAGATGAACATATACTGAAATATTTCTCTGAGGGATATTACGATGCCATCCACAGCGAACATGATGACATTATAACATAGATCACCACTGAGATTGACGGCCATCGAACAAACAACAACAAGTTTGATGTACGCCTGTCCAAAATCGAGATTCCAGTATTTTATGGAGAGTATTTGAGATAAAAAGGGTTTGCAGATACTTTCAAGAAATTAGTTCACATTAACGATAAGTTCACGGACACTCACAAGATCAACAACCTAAAAAATCCTTTAGGAGGTCCAGCCGCTAGATTAATAAAACAATTAGAATCAACGGCAGATAACTATCAGGTAGAGTACGACGTAATAAACAAGCGACACAACAATCAATGAATGTTAACAACAACATATTTCAACCAGTTGATTAATCAGCCAAACTTAACAAACGAGAATGCGGGAATCAGAACGATGCATGATACAACAAAAGAAGCTATTCATAACATAAACAACATACTGAAAGATGATGCCAAATTCGCTGTACTGATCACGCACATATTGCAAAGGAAATTAGATAATGAGACAATCAGAATCTATGAAACCTCATTAGAAGACCCTAAAAAGGATCAAAATCTAAACAGATTTTTTCTATTTTTGGAGAAACGATTCGAATCATTAGAAGCAATAAAATCGACAATCAACAACAACCGGCAACCGATACCAAACACCAACCAGAAATCGATACCAAACAAGAAGTGCACAAACTGCAAGAGATCTACAAATATCCACTTTGAATCGCAACAAGATATGCAGTATGAAAAATCTGTGTAGAATATGTCTGGGCGATCATAATTTTTCCCTAGCTTGTTCATCAGAAGCGAAATGTTTGGTGTGCAAGGGCAATCATTACACTCTGCTTCACACAAGAGAAGGTCCCACGAAAGGTGCTAACATATACCAATAAAAACCAGCTCCAGCTTCTAATTACCCAACTACGAAATCTGCAAAACCGATGGTCGAAACACACATGCTGAACAGTACAACATCAGAATCACAGTTACTTCTGAGCACAGCGTGAAGATTCGTACGAATGGCCGCCATCCGGAACTATTGATAGTACTCATCGATCCCGCCTCTCAAGTGTCCTTTATAACTCATGAGGCCGTCATTAAACATACATACAGGGTACAAGAACATACGTAGAAATTAAGGGAATAGGAGGAATTAAAGCTAATGACTAAAAATACAAATCGAACCGAGATTTTCCTCAGAATTAAAACTGGGAATGAGCGTATTGATTGTTGATAAAGTAGTAGGGAACCTACAAGAGAACAGTTTTAATGTTTGGAACTGGCCTTATATGAATAATTTGTTGTGGGCAGATCCAAACTATAATATGCCAAACAGAATTGACATATTACTGAGTGCAGACTATTAGCCGCTATCGTAATGAATTATATAGTAAAGGGTACAATAGGATATCCAGTTGCACAAAAAACGGAATTAGGATGGGTAAAATTTGGGCCAATGCATCAGAACAAAAAATTTTGGGAGATTGAAGAAGTACAAAAGGAGAGAGCATTAACGGAGGAAGAAAAACAGTGTCAACAGTACGATTACCGTTCAAAACAAACCCTCCAGTTATCGGGGCGTCCAAAATGAGGGCGTTAGCCAGATTTTTGCAATTGGAGAAACAATTTGCTGGACCACCGAGCTTTGCTACACAGACAAGACTACAAGAAATGTATCAAAGGGTACATAGAATTAGGTCACATGAAACTATGTAATGACAAAGATGGAATAAAACCGCTAACAACAGAAGAATACTTCATACCTCATCATGCGGTGATCAAAGGAGGCAGCACAAGCACAAAACTACGCGTTGTGTTTGATGCATCCGAAAAAACTAGCAACAACAAAAGTCTCAATGATAAACAATTGATTAGGCCAACTTTAGCCAAGAAAACTAATATCAATACTGCTGAGATGGAGGAACCATAAAGTCGTCGTCACAGATATTGAAAAAATGCACCGCCAAATCCGTGTGCACGAAGACGATCAAAGATCGCAAAAAATATTATGGAGAGAAAACGAGAACGAACCTATTAAGGCATATCAGTTAACAACCGTATCGTTTAGAACAGCTAATGTTCCTTATTTAGCCATTCGCACTTTTCATCAGTTAGGAAATGATGAAAAGGACGAATTTCCCATAGCAGCAAATAACATTTTAGAAGAATTCTAAGTAGATGACTTATTAACTGGTAGTGATTCTATCACAACCACAACAACAGCAATTAATAAAATTACTAGAAAAAGGAGGATTTCACCTTCGGAAATGGGCAAGTAATTATCAAGGCCTATTAGAAAAAATTCCACATGAATCAATAAAATGGATATAAAGCTACGTAACAACGATACCTTTGAATTTAAAATAAACATTAAAACAAATAAGTCGGAAATCGTCACTAGGGTGGTTATCACCAACAATCATCATAGCAAAAATACTACTACAACAACTATGATTAACATGAGTATCATGGGATGAACCAGTTCCAGAAAAAATAGCAGAAAAATAGAGAATTTATAAAAGATCGTTACGTACGCTAGAACAAATTAAGGTCCAAAAATGGATGAAACAACTGCCAATTCGCCGATACAACTGTTTGGATTTTATGATGCATCAGAAAATGCTTATGCTGCAGTAATATATTGCCTCCAAAACGACAACAAGGAAATTAGAGGGCATCCGCATTTCTTGGTTTCAAAAACTAAGGTCGCACCTATACAGTTCAAAATAACAATTCCTAGACTAGATTTGTTTGGGGTCTTATTATTGTCTAAGTTAATGGCAAACGTAATTAAAAGTCTTCGATGTTCCAAGATAACTAGTACATATGCATTTACTCATTCAAAAATTGTTCTCGCTTGGATTAAATCAGAACCACATCGATTTAAAACATTTGTGGCGCATCGAATATCCGAAATTCAACTTTGGCACACAGCCTGGAACTATGTTAAATCATCTGAAAAACCCGCTAACTGTGCATCAAGGGAGATAGAAGCTGAACAGCTAAGTAATCATAAATTATGGTGGAACGGACCAGATTGGTTAACAAACAAACAAAATAGATGGCCAATTAATAATTCGGAAGTAAGACCTGTAGATGTTCCAGATCAAAAGTACTTACGTTTATAAAAGACAGTAACCCATTCAGTGATCTATTCATAAAATACTCAAATCTAAAAAAGATTCAGCGAATAGCCTCGTATTGTGAACGAATTGTTAACAAGTTGAATTAATAAAATACGAAACACCCAACATAATATTACCAGAAGAGATGCAAGAAGCTTTGCATCATTTAATTAAAAATGCTCAACTTGTGACATTACAAAAATGACATTTTTAACTTAACTAGTAACAAGCCAACAAACAACAAAAGCAAATTGTTACCATTGTCGCCGTTTTTAAAGGATGGACTACTAAGAGTTGGTGGTAGACTACATAATTCTACAGTTTGGTCATACGACAAAAAGCATCCTATTACCTTTACGATTGTGCTAACATTAGCACATATCCGAACAAAGTATTGGATTATTAATGGTAGAAATCTTGTCAAAGAACACATAGCTAAATGTTTAAGATGCCATCGCTTCAGTAAATTCATTCAAAAGCAACTAATGGGCAATTTACCAGAAGCAATAATAACTCTTACCAGACCATTCCTAAAAACAGGAGTGGATTACGCTGGACCATTCAGTGTAAGAGTATCAAAGAGAAGAGGTAATAAATCGTATAAGGGTTACCTTGCAATTTTTGTATGCATGGCAACGAAAGCAGTCCATATTGAGGTAGTCAATGACCTAACAACCGACGCATTCATAACAGCATATAAACGCTTCACTTCGCGTAGAGGAGTATGTATGGACATTTTTTGCGATAACGGCACCAATTTTGTGGGTGCTAGTAAGGTAATAGAAAGAGAAAATTGATAACAATAGAAGAAGCGGCTTTAAACATTATTATATCTAATGCTGACGCCACGGAATAGCACTTCATCCCACCAGGCACACTTCGGTGGATTATGGGAGGCGGCTGTAAAATCTGTAAAATATCATTTAAAACGAGTGATAGGAGATGCAACGTTAACATTTGAAGAACTAACAACTTTAACATGTCAAATAGGTCAAATAGAGGCCTGCCTCAATTCAAGACCCCTATCACCAATGACCAACGATCCGACTGATCCTACATTTTTAACTCCTGACCATTTTTTAATTGGCGAATGTTTCAAAACACAATCGGAAGCCAACATCTCAGATGAAAGAATGAGTTCATTAACCAGATGGAAATTAATTCAAAAAATGAAAGAAGACTTCTGGAAGCGATGGTCACAAGACTATTTGATTCAATTACAACAATGAGCGAAATGGACCACAATGTCACCTGATTTAAGGGTCGGACAGTTAGTTCTTGTTCGAGACAACAACATCCCGCTCTGAACATGGATAACTGGACGTATTACAGAGAAGGCTTACTCTACGCTTTCGAGTGTATTGGTGCATAGAACACTCTAAGTTTGTATGCAGGCCATAGAAAAATTTCCAATTTATTTAGGTCATCTAACTTGGATTAGGCTTAGGTTAAACTTAGTTACCTAAGAGTTTAGAAATTTGTATCATAAATGAAGCCGAACGAAACGAAACGAGCTTGATGTGCCTTGAGTTTAAATCGTTTGTTTGTAACTGTAAGGGTGTTTTAGCTTGAACAGACAACGCTCACATCGTATGCGTTTATCTTTTCCAATTCCAATACTTCTCAAACAAAATGTTGGCCTAAACTCAAAAAAATTATTGCCAATGTAGTACATCCACATAAAGTTTCATTCAAATGTAACACAATGGCAAAAGAATTCGCTATAAGATTCAAATGGCAGTAAGTGACTCTGAGGTCCTCTGTGAGAGGAATAAATATGTACTACTTCCACGTTGGTCAAGAGGTTCAAACTTACCATAAGGTCGAACAGTTAATCGCTAAAGAGGGTCTAAGAATGATTTGATCTTTCATTTAATATATTTATGACTATTTCGGAATTAGGATGAAATGTTTACCAAAAATATTTTTCCACATAAAGCCTTTGCAGTTCCATAAAGATTGAGTTCTTATTTTGTATTAAAAAGTTGCTCGCTCGAACATGTAATTGGAAATGTCTACCAAGAATCGCTTAAGGGAGCAAAATATGTATGTCTAACCCGCAATTAATCAAATGTAACATAATTTACATACAGTTACATAAAGCACTATTACTGTCAATACGAACATTGCATAACTATATAACATTGTAATTGGTAAGCTCATTAATAATTCAATTTTTGTTCTACAAAGAGAAATGATTTATTAGTGTTCAAACTTGTTCAATTTCGATTTTTTATGAAATGGTTAGTGTCCGACGTAACTTTATTGAAAAACTAGATCAAAACTAATTATAAAACCAGAAATAATTTTAATGTACCACGTTTTGCAAAATCTGTTCTGTATATTGAGTATAGCCGGCTATTAGTTAAATACGAAAGACATCAATCCCTATAAATAAAATGAAAAAGCGACGAACCTGATATTAAATACATACGCAATGGAAAAATAATTTATTCAAAATGATGTTAAATACTGCCCGCACCGAGTCTTATAAATGATTATATTGCATTACCATCGAGCACTAAGCTGTTCTGAAAGTTTGGGCGCTCTAGCAAGTGCAGAAGTTGATCAAAATTCGAGTGCAGAATAACGCGGACGGACAAACACGAAAGCGAGCTAAGTAAAACATATTGGAATTCAAGTTCTGAGCTAAGGAATTAAGATTTTCACCAAACAAAGCCCAATGATTTTTTGGCATAGGCCAACATAATTATTTGTGATTAATTAAGTTATTACTGAGGCATATCAAGGAATAATGTCAATTCTAATATGTCATCTTATGTGTATGTTGACCTACTAAAAATGAACTGAATTGTAGGTAAAAAAAATATCTCGACTAAACCTCGGCTCAAATTGTCATTAACTTTACAAATTGAGCTGAAAAATTAATAATTTGCTTCCCAGCAACGACTACAATATAATAAAAAAAATATTTCAGTTATGTCGCCTCGGTGTTGTGATAATTTAGTTGCATACAGTTAAATATTAATTTATTTGATAAATTATTTAACACTGAATTCGGGCACATTCTTAGTATAAACTCCAATTCGGTAAAAAAATAAATTTGAGGCTAATTGAATTTCGAATTTCAAATTAACGTTTCCAACGTTTTTAAATTAGCCAATCCGCAAATCTAAAATGTTCCCCTTATTCGGTAGCAGTACACAGTACCTTAAAAACCAAAGTGAATAGTAGGAAAAATTATTAGCAAAAAAAACACTTTTCTCGACGTTTTGGAGACCCTTGATACCAAAAATGCAATAAAGTGCTAGGCGCTAAAATCCCACGAGGTAATCAGAACTTCCTTCTGGAAATTGATAACCCCGAAAAATTCACTGAAAATTGAGAAATATCGCAAAATTTTCAGTAAGAAAAAAGGTCTCAAAAAGACTCCAGGAAATATGCTCTTATAATCATCATGACATTAAAACTCCAATGAGCTAAATGTAATTGCTTCCAGCGCCACAACGATAGTTTCGAGTGCTGATAAAAAATTTTCCTTCGTCCAAAATCTTAAAAACGATATGCCACACGATCATTCCGGAATGAGAAAAAATGTGTCTGTAATCAGCGCCACAATGCTAATTTGGAATACTAAAATGCTTCAGCCAAATTTGTGACATTCTTCAAAACCTATCATTGACAAAACGGTGGATTTATCAACTAAAGCGATAATAATAAAATTATTGCTTTTCCATGACTGTATAAGGTCCAGTTGGTTGGTATGGTATGTTACATGATGTTACATGATCAAATGATTCAGCGCCGCAACGGTAGTTTTGAATACTATTACATTTCTGAAAATTTGAGGGCATTCTACAAGACCTTTCCAATGATTACGACACGTATATATGTATTTTATGATAATTGAATAATTAGTTACGAGCGCCAAAGGGGAGAATTTGTCAACTAAAGAGCTCATTACAAAATTGTTGCTTTTTCTAAGACCTTTGAAATGATATGCCACATGATTATATTGGAATATTAAAAGTAGTAACTGCTTTCAGCGCCAAAACGATAGTTTTAAGTATTAGGTGTTAACTGTATGTACTGCATTCTTCAAGACCTTTTCAACGATACACGATAAGTATATATTTTATAATAAATGAAAAATTAGGTACCAGCGCCAAAACGGTGAATTTTTGAACGATTTACTACATGAGTGTATACGAAAAAATTTAAAGCAATATCTAACCCCTGAGGTATATTCCCCAAAAGCTTTTAATAATCCGAATTTAAAATAAAAGTAGATTGCCAAAAAAATTCAAATTGCTTAAGCCGTTCTTGAGATATCATCCGTATATAAAGGGTGTTTTTTTAAGAGGTTGCCGATTTTTTTTTTGAATAAAACACATATAAAATTATGAAATGACCAAAATTTTTTTTTATTTGGTAGATAATTTTTTGGCATTTAACATTTAAACACAATTTCTGGCATATGGCTACCACGACTATTTTTCACAAATGTCATTCTGGAGGTCCAATTTTCCAGCACTTTTTCAAGCATTTGAGGGCGTATGTCAGCAATGACACGTTGAATATTGGTTTCCAAAGCGTCAATCGATTGAGGTTTATCCACATAAACCAATGACTTCACGTATCCCCACAAAAAGTAATCGAGTGGCGTCAAATCGCACGAACGCGGAGGCCAATTCACCGGACCATTTCTCGAAATAATGTTGTCGTTGAAAGTTTCTTTCAATAAGTCGATTGTTTCACGTGCTGTATGGCAAGTGGCACCATCTTGTTGAAACCACATTTCATTCATATCCATATCTTCAAGATTTGACAACAAAAACTCATTTAACATGGTTCTGTATCGATTTCCATTCACGGTAACGCGTCGTCCTTCCTCATTTTTAAAGAAATATGGACCGATGATCCCACCAGCCCATAGACCGCACCAAACAGTACATTTATCAGGATGCATTGGTAATTCTAGAACGGCGTGTGGATTATCTTTGCTCCAAATGCGACAATTTTGTTTGTTGACGTATCCATTTAACCAAAAATGCGCCTCATCACTGAAGAGAATTTTACGGTAAAAAAATGGATCTTCGTTCAATTGATTTAACGACCAATCACTGAATTCACGGCGCAAACGATGGTCGTGTGGCTTTAATTCTTGCACCAATTGAATTTTGTATGGCACCAAACCCAAATCTTTACGTAAAATTTTCCATAAAGTCGATGGACAAAGTCCAATTTGCTGAGCACGACGACGAATCGATAAATTGTCGTTTTCTTCGACACTGGCCTCAACGACAGCAATATTTTCTTCTGTACGAACTCTTCTCATTCTTGTCGGTGGCTTGGCATCCAAAAGAGTGAATGTAGACCGAAATTTGGTAATTACGTTCTTTATGGTGGTCTCTGACGGACGATTATGTGCACCATAAAATTCACGAAGTGCTCTATAAACATTTTTAATTGAACACTGATTTTGAAAATAAATTTCCACGATTTGAAAACGTTGTTCTGGAGTTAACCTATTCATAATGATTTGCCAAACAATACTGAGTAGAAATGCCACTTTGAGCTGTCAAAACAACTGTCATAAAATAAAACGACATCTATCGGAAAAACAAACCTCCTAAAAAAACACCCGTTATATAGACTTCCATTGATCCGTCCATCCATCCAACCAGACATCCAGATGGATGGACAAGTTTTAGTTTTTGCGTTTTGTTCAAACCTTCCAAATGTCAGGAACCTTCAAAGTGGTTTTGAACCCGGATCATTTTTCATCATTTTTATCAGGATTTTCAATTCATTATGAATCATCCGAATGGGTCGGCCTGTTGTACCATATTGCGTTTTGTTGCACCATGCTGCATGATGTTCACCTCGTTGCTTCATGTGGCATTATGTTGCGTGATGTTGCTTGATGGTGCACTGTGCATGTTGAGAGATGTAACACTATGTCGTAAGATGTTGCATCATTTTGCGTCATATTGCGTTTCATTTAACGTTTTATTTGGCTTGAATGAATTTGATAAAATTCGGCGGAAGAGGGTTTTAGAATGCAAGGAAACGGTTACAAGTTCTGATTTCGAGATAATTAATTTATTATTCCTTCGGATAGGCCGTTGCATATTTTTGCGACATGTTGTTATGTTAAACAATGTTGCGTTATGTTTCACCATGATGTGGGATGTTCCACTATGTTTTGGGATATTACATTATGTTGCGTCATATTGCACCATGTCTCTTGAAGTTGCACCATGTTGCGCGATGTTGTATTATGTTGCGTGATGGTTTGCCATGTTGTGCGATTTTCTTTTTATAATGTTGCATCGTAACAATCCTTTGCCAATCTTTTTTTAATTTTAATTCAGAGAAATGACAAACTTTTGGAATATCTAAGTCAAGGGGGTCGGGTACCTGCCATAGAAAATCACCCACCACCTAATAGTAGATTGTTTATTATATTGTTTGAAAGGTCTTGGATAAGACAGCAACTTCGATATAACATAAGTTCATACATCCATCGTTTTGGCGCTGGTAGGTAATTTTTCGTTTATTGTAGAAAATATTTCTCGTATATCTTTTTCGATGGGTGCTAATTAAAATTCGTTTAGGGGTCTTTCGGTGGGGCCCGGATCCGAATTTGTTTTCGGCTCGATCGATTTTAATAAAAATTACGGTATTAAGGGGTTTCTCATGCCAGGAATTGATTGCGATGAGTCCTAATCTTGGGGAAATCTAGTTAGGAGGTCCTTTGGAAGGGCCCGAGCCTCATTTATTTAACAAATTTGACTCTAACGGGACAGGGTTTTCGAATGCAAGGAAATGATTGCAAGGAGTTCTGATTTCTGGATAATTCATTATGAAGGCCTCACCACGTTGCACCATGTTGCATGACGTTGCGTTATGTTGCACCATCTTAGAGGGATGTTGTGTGATGTTCACTATGTTGCATCATGTTCTCTTGGGGCCATAATTACATTATATTGTGTTATATTGCACCATGACCTGTGATGCTGCACCATGTTGCTTGGTGTTGCGTTTTGATGAGGTATATTATTAGTTCCATGTTGTGTGACGCTGTTGCGCGATTTTGTATAATGTTGCTTCATGTTGCTTCGTGTTAGGCGGAATGTTACACCATGTTGTATTTTTCGCGTTACGGTGACCTTGTATGGTTGCACTAATCCCGTTTTTTTTTTTCAAAATGTTGAATGTTATGACTAACAATATTGATTTATAGCCAGATGAACGTTTTGCTGTCGTCTGGTGGGGCCCAGATTTTGTTAACTAATTATTTATAGTAGTAGGCCTTATGGAATCAAATGACAGGAATCTATTTCGATGAGTGCTAATTTCGGACAAATTCGTTTAGAGGTTGCTTTGGTGATTTAGATTTTCTACTGTAATGAAAGTATTACGAAGAGTTCTTATTTTGGAAAACCATGTTGCGTGAAAATAAAAAATATGTTCAGTTGAATATTATTCTATCCCAAATAAACGGTGAGCGATGGTTCGATTTGGACACATTAGCAATGCCGATTACGTCTGCAATCATTCGTCGCAATAAGAGAGTTTGTAACATAAATTATATATAAGAATTACCAACATAACCACTTTATCATTATCAATACTTTGTCTTATATATTTCACGTCTCATTTCCTTCTTTCATATGTCTGAGTGTATTACTGGAACTTGCCGGTAAAACTAGGTCAATCTGATATCCAAGTTTATTCTTTTAATAAAATTTAAAAAAATAAAATTTATTTGTTTATATTGTGTGGTTTAATAGCGTTACGATAAACCTACATACACAACATTGCAATATAAGACGAATAAAAACTAAATAATAAGAAATAGTCAAGCAGGTCAGAAATACCTGTTAGAATAATATGTAGATGCTTCTTCTTCTTTTATACGAGCGTACAAGAACGAAGAAGTTAAGAATTAAATCAAGATTGGAATATTACCTTTTATTCTTCTTCTTTTTCTTTCTTTTTGTAATTTGTAAACAAACCTACTGATCAGTTATTTATTTTCAATTTAAGAGTTAAATTAAATTTATTAAGGAGAAAATAACCGTATACGCGATTTATTTCGCGGCTTTTAATATTTGTTTATAATCTTAATTTAAAAAAAAAACACTTAAGTCAGTTATGTTAATCCAGTTTAAGTGGGTATTTGCTGCCTTGGTCCGTCTTATTTGTATATTCTTATGTGATAAAGAAAGTCGCGTGCATCGAATTTTCGAAAACGAAATGATGCAAGACTAAATCCATAAAATTTACATAAGTTATAACTGTAAATGCTTAGCATTCCAGTTTCATAATTATTAAGATTCGCACATGTTACAAGATTCATACGATTATAGCAAGATGTATAAATTTAATAATAATCGTGTGGTGTTTTATGGGAAATGTTTCCGACAACTGGTTAGTATTTAAGTGTTATGCAGCACCGGACCTCAAGTATATTCAAAATGCAGCAACTACTTATGTCACAATGTACTAGCATAAAAGCATATTAAGGCGTTGAACAGCAGCCTTTGATTCCACAAAGCTATACGCGTCATCAACATTGTAGGTTTCAAAATTTGGTAATTAACGGTAGATGCATGATTTCGTAGTAAAACTGGTAAACGAAAGTGCGTGAGGAAATGGATGAGTTCAGAAATACGGAAGACCTCCAAATTATATTTTTTTCAAACACTTTTCTTCTTTTTAGGAGTTTATGTCTACTGTAAATGGCGGTCGAAATACTCAACTGTAAAATTTATAATCAACCACGGAGTCAAAAACGTTAAATTCATTTTTTAATTGCTACGTATGAATAATGAAATTCTGAAGTGGAAATTATTTTGCTTTACTCTATAGTCTGCCAGTACTGACAATGTATCGTGAAGGGCTTGTGCGAATTAAATAATGTAGTATATCGTTTGAAAAGTGTCGGATCAAGACAATTTTAACTGTTGGCAAATTATTTGGTTATTACAGAATGTATGCTTGAACACATATATCATTGAAAAGGTTCTGAAGAAAGCCAAAAAGCTAGCTGAAACACTTTAGTACTCAAAGCTACCGACATAGATAGATTTTTTCATAAATCCATCGTTTTGGCACTGGTGACAAATTATTATTTTATTATATAGAATGTATAAGGTCTTGACGCATGTGCCAAAATTAACTGCAGTTCTGCTACAACTAAGGACTGCCGCTATAGTACTGCTGGCTGGTACAATGTTTTCATACCGATATAATCATATGGCATTCCGTTTCAAATGTCTGGACTAAGCAACAATTCGCTAATCATCATTTTAGTTAATAAATCGCTCATTTTGGCGGTGCTACCTATTTCATTTATTACAGAATATATAAATGTGGCATGCATATTATTGAGGAGATCTTGAAGAGTAGAAAAATTTGTCTGTAACATATTAGTTATAATAAGTTATAGACGATACTATTAACTTATCCCTCGGGGACCTATCCTCACTATTACCTCTAAGCGGTCGATGGGAGGCAACGAATAAGTGGTGATACCGCCTAGGGTGTAATGAAAATCCACTGCGCGGCTAAACATAGTGTAGTGACGCAAGTAGTATTGGGAGAGGAATCCGTGCGATTTTAAATATTTAATAAATTAAATATTTCAAACAAGCATACGCTAATTTTTTTTAGCGAATTACCCAGAGATATGAGTAAGGGTTCCAGGAGTGAACCGGATCAGTCTTCGCAAGAAGCTGACGGTCAGCAAGCACCTAAAAAGGTGAAGCTTGACGTGAATCTTAATGATTCTAACTCGGATGCCGAGCTTGTCGGCAATGATGAGGACACGGCTGAAGTTGAAACTACTTTGCTAAGCAGTGGTCAGTTAGCACCAATGTGCGAAAGACCCCATGAAAGCCTTATGATGGAAATCGTTTCTCTTGAAACGATGATCGGGCATACTAAAAACACGAAACTTACTGAGCCTTAGTTTCGGGAATTAAAGAACCTCATTAAGAATATCAAGATTCAAATTCTAGAGGTGGTTGCGGAAACAAATCTGGTTGTTGGAAAACTGGAGGAAGCACGCAACCATAGGTGCACTTGCAGCCAGAAACCAAAACAATTGGTTACTGTGGAAAAGACACCAGAGATGGCTGCACAGGAGTTCAGTTCCAAGTGCCTAGATTCACTATGTAACTAACGTTGGACCTAACGGTGTTGCAGTTACTGTTGATTCTTCCTCGGATTTGAAGGTTTTCACGGAAAACACCAAGTTGGAAGGCGTGGGTCTAAAAGCCACCGAACCAGAACCTGTTAAGATATTACCTAAACTGATTATCTTTGATGTAAGCTCCGAGCTTGGGCGACATGGTTAAAAACTGCCTAATAAACCAAAACTGCCTAGATCAAAAAGATTTTAAAGTTCTGTATAGAACCAGTGCGAGAAATAAAGAGACCGCTCACTGGGTGGTAGAAGTCGAATCAGCGACCAAAAACATGTTGCTAAAGTGTGGACTGGGTACGATGCCGTGTGAGAGAGTTTGTGACTCCAACTAGGTGCTTTAGGTGCCAGCGATATGGTCACATTGCAAAGAATTGTAGGGCGCGCGCAGAGACCTGCTCTCACTGTGCACATCATGGTCATGGCTGCAAGGTCTGTCCCAACAAGGACAAACCAGCCACTTGTGCAAGCTGCAAGGAATTGCAAGAACCTCATGCCCACCAAGTGGTTGCGTTTCGTGTAACGCATACAAAAGTGCTGTGCAACGTTTGAAATTAAGAACTAAACATGATGATTAGTCATAATCAAAGACATTGTAACAGCAACCTACGTATCGCCCACCTCAACATGCAGGGCGCTAAAATAGTCGGATCAGATATATGTGAACGCATCTCCACTCACCACATAGATATACTAAGTATGCAAGAACCACACTCGGTCAATGGTAAAATCAGTGGCATGCCTTCTACAGCCAGAGTAGTTACAGGCTGCTCTGAGAATCCCAAAACTGCAATTAGTATTCACAATGCTGGCATGAGCATGATGAAAGTAAGTCAGTTCTGCGATAGCCACTGCACATGTGTTGAAATATCATCGGCAGCTGGTTCACTCTACCTATTTTCAATATATGCCCAATACAGTGAACCGATCGAGTACCATCTGTGCAAAATCGAAACTATCTTAGGCTCTATCGGGTCAACAGAAAAATGTGGCACGACCATTTAACCGATGAAAAAGAGAGGACTTCGTGTCTAGTGGTGTGAAGTAAATAAGATGTCACTATCAGCAGAAAAAACAGTGATGCTGCAACTAAAGGGCAAATTTGACTCTAGTCGACCACCAACAATATCACTAAACGGTAAAAACATGAAAATGGTCAAGTGCGTTAGATATCTAGATGTTGACCTTGATGAACGAATGAGCGTAGCATCTCACGTTCTTAGAGTCTGTGAAAACGCCAAAAAGCTATTCCACTCTTTGGCGAGAGTGTCAAGAGAAGGATGGGGACTTAATCACAAAACACTGAAGTTAATATACAAAGGTGTGGCGGAGGCGTTTTTCGCGTATGCGGCGGCTGGTTGGCATGATAGGTTAAACTGTCACCATGTCAGGTCACTAGAATGTGCTCAGAGGAATATCCTACTAGGAGTAACAAAAGCTTACCGAACTGAGCGAACTTGTACCACCTAAGAAGGCGTGGCCAAAATAATATAGGTGAATATGTACATGCTGATGATAGTAGGCAGGATCAATATAATAATAAAAATGGTATAGAAGCGATGGCGATTAACCTCTGGCAACGAAGGTGGAATGAATCAGCCAATGGAAGGCATATACCTTTGGCTTCATTCCCGATATAAAAAGACTAAAAATGAAATTACCACTGACGAGCTCGATGTGCCAAGTTATCTCTGGACATGGTTAGTTTAAAGCATACCTGCAGAGATTTAAGGTAACGAACCAGTGTCAATGTTTATGCGGATCGGAAGTAGAAGACGTTAAGCACCTACTTTTCGAATGTAACGAGGTGACGGTTATGTCACTAAAACATAAGTGGCTTTGTAACATGAACATACATGAATTACCACTGCCTATATTACTAAGCAACGACTTACTCCAGCAGTTTCAACCATATTGTGCTGAACTGATCAACGTTTTAAAAGTACAATAGTAGACCGATAAAACGGAATGTACATGTCTCCTCGTTACTAGGGACAGTAACGATATAATTGTTGAATTATAACGGCTGAAATGTACAAACACTGGTATCGGTTAACTGCGCTAATTGATTTACATGAAGAAAATTGGCTAAGTAAACAGATAAAAATTAGAATAATTCTTAGTTTAAGGTTATACCTATAGGTATAAGAATTGACGAACATTTTTCCGGAAATGTTGACTACGACGAATGAATGAATGAATGTAGCATATTAGTACTTAAAACTACCGTTACGGCGCTAGGTAGATAATTTGGTTTAGTTCTGATATAATCGGTGTATAAAATTCACAAATCCTCCGTTTTAGCGCTGGTGTTAAAATTATTCAATGCCTTGAAAAATCGTTCTTATACCTTGGTACTTCAGGCAGAAATTGGCTTTTATTCCACAAGCCACTTATCTAAAGACCACGGTGAAATTAATACTTGTTTGATTTTACTGAAACATAGAGAAATTTCAGTAAAGTCATGGAAAAACTCAAAATCTGATGATATGAGTGAGCGGTTTTGCGGAACAATTTCTGAGTTAAAATTCATGATTTTCCAGGTTGGTCAGATCGGACCGATGTTCTGATTATCTCGTGAGGTTCCAATATATAACACTTTTCTGATTACGATCGTCAAGAAACATAATTGTGGTCTTTGTTGGACAGTAAAACTCATCGCCGGTGAAACTCAATCTCCGATCATTGTAAATAGTTGAGTCTTGTGGTACGTACACGTGACGTTCTCAGGTAAGCTGGGATTAGTATTTATTTTCCATTTTCTGTAAACAATATAAGAAAATAAGCAGAAGCCGATTACTTCATTTCTTGCTGTAATGTAACCTTTTCCAAGTAGTAAATGTCTTGTACTGACAAGACGGAAATTATCTGCCATCGGGAAACGTTCGTTCTGACTAGAACTAAACTTAAAATAAAAACTAGAACTAAACTTAAAATAAAAGAATTCAAGCAATTACACGAGAAAAGAAATGGGAAACGAAAAAGAACCAGTCGGGTTTTGTTAAATGTACGAGACACAAGTCTCATAATAAAATAAAACCAAGTAACAACTTTTGGTTTGCATTTTTATCATATTTCTGTTGAGCGATTGTGATAAAAATTTAAGAGTCAGCCGTTCGACTGCTAAGAGTCCTAATTTCTTTAAAATCCGTCGCACGATTCCCGTCACCGATTTATTTTTTGTTTTTATTCGTGGTCAAAGTGGAATTATATGATGAAAATTATCTCAACCGATCATAATGAAATATGATATAAAGAATAAATTATATACATATCGCACATGATATGGAAAAGTGACACAATTCAAAAAATAAACTTTTTGAGTTAATTCACTAAAAAGATGCGCAATGTTCGAATTCATATCCCGCAATAAAAACATTTTTGTTTTGCCTTCACCGAAAATGATAGAGCGAAAAATTTTAATTTTTGAGTTGTGTCACTTTTCCATATAAGGTACGATATGTGGTTCTTAAATGTTTTTTGCAAGTAGTTTGGGAATGCGACCAACTTGAACGGAACTACGCTTCCCATGGCCGATCATCAACTAGGCCATTCCTTCACTGATGATAATCAGCTTGGTTATGTATTGATGGACATGGGATAGAATCCGAAATGAGTTTAGCAAGAAGTTATGGAACATGATCAACGTAAAAGAAACTATGACATTTCTTAACCTACCATGATGAAATTGAGAGTGTAGGATAAAAATGTGATTTTAAAATAATTTTTGGAAATAGTTCCGATCTTGATGAAATTCGGTATTTAGCATTTAAATCGGAATTCTAAAATAATTTTTGGAGGAATTCTGGAATATAGTAATCTGAGATAGAAACAGTCCAATCTTTTGAATGGAAATGGAATTTAAAACTGAATTGCTAAAATAAGTTTTAATTCATAGACAAAGAGTTCAACAAGAATTGAAAACAGACCGACCAGATCAATGACTTCCTGTTGGTTACCCTCACCTCATCGATTGTTACTCAGGCCAATCACACAGATTGTATCAGCTTGTTTTATTTGGGAATAAAAAAAAATAGATTTTCCGTCTTATACAGGGTAACAAACTAATCTAAATAAAATAAGAAACTTCTGAGTGAATCCTCTCACTACCGATTCGATTAGAGACATTTTATTTGTCATTTCGTAAAAAGTTTGGAAAATTTCAAGGTTATCGGTAGCAATACGGACCTGCAATAAAAAAGTTAAAATAGCCAGTTCTGAAAACCTCGTCACAAAGGAAAATAAAATAACTCAAAAGCCGTCCATGTAACACTACGAAGCTCCCAAGAGCGGCAAAACAATGATAAAACTTTAATAAATTTTATCGCGTATGACATTTTATAACAATTTGCAATACCGGAAGCACGTGTCACACAAATCGATGTAAATTGCACGTGCGCTACGTATAATTTGAAACAAACATAACTCTGGCTTAACTTAATACAGCGCATGGGAGAGAAAGCTAATCGTATATTCGTATTTCATTAACATCTAAATTAAAATTACATAGTTTACATTAATTATGTTTATTAAGATTAGCATAAAATAATGAAAATTGGATTAAAGAAAATCATAAAGAATTGAAAAATTAATTGCTCTGTGCTTATGTGTTGTTTGGCAAAACACTACGAGATATCTGAATAGTTTTGATTTCAAAAATCATTTCCAGTATGATGTGTAGAGCATGCATTGCTCGATTTGGGTCATGTATAATAGAAAAAAATATTTTAATTTGTTTTTAATTAATTATTATTCCAATAATGATTTTAATAAGTAATATATACTATTGTTGTTGGTTGTATTTGTAATTCGTTTCATTTTTAATTTAAATAAGAAATCAAGGTTTTGCGTTGTGTAGAGTCTCGTAAGTGCATTTTGTTTTCATAATGTACACATTACACTCTAGGTACCATGCGTGTTAGATAAACATCTACCAAGCTGGGAACATTTGGTATATACAAAACGATAAAGAGATTTGTTACATTCATCCTGTTAATCTAGATATGTTTAATTGGCCAACCAGAATAATAAAAAAACGTTATTATTCCGATATTGAATATGCAAGTAGTTTTGTAATGATTAACTTGTTTATTGTTTTTAATTGATTTGAAATAAATTCCGTTTTGAACCTCGACAATGAATTCTTAATTTAAATAGTTTGTTTAAAATTCTTACCTGGCCGTGTTATTCGTCCTACATTAAAACGATGTGTATAATTTACTTTAAAATATTGTTCAACAATGGAGCGCTCCATTTTACCTTCACCTCGTACTGGCGAAAATAAATATTCTGGATCGATTTCATATTTGATTTGTTGATAACTGAAATTAAAAAAAAGAAATTATTAAAATTTTAAAATTGAATTGAAGTACTTGGAAGGTTACGTAGAAGGTACAAGTAGATATTTTCGTTCTAGTTGGCAAGATATTTCGTAGCCGTCGTCTCCATGACAAATTTGAAGACCTTAATGTTGCACCAGCACTTGCAGCCCACTTTAAAGAAAAGGTACTAGCATTTTTTACAAATTTGTAACACAGAAAGTTTTAATAGTTTACGTTAAACTACAATTCGTGTGTGAGCTGACATTGACCAAGATTACATCACACTTTTCGCATTTCTGCTAATATTTATTGTGTCGTGCTGCTGGAATTTTTATAAAACAATTAGTTAGAAGCTTTTGTTTTGCTTCACGTATATTCACATGGGGGTGCGACCAAAATACAGTTCCACTGTTTTTTTTCAGTAGTGGAGTGGATGGTATGAATGTATTTGTTTACAGCCCTTTCTAGCACGCGGGTAACTGCACCAGGGAAACTTTCGAATTTCAAAATGAAACTTTGCATACCGATTAAGCCCAATTTGTGCTTATTAGTGCTCACGGGCAAAAATTAGTGCTATTACAGGAGCCAAAAAAGGGGAAAAGAAAATTTCAAATTTCGCCTGAAACACGGAATAAATAAAACCCGATTTCTAGAAAAAAATAGAAATAATTTAAGCCTAATTTTAAAACTTTCTAAAGGCCGCTAATCTGATTAAATTTGTGCTTATCATAGAAATATAATTTTCATAAATTTTCATTCATAAATCGAGGAAAACCAAACCAGCCCCTGAAAGATACTAATTTAAAAAAAACAGAGATACTCTGAATTTAATTGTCGGTTTAATTATCGAGAAAAATATGCTTGTTTTTTTAGATATTCTTGGTCACTCGTCCATTTTCCCTTCTTAAAAGGACATCCGTTTTACCAATTTCGCATCTCAGTGGTTCAGTGGTTTACCAATTTCGCATAGTCACGAATCAACCGGCGGTAGTAGTTTAACATGTCTAAAAATGATCTCAATTGAGTAGAAAGTCGCATTTATCTAGTTGAACCTTCAAATTTGCGTTTACTAACTTCTTAACGACTGCTCTGATATTCTCGAAATGTTATTTTTCATTCTTGCTAAAAATTATAATGCTGACAATGCAGACGTCGCAGTTTTTGGCGATGTGTTCTCGCAGAATACCATCTAGTGCTCTTTGGAAGATAGATTGGGCATTTTTACGCCAAAAATCGGATTCCTTGAGCGGAAAATCTGGTGGAAGCCACTTTTACGATCAATAGCAGTAAATAAATTATTCTTAACGAGATTCGCGATACTCTATGACCATTTTTTATTTTTTTTCACCGGACGCGTCGGATTTTTTGGTACAATCCAGACCGATGATTTGTATGGGGACCTCGATGCGGTCTAATGATCCAACCGTACTCTTCAAATTATCTTTTGACCTCATTATTAAAGGCTATAGGATACGGATATGATCTCGAGTAGACTGCGTGTTCCGAGGTGGTATGAATATTGACGTATTTGGTCTTACGTTCTGGGATTCGTGTTGTGTGATTGGAATTGGAATATTAAGATAAATTATCAAGCGGCCTTCATTAATATGGATAATCGCTTCCATTTTTCTCAATGAATCGTTTCCGATTATACCGCTGAATGAGATTAGGGTAGGTAAAATAAAATTTTTTATTTTTCCTGTATTCTGATTGGATATGAAGGCGTGATGGGTTATTTTGATGCTCCCTTCAACTGAGTTAGCATAATGGTTTTATAGGTTTAAAATGGGGTTACGAACTTGTATAGGTCGGATGTAATTTGTATTGGATCCAGTGACAATTAAAAATTTGAAACAATCTCCGTTCCTAGTACGGTGGTCGTAGTATGGAAACGAAGAGCTATTTAGCCTAAAAAAACTAATTTGTCTGATTGATCATAAGAAGAGTCTTCATAGAAATCTACGTCTCCGTGGCCTTTTTCGTAATTTTCTTGTTCCAATGGGCCGGCTTCGTCGGAAGTTTGTTCTATATGATAGACATGATGAAGTTTGTTGGGTGGTTGTGAAGGTTGAGCTGCGTTGAAAAATGGTCTATTTTGAGGAAATTGTTGTATCGTGGGCGATTGAAATAGTATGGATTGGGTATTACAATCTACATCCATTGATGCAGATTTAGATATAGGCTCTGGCGGACATAAAAATTGGAGTGAGGATAGGCTGTTGCAGCTGATTACGAGGATTTTTTCTAGTGCCGTTTCCATTTTATACTTCAAATGTTTTGACTATTAAAAATAAAAGACCTAACCATATTTGCCAATATTGACGATTAAAACATCACGGATTCCATCTAGCGGAAAAATTAAAAATAATGCACTAACAACATAAAGCAACTTACGCTTGAGTCAAACCAATTTCTTCCAAATTGTGTGGAATCCAAATAACTAGCTTCTTAGAGGGTCCATCATATTTTAAGTGATTTTCATCTGTTGTGTGCGTGAAATTTATA
Organism: Nephrotoma guestfalica; assembly: GCA_963691935.1. Lineage (NCBI taxonomy): Eukaryota > Metazoa > Arthropoda > Insecta > Diptera > Tipulidae > Nephrotoma > Nephrotoma guestfalica. The sequence goes on from OY829914.1 coordinate 219,484,518, forward strand.
ATTTCGTTGCAATCTCTCGAAAAGTCATATGGTGGTCCTCTTCAATTATGGCTTTCACTTGTTCGTCAACAATTTCATTTGATTAACCAGAACATTGGCCATCTTTCAGAGAAAACACGTCAGAATACATTTTTTAAATCAATTCTGGCAAAACTTAACATATTTTTTGTAAGTAGGTTTCGTTCCTTTACAGAAATGAACATGTAAATTACGCCGAAACTGTTCGGAGTATAAACCACTTTAAAAGTGACACAAAACTAACAGTTACAAAAAATACGCACAACTTGCATTTATCGAAAATACCTTTTTGCCGACCTGAAGTTGATGCACTGTGTTGAAATTTATTTTTTTAGTTTGGGCTTATGGAAGTGGAAAATAATGAAAATTTTCTCTATAAACTAACGATTTCAGATTAAAGCAACATTTAGTAGTTACCTATGTATGAAAACGAAGCAGTTGTATGTATCAAGCGCCATGGTCGCACACAAATAAGTTTAAATTGACATATAAACGATTTTTGCTCAATTTCAATAATTTTAAATCAACAATAAACATTCGACTTTTATTGCATTTCATTTATTATTCAAAGTAGATTTACAATAGACACAAATCTTAAAAGTCAATTTTTATTTCGGTTTACGAGTACTAGGTAATTATAAATTATTATGAAAGAGGCACCTTAGACCTTAACAAATAAATTAATCATGTAATAATTCTGGAATAAATAAATGTTTTTACGGCAACCTTGTATATAAATACTTCATAGTGATGTAAGGTAAAAACTTTTATTAATCAATCGAACGTTTTGCAAAATATTTCGCGGCCACCCCATCACCATTCCAATAATGGGAAAACATAAAATGGCGCTAATGTTGAAAGCCAAATAGTATAGGTACTCCGGGGAATCGAAATGAGAGATATAGGTACGAAAACACCCTTAAGGAAAATTAACCAGCCACACGGGGCTTGGTTCAACATTCCCCATTTACACTTTTTATGTAATTTTAAGTGATATCGAATTTAAATTTCAAATTTGTATATCTACGTCAGTTTAAAAAATATCTGCCTCATGGGATCAGTGTTACTTAGGGTTGCCAGACACATGCTAGACACATAACCCTCGGTTTAACAAAATCTACATTTCTCGGTTGCTTGTAACTCTAATAAGTAAAATAACTCTCATGTTTAAAACTTTTATCTTAAATGTGAGTAAGGTAAATCTGGGTGTAAATCGACTTAAATGGTTCCAAATTGTCTCGAATCTTGTCAAAATCGATCCAAACCATTTCAAATCCGCAACAAATTGTTTCAAATCATCTCACATCGTTTACAATTTTTACAAAATCGGTCCAAATTTGCAACAAATTATAATCACATAACATTAAATCGTCTCTAATTATCTTAAAACCGCAAATAAAATGATTCCAAACCATCTCAACTTGTTCTCAAAATACTCCAAATTGTAATGACATGAATCCAAATAATCTCAAATCGTTTTAAATCAACATAAAATCGTTCCAAATCGCCTTAAATTGTTTTAAATCGTTTCAAATTGTAATTAACATGATCGAAATCGTTTCAAATTTTCTCAAATCAGTATAAAATGGTTTCAAATCGTCTCAAATCATTCCAAATCATCTTAAATCGTTTGTAATATACTCAAAACCGTTCCAAATTGATGCAAATTGCCTCAAATTGTAATAAAATCGTTAATAGGCTTAAACGAGTTCACATGGTCTCCAATTGTTAATATTCTTATTCAACCACCTCAAATTGTAATTAGAAATAGATCCAAATTGTGTCATCGTTCCAAATCATCTCAAATCGGTCTAAATTGCCCAAATTGTAATTAAATAGATAAAACTGTCTCAAATCCACAAAAATCGTTCCAAATCGTCTCAATCTTTCCAAGTGGTCTCAAATCGTCTGAAATTTTCACAAAAATCGTTTTATATATATCGGAACCAATTGCTTCAAATTGTAATAAAATCGTCTAAAATCGACTTAAATGGTTCCAAATCCGTATGCAATCGTTCTAAATCCCCTAAAATACTTCCAAACTGTCTCAAATTTTAATAAAAATCGTTTCAAATCATCTTAAAAAATCTTAAATCCACGTAAAATCTTTCAAGATCGACTCAAATTATAATAAAATCGATCAACATTTTTAAGTCCATTTGGTTGTAAATCGTTTCAAATTTTCTCAAATTGTAATTAAATTTATCCAAATCGTCTAAAATTGTCTCAAATCTGTATGAAATTGTTCCAACTCGTCTCATTCTAAATCGTTCCAAATTATAATTAAATTGTTCTAAGTCATTTCAAAACGCCTTAAATCTACATAACGGGTTATCCAATTCGAGGTTGATAAAGTAGAAATCTGTATACCGACATCTGTCAAAGATAAACGTCAAGTACGCTGTCATTTATTTAGTTGACATTCTGCCATTTAAGAATATGGAGCATTTAACAATCGACCAACGCGTTAAAATTATTAAATCTTATTATAAAAATAGTGATTCTGCCGTATCCACATTTCGCGCTTTATGAGCAGATTATGGTCGTCATAATCGTCCTACAAAGCAAACCATATTGAATACAGTGAATAAATTTGAACAAACTGGATCTGTTACTGATATTGTAAGGTCTGTGCATCATCGAAACATTCGCAATGCTGAAAATATCGCTTCTGTAGCTGAAAGTTTTGAAGAAGATCCAAATTTGTCAATTCCTCATCGAGCTCAACATTTAGGCCTATCTTATGGCTCATTATGGCGCATTTTGCATCTGGATTTGCATCTTCATCCGTATAAAGTCCATTTGACACAAGAGCTAAAGCCTGCTGACCATGGACAACGAAGAACATACGCAAATTGGGTGTTGGAAAAACAGGCCGTCGATGCTGATTTTTCGAACAAAATTTTCTTCAGTGATGAAGCTCATTTTTCGCTTGGTGGATACGTTAATAAGCAAAACTGTAGAATTTGGGGCTCAGAAAATCCACAATTGATTGTAGAGAAGCCATTACACCCGGAAAAAGTCACTGTTTGGTGCGCATTGTGGTCTGGTGGTGTGATTGGGCCGTATTTTTTTGAGAACAACCATGGACGAACCGTTACCGTCAATTCTGAGCGCTATGGCCGCATGTTAACCGATTATTTTTTTACGAAAATCGAAGATTATGATCTTGACGATATGTGGTTCCAGCAGGATGGAGCAACCAGTCACGTAACACGAGCAAATCGAGATCTTTTGCAAGAGAAATTTCCTGGACGTTTGATTTCGCGATTGGCTGATGTCAATTGGCCTCCAAGATCCTGTGATTTAACGCCTTTGGATTTCTTTTCGTGGGGCTACGCGAAAGATCGTGTTTACGCAAACAATCCTCAAACTCTTGACGAATTGAAAACTAACATTCGTAAGGTAATGGCCGAGATACCGCCCGAAATGTGCCGAAAAGTCATTGAAAATTACCGCAAAAGAATCAAGGCCTGTAAGAAGTCCCGTGGAGGATATTTGAATGATATCTTGTTTAACTAAAAATGGCAAGGATCAATCTGTAAAATGAAATAAAAATTACAATACATTCCGAATATTTTGTGTGTTTTTTTTAAGTTTACTTTATCAAGCTTGAATTGGATAACCCGTTATAATCGACTTTGGTTCCAAATCGCCGAAAATTGTAATTATCGATTGAAATAGTCTCAAACCCATATTTATAATCCAAATTGTCCCAAAATGTAATCAAATCATTCCAAATAATCTCAAATCGTCTAAAACTGACACAAAAACGTCCCGAATTGCCTCAAACTGGAATAAAATCGAACTGAATCATCTCATACCGTCTTAAATCAACCTTAAATCATTCTGAATTGTCTGACATGGTTCCAAAGCGTCTCAAATTGTAATAAAATCAAACCAAACTTTCTCAAATCCGCATAAACACGTTTTAAATTGTCTCAAATTGTAATAAAATAGTCCCAACTTAGCACGGATCGTATTAAATCTACATAAAATTGTACAAAATCGGCCAAATCGTCTCAAATTATATTTAAATCGATCGATATCATCTCAAATTGTCTCTGAAATTTCCAAAAAATCGTTTCATTTCGGACCAAACTGCTTCAAATTGTAATAAAATCGTTCAAAATGTACTTAATCGGTTTCTAATCGTCTCAAATCCGTATAAAATCGTTCCGTATAAATAGTTCCAAATCGCTTCAAATTGAAATATATCAATCCAAATCTTCTTAAATTGTTACTAATCCGCATAACATGTTGTCAAACCATTCCAAATTGCTTCAAATTAAAATAAAATCGACAGTTTAAGCTCCTTTGGTTTTAAATCGTCCCAAATCTTTTCAAATCGTAATTAAATTCATCCAAATCGTCTAAAATTGTCTCAGATCTGCATAAAATCGTGCTAAGTCGTCTCATTCCAAATCGTTTCAAATTATAATAAAATCGTTCCAAATCATTTAAAATTACCTTAAATCTATATTAAATCGACTCTCTCAAATCCGCAAATAAAATGATTTCAAACCATCTCAACTCGTTCTCAAATTGCTCCGAATTGCAATGACATGGATCCAAATCATTTCAAATCGTTTAAAAACAACATAAAATCGTTCCAAATCGTCTTTAAATTGTTTTTGTAATTAAAATGATCGAAATTGTCTTAAATCGTTCCAAATTATCTCAACTCGTTTGTAATCTACTCAAAACCATTCCAAATTGATCCGAATTGCCTCAAATTGTAATAAAATCGTTCCAAATGATCACAAATGATTTAAATCTTCATAAAAATGTTCCCAGTAGGCTTAAATGGGTTTACATCGTCTCCAATTGTTAATGTTGTTATTAAACCACCTCAAATTGTAATTAAATAAACCCAAGTTGTGTCATCGTTCCAAATTAACATGAATTTTTAAAATCGTTCCAAATCATCTGAAATTGGTCTAAATTGCCCAAATTGTAATAAGTGGCTCCAATCGTCTCAAAATGTAATTAAATAGACGAAATTGTCTCAAATCCGCATACAATCGTTCCAAAGTGTCTCAATTTGTCCAAGTGGTCTCAAATCGTCTGAAATTTTTGTCAAAACCGTTTTATATATCGGCACAAATTGCTTCAAATTGTAATAAAATCGTCTAAAATCGACTTAAATGGTTCCAAATCCAGTATACAAACGTTCTAAATCCCCTAAAATACTTCCAAATTGGCTCAAATTTTAAATTTCCAAATCATCTCAAACCATCTTAAATCTACGTAAAATCGTTCAAAATCGACATAAATCGTTCCAAATTGCTTAAAATTGTAATAAAATCGATCAAAATGTTTAAGTCCATTTGGTTTTAAATCGTTTCAAATTTTCTCAAATTGTAATTAAATTTATCCGAATCGACTAAAATTGTCTCAAATCTGTACAAAATTGTTCCAACTAGTCTCATTCTAAATCGTTCCAAATTAAAATAAACTCGTTCTAAGTCATCTCAAAACGTCTGAAATCTACATAAAATCGACTTTGGTTCCAAATCGTCGCAAATTGTAATTAATTCGATCCAAATAGTCTCAAACTCGTATATAAAATCAGACCGGATCGTCTCAAATCGATCCAAATTGTCTCAAAATGTAATCCAAATCATTCCAAATAATCTGAAATCGTCTAAAACTGACACAAAAACGTTCCGAATTGCCTCAAACTGGAATAACATCCAACTTAATCATCTCATACCGTCTTAAATCAACCTTAAATCATTCTGAATTGTCTGACATGGTTCCAAAGCGTCTCAAATTGTAATAAATCTATTCAAACTTTCTCAAATCTGCATAAATACGTTTTAAACTGTCTCAAATTGTAATAAAATAGTCCCAACTTAGCACAGATCGTCTTAAATCTACATGAAATCGTACAAAATCGACTTAAACGGCCAAATTGTCTCAAATTATATTTAAATCGACCCATATCGTCTCAAATTGTCTCTGAAATATCCAAAAAATCGTTTCATATCGAACCAAACTGCTTCAAATTGTATTTAAATCGTTCCATAACGCCTAAAATCTTCTTAAATCTACGTGGAATCGTTCAAAATCGACTTAAGTAGTTCCAAAACGCTTCAAATTGAAAATAAATCAATCCAAATCATCTTAAATTGTTACTAATCCGCATAAAATATTCTCAAATCGTTCCAAATTGTAATTAAATCTATTCAAATTGTCTCAAATCTGCATAAAATCGTTGCAAATCGTTCCAAATTATCTCAAATTGTAATCGATCCAAATCATTTAAAAACGTCTAAAATCTACTAAAATCGTTCAAAATCGACTTAAATCGAATTGTCTCAAACAGTAGTAAAATCGGACTAAATTGACTGAAATGGTTTCAAATCGGTCTAAACTTTCTCAAACCCACATAAAGTGGTTCCAAGGGATGATTTGGTTCCAAGAGACGAATCGTTATAAATTGTCTCAAATTGTAATAAAATCGTTCCAAATTATCTCAGATCGTCTAAAATCTACATAAAATCGTTTAGACTCGATTTCAGTGGTTAAATCGTCTCAAATATTATTAGTAGGTGTTTAAATATGAAACTGGAATTGTTTAGTAAAAAGTACAAGTTCAATCGTATGATAATGATTAAGAGTATTTTATTCAAAGTATTGCTCGTCATTAGTTGACGAATACCATATAATGCCATCCAGAACCATACAAATCCAGTCGAAACAAAATGTTTACAAAAATAATTTTGGCGTTTGCACAATGGTCGCAGTGCAATTTGGATGATAGTGCAACATATGAGGTTTCTGGAACGATCAAAACGTTATGCAGTACAAAGCCAACCCAACCAGAACCCGCAAAGCCAGAAGGAACCATATGAAGTCGGTGTGAACCAAAATGACTCTTGTTTCTCAAATAAAGGCACGGTCATCGAAGTCAAAGAAACAAGCTTGGAAGAAAATTGGAAGGGACTAAATAAAAACAGCAACTCACAAAGCGTGTTGAAAATAAAAAAACGTAGAAGCAAAACTTCCATATTGCAACCGCAAGATAGAAGCTACAGGGAAAACATACCAATTTTAAAAAATGAGCATATCACTGTACTGATAAAAGCGACATAACCACTATCAATACGTGTCCGTTTGATGGCATTTTTGCTATCTTTGCTGCATTATGTTTTGATGACAGGGAACTTCGAGATGAAATGTTTGATCAAGCTAAAACTAGCAAATTTGCCGGATTTTTAGAAAATTTTTACAATTCATCTGCGTAGGAAAATTATCTGCGGAGATTTATAACAATCGTAATCAATCAATCATCAATTGCAGGATTTTTCGCAGATCTATGCACTTTTAACGATGATGTTACTTTCAGTGTCAATATTGAAAGAATTTGTGATAAATGTGGAACTAAAGAAAGTTGTCATTGTTTTCAACAGACATTAATGAACTGAATTTGAAAAATGTCAGCAACTCAATAAAGATAAATATTCGGGAATCTTACCATAGCTATGGCAGCTTACATAATGTTAATAAAGTATATAATAGTGTAATAACACTGGAGGTCGAGCCGCTAGATCCACTAGAAAACAGAAAAAGGTTGATATAAGTGACATAACGAAATCAATTCAATTTGCGCGGTGTAATTGAGTACGATAATTTAAATGAGCATTTCACTGCACATGCACTTAGAACCAGTGGCATATGGAAAACTTACGACGATTTGCAAAAAGCCGAGACCAACACCAACACTTCACACTTGCCTACATGTTGTTCTATTTACAAGAACCCAAACCAAACAAAGTTCTTCTCTGAACGATAACATATAAAACATAGTCAATAAATTATTAGAAACCTCATATGTTGCACTATCATCCAAATTGCACTCGAACCATTGTGCAAGCGCCAAAACTATTTTTATAAACATTTTGTTTCGACTGGATTTGTATGGTTCTGGATGGCATTATATGGTTCGGCGCTGCAAAATCATATAGTACACAATGATGCATAATGCATCGTGATACTTGTGCCATAGTTGGTTTGGCTGTAGAGAATATGTTTCCGGCTGGCTTTATCTGGTTGGAATTATACGGTTCCGGCTGAAAAAGCGCATAGCACACAATGATACATAATACATCGTACTACTTGTAAGGATTTGTAAGGTTTTTCCAAAAAAATACTATGTTTTTGGATTTATAAGGTTCCGGCTGAAAATTTTATAGTACACAATGATGCACAATACATCTTGCTAGTTGTGCCATAGTTAGTTTGGCTGTAGAGGGCATGGTTCCGGCTGAATTTGTAAGGTTTTTTCCTCCGAAAAGTCGTATGTTTCAGGATTTATAAGGTACCAGATGAAAAATTATATAGCACACAATGATGCACAGTGCATCTTGCTACTTGTGCCATAGTTAATTTGGCTGTTATATGGTTCTAACTAGCTTTATCAGGTTCTGGCTGGAATTATAAAGTTCCGAATGAAAGAACGAATAGTGCACAATGATGCACAATGCATCGTGCTACTTGTTCCATAGTTGTTTTGGCTGTAGAGGTTATGGTTCCGGCTGAATTTGTAAAGCTTTTTTCCGAAAAATCGAATGTTTTTGGATTTATACGGTTCCGGCTGAAAAATTATATAGTGCGAAATTATGCACAATGCATTGTGCTACTTGTGCCATAGTCTATTTTCCTTTTATATGGTTCTAACTGGCTTTATCAGGTTCCGGCTGGAATTATAAAGTTAAACGCATAGTGCACAATGATGCTCAATGCATCGTGCTACTTGTGCTTTAGTTAGTTTGGCCGTAGAGGTTATGGTTCCGACTGAATTTGTAAGGTATTTTCCGAATAATCGTACGTTTTTGGATTTATAAGGTTGTAACGTTCGACAGTTCGCGATCGTTCCAAAAATACATAGGTACGCATCCCTGTTTTATTCAGTTTATAGTAAGTCATAAAGATTGCTCAATTTTTTTACGCTTCGTTTTTATAAAAATTAACCCTGTTGATTCCGTTAAACCGGTGGTATTTTTTTTTGTATAAATAGAGAAAAATTCTGGATGCGGGAAGAGTTTTTTTTTAGTAATTAAGGTATATGGTTCGAAGAATGATATTGGATCGTTCATTGTTTGTAAATTAAAAGTAAATTAAAATATTAAATAAAATACCCAGTTATAGGTATTAATTTCTAAAAGAAACGATTGGTAACAAGTGTATCTATCTTTCGGCCATCAAACAAATTCGAAAAAAAAAATATATAAAATAAAATAAAGTAAAATAAAAAAAAAATACCTTAGTTGCTTTGTATAATACCTAAAATTAATATTAGTATAGTGAGTGTAACACAAAAAAAAATATAAAGACATAAACGTACAGTTACCCGAGTACATACTTTAAAAAGCGGTATAAATCGCAAAACACGAACTCTAAATGAAAAATTAACGAAATTGTGTGACCGTTTATAGTTATAAAACAAAAATAATTCTAAAATCTAAAAACTAAATTAAATATAAATACCAAATCTTAAAATCTCAGATTATAATATAAATAGTGAACATACACCGAATAACTACTTAAATATCTAGTGAAATAAAACAAGAACTGGTTAAGTGAGTGCCCGTGGTCATCTGGACCTATAGCATGTTTTCATGCGTAAACTGTGATTACAACATTAACGCCAGTTAAATTGCCTCATACTGTGAAAAAAATTCGGAAGGCAAAATAAGTGCATATCCATTATAACATAAACATGGTAGGCATATGTGTGTACGAACTATACAGTGCAAATCGTGCAAGTGACGAATAGTTTTTATTTGAAAATTATCGGGCTAAAATTCGAAAATTGTTCAATTAAGTGCCCTCGCCGAACTGGATAAACCAAAACATTGCAATTATTAGATATTGGAACGTATTCAACGTCGAGAAGAGTCGACAACAGCCATTTTAAAGATAGGTGTATTTTGTTTGTAATTTTCGTACGATATTATTTACCAAATTTTTGTTGTATATTATTTCTTTAGTATATATATATTTACAAATTTTTTTTTCTTAAAACTTTTCCATATTTTTCTTATAATTTTCTATTAAATTTGATCAAATTGAAATATTGTCTTAACGATTATTGTAATTTTTATAAGCTTAGTTAGTTAGGAAATTGGCGGTAATTAGTGGTGTGCCGTTCGTCCGCGATAGCTCTATGTTAGCGGATTCGTACTTTTTTTTGTTGTTGAGAACGAATTGGTACCTGCATGATTATTGCTAATATTAAGACGTCATTTAGAATAAGTTAGATCAGGTGAATGGTAGAATTGTTTTACTTTATTTTTTTTGTTGATTATTAGAGAATAATGATTTATATGTTTTGCTTCGGTATCGAATTATTTTTTTTTGTAAATACATATGTGTAGCCTTAACGAAGGCCGAATTCGAAAGATTTTTTTTGGTCAATTATTTCTTCGAGGCTTTCTCCTTTATCATTCGTTCGAAACCAATGTCGCATTTCAGGATGAGTAATTAAGACTTTAAATCGAGGATGAAGTAAGTAAATTGATGTCAGTCTGATAGGGTAAGTTGATCAATGCCTTTTTCCGGTCCCCTTTCCTACCCTATCCTTCCCTTCTTAGTTTATACTCGCGGTCTAGCACGATTTACTCAAGCTTTGGGAAACCCCACCCCCTTTACCCTGAGCTCTAGCCGGCCCAAGACGACCGCCCCGAAGCCTCTGAGTAGATAAATTTCTGTGAACAGCCGTTAGCCAACTATCGGTTATGTTACAGTGGCGCCCAAATCATCGGTATTAATAGTTGTTAATTTTTTTAATATTTAATATAGTTGAGATTAAATATTTGTTTGTGTAAAAATTTTCTAATTGATAATCCCCAATTTTTCCCCCTCCCCTTTCCGTGGATATTGTAAATATTTTCCCATTTTCTTTATTATTTCATCGACGATCGTAAGTGTAGCTGAATCTGGACTATATAATTCTGTAGACTCAGTTGTGCGGCCCATACGATTATTCATCTTTCATATAAATTAATTAGTTGTTAAAGCAAGTTTCTTTAACTTTCACTGGGAAATACCTTCTAGGAAAAGTTGATGTGATCATCCTTAGCAGTACTTCCAATATAATTGTTGACTTTAGTGTTTGTTAGTGATTTCATCAATCATCACCGTTTCATATTTCTTACTTTCGCAATGAGCTCCAATAAATTTGTCGATTACATCGTTAGGTAAAGCATGAAATCTTATTTGTTTTAGTTGCGCAGACATCCGATATTGCTGATGTTGAGTAATATTCCCGTTGAGTCGTCTGTTAGTACAAGTAAAGCAATCTTTTAACAATTCTCAATTCAGAATCTGCGTAAGCGCTTCTAGTATTCTTATCCATTACTATAGATTCGTTTGTTAGCATTCAGATTCCTCTCCCTTAACCTTATTCCTCCCTTTCCCTCGGCATTGATCAACTTAGTGTAAGCAGGAATTATATATAAGTACATAAAAACATTCCTTATCACGACTCGGAAATTTTTTTAACTTACTAGCTTCATCCTCGCTTAAATGATTTAGATAAATTTTGATTACATACTTAATATTCGTGTAGTACAAGACCACGTAATTTGTGAAAAGCAATAGCATCCCGATTTTTCGTATATCTATTTATAGTTGTCTACCTAAAATTTGCATATACCAATAATATTTATAATTTAAAATTTTTTCTTTTAATTCATTGTCTTTAAAATTTTGCTAAATTTTTATTTCTATTAGTTTCGCAATAAAATATTTCCCGAAAAATGGCTACTGGAGTTTTGAAATCGGAAAACTTAGAAAATGACGAATTTTTGATAGAATGTGAAATTCGGTTGTTACAAGGCTCACTTAAATCCTTATTTAAAGATTTGGATGCCCGCCTATTATCGGAGGAAACCGATCCCGAGCTTCGGCCTACCCAACCTCATAAGCTAGCATTACAATTCCCTAACAAAGAGACAACACTATGTACGTTCAAACTGCAGAATGTGCAGTCACAATTGCTGCGCTACATTAACGCGATGACAGATGATGCGGATGAGCTTGCAGTAATTACTGCTCGATTGAAGCATTTACAAGGTCGGCTAACACGAATTTCCGGTTTAGACATAGTAAAAGAACCTGCGATTAAGCTCTGTAAGACATGCGAATTACTTTTAGAGCTTTGTGTTAAATTAGGGTCAGATACAGTACCACCTCTTAATGAATCATTACAGGTCATAAGTTCGGTGCACATTGCAGCACCCGATTGGTCGGAATTTACATCTCATCACTCGGATCAAACCCATTCATCTACGCCTAATGGGCAAAGCCCTTTCGAAGTTCAGGGGAGTAGTACTTTTCAGTCAAATAATACTATTAAGTACACCCCGCCTCATAAATGGAAAATAAAATATGCAGGCTTGCCAACAGATACTCCAGTGGAAAATTTCATTTTTCGTGTGGAACATCTCGCGCTTAAAAACGGTATAAGAGAGGAACAACTAGCAAATGAGATAAGTTTCCTTTTGGACGGTACCGCAAAGGAGCAATACTGGTTGACGCTTCGCTGCAATTCGAACAGCACTTGGAATGATATTCGGCAGTCTTTAATTCATAGATTCCAAGATCGACGCACCGATTATGACATAAAACAATGTATTGATAGTCGACATCAACCATCAGACGAAACGTTCGCAGATTTCTACTATGAAATTTTAAGTTTATCATTGCGACTAAAAACGCCTTTGTCTGATTTAGACTTGTTGGAGGCCTTAAGGAAAAACATGCGGGCGGGCTTGAAGGCACATCTAGCAGGGCAATATTTTGAAACAACGGCAGACTTTGTACGTACTTGCATTCTCACTGAAGATACCTGGAAAAACATGAACTATGTCCCAGAACTTACCATGAACTTTCGACCACACAGTTTTCATGTAGAACCATGTCTCCCTGGTAATATTAATGCATTTAGAATTGGTTCGATTCCGAGTAATCCTCCTAAACTGAAAGCTTATTCCCGACCCATTACATCTACTACTTGCTGGAATTGTTGCCGAACCGGCCACAACTTCACCGAGTGCGACATACCCACAAGAGGAATTTTTTTGCTACGGCTGCGGGGCCCGTGAAGTCCTTAAACCCCATTGCTTAAATTGTTCTTCTAAACCGGGAAACAGGGGACTGGAAATGAATACCACAGGGTCGACTCATTTCCGATCCATACAAACGAGACCCAATCATTCACAAGGCGAGAATTCGAGAACTCAGGAGCAGGGGACTTCGAAACAAGACTAAGAACTCGCTCACTACAAAAGTCTCACAAATTTCGGTCAATTAAATATTTTCGAGAAAAACGACTATTGCATGCCAAAATTGCCGAAACAATTCTAAATTCAACCGATGATAATCGTCCGTATGTAGACGTAGAAATAGAAGGGAGTTTAATGCGAGGCCTATTGGATAGTGGCGCAACAGTTAGTGCGCTGGGTAAGGGTTCAGAAGAATTCATTAAGAAAAAACAAATATTTTTGCATCCATTTCCCGCCATTTTAAAAACAGCAAGTGGCGCGCCTCAATGTGTTTTAGGATACATTAAAACCAATTTGAGGTATAACCATAAGACGTGCCAAGTTAAGCTGTTGATAGTGCCATCCCTTCAACAACGTTTATACCTTGGTTGCGACTTCTGGGAAAGCTTTGGAATCAAACCCTTATTAATAGAGGAAATAAATTGCCCACGTAGCCTTAAAGGAATCCCCGATACCAAGTTACACACCTTAAATCAGCAACAGCAACATCAACTCCAATCAGTTATTAAGTCACTGCCAAATTTTCAAGACTTAGGACTTGGAAGAACTAGTCTCATAACTCATGTAATAGATGTAGGAGATGCACCACCGGTTAAGCAGCGTTTTTATGCTCGTTCTCCAGCAGTACTGCAAGACATGTATAGAGAACTCGACCGTATGCTGTCAATGGATGTCATAGAGGAAAGCAATAGCTCCTGGTGCTCCCCCATGACTTGTGTGAAGAAAGAAAACGGCAAAATCCGACTTTGTCTAGATGCGAGAAAGCTTAATTTAGTTACCAAAAAGGACGCGTATCCTTTACCCCTTATAGATGGCTTGTTGAGTAGATTAGACCGAACGACGTTTATTTCTAGCCTGGACCTAAAAGACGCCTTTTGGCAAATCCCGCTAGATTCCAGTTCTAGGGACAAAACGGCGTTTACCATCCCGGGGCGACCCTTATACCAGTTTAAAGTCATGCCTTTTGGGCTCTGCAATGCCCCCCAAACCTTGTGTCGGTTGATGCATAAGGTCATTCCTTACCACCTACATGACCGAGTGTTCGTCTACCTTGATGACCTCTTAATCACCACCTCCACATTTGAAGAGCATCTGTCATTATTGGCGGACGTTTCGGTTCGTCTGGCGAACGCCGGATTAACAATTAATGTGGAGAAAAGCCAATTTTTACTGAAAGAGATTGAATATCTCGGTTATTTAGTTGGTGAGGGTGGCCTTAGGCCCAATCAGAGCAAGGTGAAGGCCATTGCAGAGTTTCCAGTGCCAAGGACTGTTAAACAGATAAGAAGATTTTTGGGAGTCTCGGGGTGGTATCGTCGGTTTATTAAAGGTTATTCAGTAATCTCGGCTCCTCTAACGAACCTATTGAAGAAGGGCAGTCGGTTCCAGTGGACTGAGGAGACACAGAAAGCATTTGATGAGTTAAAATCGGCGTTAACTTCGTCCCCAGTTTTAGTAACTCCTGATTTCAAAAAGAGGTTCTACATTCAATGCGATGCCAGCTCCACTGGAATAGGAGCTGTTCTGTTTCAAAAGGATTCGGATGGAGAAGACCGACCAATATCCTACATGTCGAAGAAACTTAATGCGGCCCAAAGAAATTATAGTGTTACGGAATTGGAGTGTTTGGCAGCGGTGTTGGCCATTCAAAAGTTTAGAGCTTACGTAGAAGGTTAAGCATTTACAGTGATTACGGATCACGCAAGCCTCACCTGGCTGATGTCCCTTAAAGATATAAACGGTCGACTCGCACGGTGGAGCTTGAAATTACAATCATTTGATTTTGTGATACAGTATCGTAAAGGTAGTCAAAACGCCGTACCAGACGCCTTGTCTCGGGTATTCATGGATTCTCTTGATGCAGTTGAACTTCCATTGCATGTCAACACGGATTCACCAGCGTTTAAATCCCAAGCCTATCAGCAAATGATTCAGGATATTGACAATAATACGACACCTAACAATTTGGTAATCATTGATGGATTAGCTTATATAAATCTGACACCTCGCCAGAATACAGTACCGTTAATACAGTCTGATGTGCCTGAACTAAAATTATTAATTCCAGACAGTTTGCGATTTTCATTAATTGAATTAGCTCACTGTTCCCCATCCGCTGCCCATATGGGAATTAATAAAACAATGGAGATACTAAAGCGATTTTATTATTGGCCTACGATGAACACCGACATAAAAACCTTTATAAACGCGTGCGAGAGTTGTAAATGCAATAAGCCCATGAACTTTCAAAGTCATCCTTCTTTACGTTCACTGCCTGTTACCTTCCGGCCCTGGCAGAGGATTTACCTCGATTTCATGGGACCTTACCCTCGTACCCGGAACGGAAATACTTCCATATTAATTGTAGTCGACCATTTTTCTAAATTTGTATTAACTAAAGCGGTGCGACAAGCAACGGCTATTGAGGTTGTAAGGTTCCTTGAAAATCAGGTATTTCTGATGTTTGGGGTGCCGGAAGTGATTGTGTCAGATAATGGGAGGCAGTTCGAAGCCAATATCGTTAAGGACCTTTGTACGAAATATGGAGTACGCCACCTCTTCACAGCTAAATATTCGCCTCAAGCGAATGCCTCTGAAAGAGTCAACCGTACTATTCTCTCAGCTTTAAGATCCTATATTAAGGATGATCAGAAAGCTTGGGATATCCACCTAAGTGCAGTTACTAATGCTCTACGAAACTGTAGACATGATTCCTCAAAATTTTCCCCGAGTTATATTGTATTTGGACAACACGCCATACTGCACGGTTCAAGTTATAAATTGTTAAAACGAGTCTATAATTTTACTGGCAATGAACTTGCTATTGATCATAAATCCGAAAGTCTATACAAAATCTACCTGCAAGTACGAAAGAACCTAACTGATGCCGCTCAGAAATATAATGGCCGGTATGGACTAAGGGCAAGGCAACCCAATTTGCAAATCGGTCAACCTGTATACGTTAGAAATTTCACGCAAAGCAAAGCTTCTGAACAATATGCAGCAAAATTAGCTCCCAAATTTGAAAAGGGATTTATTTCGAAACTAATTGGGAATGTTGCTTACGAAATCGTGAACAGCAACGGAAACCCAATCGGCGTATATCATTTAAAGGATATTAAAATCTAGCAAAATCGAACCTTTATTTTTGTTGAATTATATGCCCGGCCTGTGGAGACTCATCTCTTGGGTGTAAGTCGTCCCCACGAGTTGTAACGTTCGACAGTTCGCGATCGTTCCAAAAATACATAGGTACGCATCCCTGTTTTATTCAGTTTATAGTAAGTCATAAAGATTGCTCAATTTTTTTACGCTTCGTTTTTATAAAAATTAACCCTGTTGATTCCGTTAAACCGGTGGTATTTTTTTTTGTATAAATAGAGAAAAATTCTGGATGCGGGAAGAGTTTTTTTTTAGTAATTAAGGTATATGGTTCGAAGAATGATATTGGATCGTTCATTGTTTGTAAATTAAAAGTAAATTAAAATATTAAATAAAATACCCAGTTATAGGTATTAATTTCTAAAAGAAACGATTGGTAACAAGTGTATCTATCTTTCGGCCATCAAACAAATTCGAAAAAAAAAATATATAAAATAAAATAAAGTAAAATAAAAAAAAAATACCTTAGTTGCTTTGTATAATACCTAAAATTAATATTAGTATAGTGAGTGTAACACAAAAAAAAATATAAAGACATAAACGTACAGTTACCCGAGTACATACTTTAAAAAGCGGTATAAATCGCAAAACACGAACTCTAAATGAAAAATTAACGAAATTGTGTGACCGTTTATAGTTATAAAACAAAAATAATTCTAAAATCTAAAAACTAAATTAAATATAAATACCAAATCTTAAAATCTCAGATCATAATATAAATAGTGAACATACACCGAATAACTACTTAAATATCTAGTGAAATAAAACAAGAACTGGTTAAGTGAGTGCCCGTGGTCATCTGGACCTATAGCATGTTTTCATGCGTAAACTGTGATTACAACATTAACGCCAGTTAAATTGCCTCATACTGTGAAAAAAATTCGGAAGGCAAAATAAGTGCATATCCATTATAACATAAACATGGTAGGCATATGTGTGTACGAACTATACAGTGCAAATCGTGCAAGTGACGAATAGTTTTTATTTGAAAATTATCGGGCTAAAATTCGAAAATTGTTCAATTAAGTGCCCTCGCCGAACTGGATAAACCAAAACATTGCAATTATTAGATATTGGAACGTATTCAACGTCGAGAAGAGTCGACAACAGCCATTTTAAAGATAGGTGTATTTTGTTTGTAATTTTCGTACGATATTATTTACCAAATTTTTGTTGTATATTATTTCTTTAGTATATATATATTTACAAATTTTTTTTTCTTAAAACTTTTCCATATTTTTCTTATAATTTTCTATTAAATTTGATCAAATTGAAATATTGTCTTAACGATTATTGTAATTTTTATAAGCTTAGTTAGTTAGGAAATTGGCGGTAATTAGTGGTGTGCCGTTCGTCCGCGATAGCTCTATGTTAGCGGATTCGTACTTTTTTTTGTTGTTGAGAACGAATTGGTACCTGCATGATTATTGCTAATATTAAGACGTCATTTAGAATAAGTTAGATCAGGTGAATGGTAGAATTGTTTTACTTTATTTTTTTTGTTGATTATTAGAGAATAATGATTTATATGTTTTGCTTCGGTATCGAATTATTTTTTTTTGTAAATACATATGTGTAGCCTTAACGAAGGCCGAATTCGAAAGATTTTTTTTGGTCAATTATTTCTTCGAGGCTTTCTCCTTTATCATTCGTTCGAAACCAATGTCGCATTTCAGGATGAGTAATTAAGACTTTAAATCGAGGATGAAGTAAGTAAATTGATGTCAGTCTGATAGGGTAAGTTGATCAATGCCTTTTTCCGGTCCCCTTTCCTACCCTATCCTTCCCTTCTTAGTTTATACTCGCGGTCTAGCACGATTTACTCAAGCTTTGGGAAACCCCACCCCCTTTACCCTGAGCTCTAGCCGGCCCAAGACGACCGCCCCGAAGCCTCTGAGTAGATAAATTTCTGTGAACAGCCGTTAGCCAACTATCGGTTATGTTACATATAAGGTTCCGGATGAAAAACCATATAGTGCACAATGATGCTCAATGCATCATGCTACTTGTACCATAGTTGTTTGATTCCGGCTGATATGGTTTTGGATGGCATGACGGACATTATTTAAACTAGTCTTCCAAAATTGAGATAAAACGTTAAAATAAAAATAAAAGTTTGTACTTTTTCAGTTCTTGCATCCAAACATTGTGTTGGGATGGGCTTTACACCTAAGTAGTTAAGAAATAATAATAACTGACTTCACGAATGTTAAAGTTATAAATGCTAGTCAACAATGTCGAACGGATTGCAGAATGTTCCACAAGGGCGAAAAATTACACGGAGTTATTTAATTTAATAAATTAAAACTTACCCTGTCATACACAACAATGCAACTAGTACAGGTATTATCAGAAAGTATCCAGGGTTCTTTCCAATAAATAGCCCTAATTTAAAAAATGATTTATTTAACGTTTTGTCGACACATGTTACACCGCAAGTCATCTGTAACGAGATAAAATAAAAATTATTAGTATTTCACGTATATTAATACAAAATCACACTTTCAAGCCAATTTATCATTTAGCACAGTTTACCACTTTCTTGCCTAATAAGCAGCAATTAATAATAATATTAAATGAAAGATGAAAGCTAATATAATTAATTGAATTTCCTGATTAATTTTAGAAAATCAGATATGATATATGACACTAATAATATTCGGAAGTATATTTTACAAAGCCGTTAAGATACTGGAAGAAGAATAAATGCAACAATTTTCTCCAGCCAATCAAGCACGGTGTAGGTCAATGCTATATAATTTTTATTTTAATTAAAACAATTTGTTGTTGGTTATGATAATTAGTCTTAAAGATTATTTGTATACGATCTTCTTATATGTATACAGCATGCGTGTCTCGTGCATCTTATATACATATTAACGTAGGCAGACAATTTACACACATTTATGTTAATAAAGTTATTCAATATAGTATGCGATCATTGATCTCAAGATCAGGTGTAAATTATTAGTTCCGAACAAACATTTACATGGGTAATATAAATTCAGTTAGCACGCGTTTATCTCATTTCGTGTCTTTTTAATAATTTTTTAATAATCACAATTGATTTCGACCACACTTAAGTATACTTGACACGGCTTTACTTGTTTTGTAAACTAAAAACACGTATAATTAAGATCGTTCATACATATTCGAGTAAATAGAATAAAAGTGAAATATAATTACACCTTAATCGTTTACAACGGCTTGGACTATACACGCAACTATAAATAGTAATCATTATAAAATTGATATCTTGACACATAACTTGTTTACCTTTAGATAGAGCAACACTAAAAATATTATCTTAGATATACGAGTATATCGTGCCCAATTACCGTACTCTAGTTTAATCGGCGAGTCAAAATCTAAAAACCGCATCTTTCAATTTATCTATATCGAGAGGCGCAGACGTCCAAATTATATAAAATGTAATTCGAGAATATTTTGTGTGCGATGTGCTGTAATCGAATTAAATTATATATCAAATTAAGTACACAGTGAACATGGAACGTAATTGATTTAATCGTGTTGTAAATTGGATATAATTTTAAAATATATGTGATACACGTCCGGACACTTAAAATTAGTAGTTTTAATTCAATAATATACAGTTAGCAATTTCCCAAAATCGCAACAAATAACAGGCGGCCCATTTCACGGTAGTTTTAGGGGTTATAATCTCTTGCCTCCAAGAATACTGGAACCTGGGCAAATAAAAGAATAATTAAACCTCCAAAATGATGCTCATATTGCTTATTTTAAACATTCATTAGTTTCTAAGAAATAAATAAAAATTCGAAATTACATGACATATCGTTATTACACAGAATTTATACAAAATATTTTATACAGGGAAAGTACTAACATTTGATATTTTCATTTTCTACAAGAAATATCCTATGCTTCAAAATATTGTAAAAATTATATTTTGTTTTAGTTGATAGTAAATCATTTTAAAGTAAACTTTGTTATTATTCTGTGTAATTATACAACTAGATTGATAATTAATTAACTTTTTAATTAATGAATATATTTCAAGTGACTAAACTTCAATATACAATTTTCTAACATTTCTGTTTTTAGGTTAAAAATGTAATAATCAGTGTTGTGCCGTATTGTCTACACCGCGTATATAATAAATATTCTACACGAGTAGACAATGTATGGATAAAATTAAAAAAATGGCGCCGACAATGTAGATAATGTAGACAATGTCGAAAATTATTATTTCTGTTCTATTGACAACCATTTCAAGATGGAGTTCATTCTTTCTTGACGTTTAAAAATTTGACCCCCAAGTTTTTATATGGTAATGAAGCACATTTATGTATATGTTTCCGTTAAAGTACGAAATTGTTCACCTAAATACCCGTAGTATTGTGTATTCATCGTGGGAGAGTTAAATGGTAGAGAAAAGGGCATCAACTTGCTGTGTGTCTGTGACAGTTATATCAGCCGTTAACCAATACAGTTCCCGCTGATTAGGTAATAAAACCATACCAAATAGTCATTTTAAACGTTACATATTTACTTAATATATGGTAAAGGGCTCGAAAAATGGAGTAAGCCGGAAAAATTGATGTGTTTAGTACGTATGCTTTAGTTGTTTCAGTACAGTTTCAAAAAAAATTACAGAATCCTGCATTAAAATGTAGAACTTGACTGAAAAAAACAACTTTATAAACAGTTAAATTTGTAAAGCAACCCACGAGCTATCAGAATGTTAATGTACGTACTGCAATGTTCAACATCATTACCACAATAAAATGGTAAAGCAGAAACAAATTCCAAAATATGATTGTTGGCTCACTGGATATTTCTAGCAATATCTTTTCCCCTTTATCTCCAATTTAGGATCATAGGGCATCTACTGTGCTGGGCCACCTAACTCTGTTGGGTAATATTGCTTTGATTTTCACCCATGACTTTCCGAGTTGTTTCGCTTCTGCCTGCATCATTCGTTTCCACGTTACAGATGGTTGTCCGCCTTTCCTTTTTCCTTTTGGCATCCATTCCGGAGACCTGCATACTTGTTCTTTCTTATTTCGATCTCAATGACTGCTTGATTCGTTTGCCTAATGAGCTCAACATTTGTTATTTTGTTGGACCAGAAGGAACTCGGTATTCCCTAATGCATATATATTTACAAATTTTCTTATTGCTGATCTAATTTGTTCGCTTCCGGGTTTCGCAACCTTACAGCAAGACAATACTGATTTCACACAGGAATTGAACATTCTTAGCTTGGTGTTGCAAGATAGGACAAATGTGTTCCAAAGTTTGTGTAACATGTTGAATGGTATTCTGGCTTTGTTGGTTTGTTCATTTATACCTTAGTCTCTGCCTCGCATTTTCGCTAGAGTACGACAACCAAGCCAGGTTGTTCCTATTTTAGTTCCGGGTTGACTGTCGGTGAAATATTATGTAAGATGGCCATTGCCAGGTTATATGATGAGAAGGGATATATTCTGCCAATTTTTTTTCCTTGATTGTTTTTTCGCGGTATTATGCTCGGTATATTGTTCGTTCCAGAGGTTTTGCTATTCTTCATTTTGACACCGCTAACGTCCCGCTTTGTTGGTGGATGGGTGTTAGTAGGTTCGTTATTAACACCAGTTGTTAATTCAAAGATTCGTGTATCGTTGGTAGTGTTGTCTCCGAAATATTCCTTCCGTCTCTTCAATTGTGCTTCATCTTTTGCTTCATATTGATCTTTTAAGTACGCGCATGTTTTGGGTTGCGCCTCCTGCCTTGAGAATGTTTTCAATGTATTACCTACAACCACTCCTTGCCATTTTTTTGATTTCTCGTGTCGTATCTTTGTATTGACGTTTCAGCTCCAACGTATTTTGTTGGCACATTTGCAATTTGAGTTGTTGGCCTTCTTCAATTTTTTTCAAAATTTTATCACTGATCTATGGTTTGCGTCTAAATTTTTGATTCTTCAAAAGATTCATAATCAGATGAAGAAACCTATCCGTACAGTAAAAGTTAACATATCAATATTTCAACAAATGTAGACCCTATAATTAAGAAATCTGCTGAGTAAATATTATATTTCCGATCAATTCCCTTTTTTTCTTGTCAAATCCAAATCAAACCATAATAAATAACTTCCAAATAACTAAACTATCTGCAAGTGAAAGCAAATAAATATAAATTTCCAAAATGAAAGTAAAACTATTTAAAATAGTTACCATTTGGAAGCCCTTCTTATTTAAAACCTTTACACTATCACGTTAGCTGATAATTTTTTCAAACTAAAATCGATTAAGTATTTATTTACCTTGTAGATATCACATGTAATGTGTACCTATGTTGTTGACATATTGGCAGAAACAATCAGTGAGTTAATTAAGATGTCATTGCTTTTTGGATAGTTCGTATATGAGTCACAGCATAGTTTAGAGAAATATTAGGACAATTCGGTAATTAACACCTATAGGGTCTTACCGCATTCAACAACAAAACGCAAATGAAATTTAATTAAACAAATATAATTGTTACGGTCTGGATAAATCTGAGTAAACAGTAAACATATATACGCTTATTGTGGAAAATCATGATTAACATGAAGAAAACGCGACTTAACGGTAATTGATAAAAATAAATTAATGATTACATTTTGTTAACTTGCTTTTAATTTAACAACTTTTTTTTTTTAGATTTTGTGGGAAAACATAATTGTTTTACAATTTTATTTACAATGCGGTAATGTTTAGATGTGGCCTCAAAAATTAAAAGTCATCATCAAATATAATGCTCTAATTCAGTTTGATGTACATTACATGTATTTGATATGTGTGTGCTATTGGGTATGGTGCAGAGTTCTACAAATGAGAGTCCATCATAAAATTTAACTATTTTTCGAATAATTTGGGTTAGACTACTGTTAAAATTGCTGCTGCGGTAATTACCGAAATATGAAATATCAAAATTAAGTATAACGAACATATACTTTTGGCGTATATGAATATTACCAAAAGAACAAATTCTGGATAACCACTTGACTAGCTGTCACTATTTTATTTCAATTTATTGATATCACTTTACCATATATATTTCCTTGCGCCGGTACGCCTTATACTTTTGCGGCTTTTTAATTCGAGACCCGAGTAATTAACAATTCGTAAGCACCAACCATCTTATGATAATTTATGATGATTTACTTGTACAAAATTATTGTAAATAAAATCTTTATTCTGTTCGAGAAAACAACACTTCATTTCTCCGTGGTTTTTCTTTAAATTATGAAATTTAAACTATTTTGGACTATTTACGAAATTTCAGGTTATGTTTTGCCGTCTTTAAAATCGTTCAGGCTTCTATATTGCCTTCAGCTAAAGACTATGGACAAAGTTACCCAAGAAGCACAAGGCGACCAAATCCCTTCATTGGATGTAGCGCAAATAGTAAGTAAGTAGTTATATATCGGACATAACCAATATGTACACCCAATAGTTGAAATGGTAAATATAACAAGGGGACTTCTATATTCCAAACTATTAACATACTGAGGGAAATCACTAAGCTATTTGCGAACATAATTGCTTGCTTTACTTAACAAGTATGACGAACTCTAGTACATGTACCGATAACATGATGATATCGTTGTCCTCTGGAATGGAACACAAAAGGCAATTATCCGGTCTACACAACTACAAAATGATAAGAATTTTTTAGATTTGACAATTACACGAGATGCTTAAACATAAGTTAAAATATTTTCCGAAAACTTAGTATCATAAACACAAAACTAATCATACATTCTTATACAGAGTACACCAACAAATACTCGAAAATCATTCGACGTCTGGAAATCATTTCTGGTCTGTTGGGAAAAAGTAATGTAGTACATTATACACATTACTTTATTGGTAGATAGGGGTTTTATATAATTTTGTCAGCCATTTTAACAAAATCAATTAAATAAAAAATTTGGTAACACAGAGGTTAATTATTTTTTAATTTTGAGTATTTGTAGTGTAATCTTCTCTTTTGAAATTATTAATAGTTTTTACAGTTTTTAAAAGTTGCAATTACAGCGTCTAAAATGTAAAAAGAAAATGTGTGTAATATTGAAGTGACAAACACCGTATTTTGATAATAAACATTTTAAAAAAATACTTTTGAAATCAGTAAATAATCAAATTGATTTTCAACTAAGTGATTTAAAATATCGTTGGGAACAAAACAACGCAGATTGAAGTTCTTAGTTGAGCGGAAGAAGAGGACGACGTCTCCCTTCATTTCAGTTAAGTTCATCACACGAAACAGTAAATTCATCCTAAAATGTTTAATGCGAGTTTAGTCGGAAACCTGAATGAACTGACCTGGTCTTAATCCCACAGTTACGCGGCTTTTGCAACAAATAAACTTTTTGTTTGATAAACATGTTTGTTAGTTATTTTTAAAAACTAATCTTGTTTAAGCTATTAAAAATTATGAGAAATTTTAGCGAATTTAATATTCTACACAAACTTCGATAAAGAATTAACTTATCGAACTCAAAGGTTTATTAAAGAAACGCCAAATCGACAAAAAGGTGGCGGTTGTCGATAAAACTAAAATTACTTCTAGCAGGCTATTTCACTTTTAATGTGAGTATATCGGGTAACCCACACTTGTTAGATTACAGGCGCGTTCGATTGGACTGAATTAATGGAAGTAGTAGCTACAACTGAAGTATTTGAAGTGAAGAGAATGTCCGATTGGCTGCACTTCACTTCAACTACAAATTGAGCAACTGAATTAACTGAAGAGATAGTTTGCTCGTGTAGATACTTCAAATAGGTTTTTTTTATGAATTTGAAAAGTTTTAATTAACAGTTAATTGTAAATTTTTGTTTTTCGTGTATGTTATAATAATAATATAACAACAAAAACAATAATAATAATAATTAATAATATTTAAATAATTTACTAAATGCGTAAGTTTATATCAATTTTAAAAAATGGAATGTGTTGATATGAAAGAATTGATTGAATATGTAGATTTGGAAAGAGAAAATAACATAGTAGATGAAAGTGGAGTTTGTAGTGAAGAAGATATTGAAAGTGCCAGTCGAATTGCCAGTGGAACAGCAAGTGAAAGTACTACAGATCTCCAATGTAAAATATAATATTTGTTAAAACGCATTTCTTTTATTTTTCTATCAAAATCATCTACATGGACCAAAACGGAGACTCTGCACCTTATTGACACATACAAACAATACAAAGAGACGTTTAACCATGTAAAACAAAGGAAACATGCTTGGGGAATGGTTTCGACGCATTTGCAGGCGCTAGATGTGGAAGTGAGTAAAATCTTAATTTAAAATACAAAATATTGTACTAAATTACCCTTAAACGTAATAATTTTGATTTCAGAAATCGGCAACAGAATGTTCCAATAAATTTGATTGGTTGATTGATTAGAATGTACAGTCAAGACTAAGTAAGGATCCCGGATACGCCGTACACTCCTTTTACATATAACAATATGGAGGGATATAAAGGGAAAATACAAAAACTATCTAAGTACAGCAATATTTGTCTGCATTTAAATTTTATTCTGTAGTCTCCAAACCATCTATAATTTCAGAAATTCAAACATCCGCTGAACTATCAAATTCATTAGCAAACCCGGTTATAGCCATTATGATTCCTACTTTATCTGCTTCCATAAAAAGTCATGAAAATTTGCAAGCTACCTAAACGAAAATATTACTTAGAATTAAAATTTAATTTAAATAGGAATCTGGTAACACTGTTGTTATGTAACTTTATAGAAGTTCTCCTCTCCGAAACTTCAATTTTCCATATCATCATATTCGTTTGATCTATTAAAATAATATTATTAAGCTAATTGTCGTAAGTCAAATTAAATCCTAAATATACAATTAAATTAAATTAAACTAAAACAAGAAAAATTAGATTAAAATGAAAATATAATTCGATCTATAATTAAAAATTTGTAATTTGGTTAATAATGGAATTATATTATTTTCCTGGCGACCGATTGAAAGAGCTTATAAGGAAGAAAATCCTTAATTACAAAATATTTATATAAATCAACTCAACCCGAAATTAAAATGGTTATGTGCAAATTATAATTTATTAGTTTCTAATAAAAAAAACTCAGTATTGTTAACTGTCCAATCAGGAACTATAAAGGATAATATTAACATTGAACATCTCGGACGCTTCTAAATTCTTAAATTCTTAAATAAACTAAATCAACAATTTGAATAGTAATTATCAATTAGTTAAAAGAATTAGAGATTCAAACACTTTTAAATTAATTATTATTACTAATTATAACTAATTGCAGCCACATTAATTGATTTGTAAATTAAAATTTTATTTTTAATTAAAAAGTAGTACGGCTTCAAAGATCTTCCGTAAGCAAAAAATAGAACTAAATAAATTTGCTTAATCAGAAACTGCAATGAATAATAGTATTAATAATGCACACCTGATAAACCTCGATAACTCTGCTGCTAATCAAACTAAAATGTAATAAGTATAATAATTTATTACTCAGAAGCTGAATAATTGGATATTGGATGTTACTAAAATTAGTTAATCTCTGAAATCAGAATACGGCCGAGTAGAAGGCGAACAAAAAAACACAATAGCAACAGAAACAAATAACCTAATTACGAAAAAACATCTTCATACAAATGCCATAGAAATTTCCTATTGTTAAGATTTTCCTCGACCCTACCCATCCATATCTCGTACATGCAGCGTGCACATAAACTATGCCCATCCTCCCTCAATCCCCATAAACTATACCTTTCACTTTCAAGCCATTCCCCATTCAGAACTTCACCATTCTCCGCTAAGACGTCCCTAATCCGACGATCACCGTACAACATGCAGAACAAAAATTTGTGTGTATGCACGTAGAGTGGATGCCGAACGAAATTACCACTCTTCAAGTATAAACCCCAACCATGGTTTATACGAGGATCACCAAATCAAAGACACCACCCTAAAAATAAAAAAACAATCCACCAACACCAAAGATAAATAAACAAACGAATTAAAATTCATTTCTCCGCCACATCTACCAAATACAATTTAGTAAAGTGAAAAAACTCTTCAAAAAGAAAATTCCATAGCATTTGTATGAAAATTTCTTCACGAGTTTACGTTTTACGTACATACATACAAAGTCTATATAATTGCGAGACGGCCGTATACACACACATAGGGCCTGGTTCATCGTTTATTATATATTCATTTTTGCGCGATCAGCACACACGCACACATTGAAAGAAATAATATACGATTAAATATGTATATAAAACAAAAGGTAGGCCGTCGATCACCAAACCACGCTTACTCTTCTTAACAAAAACATCAACAGAAATTATTAACGAGTGCAAAACAGAATAACAGAATTGCAAACCCTTTCTCGCGTAAACAATACTCGAATAACTCACTACATGAAAATACTAGTACTCTACACCATTATGTAATATAAAGTACAGTTAAAATACTGTGGCAAAAAATAGTAAGACTTTGTTCAAAATTTTAAAATTCTTTATTTATTTCTCCAAATCAATTTCGTCCCCCTCAAAGTAATCCCCCCCCCGGCCTCAATACACTTGCGCCAACGTTTATTCCAATCCTCGAAACAGTTGTTAAAGTCAATTTCCGGAATAGCCTCCAATGTGCGTAGCGATTCACGTTTAATGTCTTCAATTGACTCGAAACGAACGAAACGTTTCCCCGGAGCAGTCGTTTTAGTTTGCTGAACAGCCAGAAGTCACACGGAGCTAAATCAGGTAAATACGGTGGTTGCGGAACGATATGGGTGGAATTTTTGGCGAAAAAATCTGGAACCAATCGTGCTTTCACTTTTCTTAGGCTCAAATGATCTTTCAAAATGGTTTTCATTGATCCTTCCGATATTTCAACGATGCCAGTAAGGTCTCTAAGGTTAATCGTCGATTCTCGAGCACCAATTATTTGATTTTATTAACGTGTTGATCATCTGTTGATGTTGATGGCCGTCCTAGACGTGGTTCGTCGTCAACACGTTCTCGAGCCTCTTTGAACAATTTGTACCAATCAAAAACACTGGCTCGCGACATACAATTATCACCGAAGGCCTTTTGCAACATTCTGAACGGTTCGGCACCACAAAATTGATTCCGCACACAAAATTTAATGGAACGTAACTATATTACATTACTTCATGTTGAATTTAAAATTGTGAAAGTTTTATAGTATTCACAATGCCTAATAGATGTCATAGGAATCACAAAAAAGTTTATCAAATATATTTAATGAATGTTTGCTTGATGTAAAAGCCGCGTTTATTTTGATAATACAAGTTTACATTTAAATAGTTCAATATCAAACATATATGATTGTTCAAGCGAATCCAGGTCTAGCCATTTGCAGATTAAAGGAAAACTTGCAGCAAATTGCAGTGGATAATACTATGTGGTGTCACAATGACAAACATTTAGTGGTCCGGCACGAATACTTTCAAGGGTTGCCAAACCATGTTAGGGCTCTAAGGCTGTTTTCCAAACACCGATTTATTCGTGGGCACCGACTTATTCAAATAAGTCACCTCGCGAGGAGACTTATTTGAATGCGTACGCCTACACAGAAATATCTACAAAAATGTGCCTTGACTAAATGGAATCCGTGCACTTTTTTTTTAAAAAATCTAGTGACAACGACCAACATGTCAAAAAAACTTTTCTTCCGCATATAATAGAAACTGCGTTTTGTTTTTTGTTATTACGTCACAAATAAGTCGGTACAATGAGTTGGAATGACTTGACCGACTTATTCAAGATGGCGTCAAATAAGTCAATAAGTCTGTAATAAGTCGGTGTTTGGAAAACACCTTAAGTCCACATAATGCGGATATCACTCATTATGGGACATCCAATTCGTATTTTTATTTATGTCTAAGCAGAGTTTTTGATCGTTTTTTCAAGAATTATAACAAATATAATTTAGAATCAATCGATATTTTGGTCCATTATGGAAAATGTTGTCGGCTTCCAGGAAATATTTCCCCTTTTGATGTATTCTTTTTCATTTCTAATATTTGCGGGTTGTTGAAATCGAAGATGTGTTGAAATTCGAGTGAATGCGTTACTCCGTCTTAGGCGACAATCATGTTTTATGGTCACGTATTCGTTGTTCTAGTTGCCTTTCCGTGTGTCCGACGCAGCAGAGATTATAACCTTAACAGCTGATTTTATTTACAACAAAACTTTTGCGTAAATTACGCAATTACTACGATTTTCCACGTATTCGAAGATAAACTCGAAATTAGTTAGGACTTTATTAAACGAGCAGAAAATCGGCTCTACGTTAGCTTTGTTGGAGATGATGCGGATGTCATCAACATAATTGACTATATGTGTGACATCAAAACCGTACTCATCCAAGGTTGAGTGAATAATGTGACACACGTTCGTGATGTCGGCCGAGAATGAGCTAGCTATTATAAATCTTGTTATTGAACCGTGCGTATGCAAATGTGTCAATATAGACACCTGGTTATTCAAGCAATGGTTCGATGTTAGAATCCAAAGTTCTTTTCGCCTTGTTGATCGGTTACGGAATCCCATATTTTGTTGGTGTTCGTCGTCGAATAATGAGGTCATCCGAAATAAATGCTTGTCTGTGATAGGCAGGTAAAATCGCAATACTCTTCGGTAACATACATCACAGCCATATGTGGCATCTTATGAGTTCATACAACCCTAACCTCAACTGTATCCTTCAAAATGATCCGTTTTTGTATTGACACATCTACCTTCGTACGATAATAGTATTGGACCATATTTTTCACTCAACTCACTTTCATCGTCTCTGACAAAGATGATGTGGAGCCAATTTTCCGCTCATTTAATAACGCCCTAACTGACTTCGAGTTTACCATCGAATATGGGAAAAATGGTAGTATTCATTACCTGGAGGTGCGCCTTTGTCAGATTTGAGATTGCATCATCAGCAAATGATACAGAAAGCCTACGAGTAGAGTGGCTAGTCAATTTCTACCACTCGCAACCACATCACGTAAAGGAAGCTGCATAATGGATTTTGATCGCCAAGATTTTGAATAGGGGAATATTGGAGACTGAGGAGAATATTGGCCACTTCCCCTACACAATTAAATGTCAGACGACAGGAAGGGAAAAGGTTGGACATGTGATGTTTACCAAATTTTTGAATTCAAACGTTATTTTTATCGTCTCGAAATTTATATTGATGTCGCCGGTGTTGAAATTTTTATACGACAAACGATATATGTTCCTGGAGATGGACCATACACGCACTTTACTTAATCTCAATTTCACGTAATTTTTTCGTTAGCATATTTTCCTTTTTATTTTTATATTTGTAGATAAATTTTGCACTTTATGATGTAAAGTTTCCGGCAAACCAACCGTTTCCAGGAAATTTATATAGTTTCTGCTTGTAACGGAGGGAGTAAAAATGTAGATGTCGGACATTTTTTAAAAAAATTTGTCGTATAAATGGAGATTATTGAAGCTCTTAGAATAAAAAATAAAAACAAATGCATCACAATTAAGAGAGGCTTTAGGACACAAACAAATTGGGATGCGCCCAGTCGGTGGACCATTATGCGAACTGTAGAAAGGTTTAATACACATAGCACTGCTCAGAGGACGCCATACTATTAAAATTCAAACTTCTTTGCCTCAGTAGCCGCAATCATTGATAACAATCCTAGCATTTTCAACAAGACAATTAGCGTTAAATACGGCTGTCAATCGAAGAAGTGTTTCGCGTATTTTGCACAAAGGTTGCATCAGCAAATGCAATTTTGCACAAGCTACTTGAATCCAGAAGGTCCACTAAGTCGGCTAGAGTTCGGCCAAAGGTAATGCGGCTTGTTGAGTTGATTTATGTTTGACGAGGCACACTTTGATTTAGGCTGTTTGATACTCAAATTGTCAAAAACAATGTTTAGTAAAAATCAGTTTTTGATCATAAAATGTTACGGTCAATTACCTAATTCTTTCTTTAGCATGACCCTTTATAATTGGGGGATTAATACTGCTATTATGTAAAATTTAGTTAAAAAATATTAAAAATTTCGATTTTTATCGATCGAAATATTACGGCACCCATAAGTTATTTTGTTTTACGCCGTAATGACGATTATTTTTGGAAAACTTACAGTCACTAGATGACAAATTAAGAAATAAAAAGTGTATCCAAGATAAGTGGCCATTAATTAATATGCAATGTTTAGATCAAGAATAATCAAAAATAATAAATTTATTAATTAATTTTACATATATAAACAATATAAGTAAAGTTTAGTAAGCAAATTATGGTTTTCAAACTTATTAAAGAAACAAACATTTCATATATTCATTTAGGGGCATTTAAATATCGATACTAAACAAGAAATTTGTTTTTCTCAGTATCATTCAGCCCTAAACAGAAATGCGAACAAGAAAAATTGTCGGCTGTATTGTCGGCTTTTACTTTTTTGAAGAAAACGACGCCAATGTTAGTGTGAATTTTTTACACAGAATTGCGCCAACGACGAAAACTTTTCCGAAATGAACGAATTAACGCCAACTAATTTAGATTTATAGTAATATTTTTTACTCAGGATTATACCTTTTCAATATAATACCATCAGTCGTTTAAAATTTTCTTATTAGCTAACCATGTGTTGTACATTTTCACATGTAGAGTACACCAAAACGTGCGCTCAAGTAATGACGATATAACACGCTTTGGAAAACTTTCTAGAAGAAAGTGCAATTTTAGACAAATGGATTACAACACAAAACGAGCAGAAAGACATAAGGTTAAATGCTGTACGTTTATTGTATTTGATTTAGTCAGAACGCATAGTGCTTCTGTCTGCCGATATTTTATTAAACTAGGAAAACCGTTTCATGTAGCTTATTTATCACCTTCAAGGTTTAAAATAACTTCCTCCCTCCTTAAACGTACACTAATCTCATCAGTTCCGAGAAGTATAGATTGTTCTAGATGCCATAAAGTTAAATATTGAAGAAAATGAAAGTAAAATTAAGATTCGCAATCAAATTAGATTGCCGATAGGGGATTGTTTCCAAATATTAATATAACCATGAACCCTATCACTCTCGGTTTCGTTACCTAGCACTAATTACATTGAAATAAGTCGGATAGGAAATGATACCAACAGCTAGATTTTTGATTTTTTTCTGCTTTGATTTCATAAAATCTTTCAATTTTGAGGTCGATACTTTCAAAATGATCTGTATGTGAAGTCGAATTATATATTATCTTGATTATGTGCTTTAATAATCGTGCACATAAATTGATTAAAATATATAACAAGAACCGGGTACCACACCGCATGTTGATTACCTTCAACCACAATGCTATATGTACATAGAACATGGCGCACTGTGGTTTAAGAAATTAATTAGGTCGTGCGATGTTTATAAGAGGCGTGGTGCTACTACTTATCGTACAAATATCGCATGTATGAGTTTTGCAAGTGATTGCAAAAACTATTTTACCTTGATCAGAATGTTTAATCGGTGGCGTGCACTACGCAGCTTTGCTTGCGGAATCCAAACGGATTTTGTATTTACACTACATCGTTTTTACGTGTAAAATCCAGTTTCGTATTATGAAAGTAAATTTTTTTTTAGTTCTTTTATAGTTTTATTGACCTGCGCACGTTGACGCCATTGTGAGTGACCGGCGATTACGAACGTTGTGTATATATAAATAAATGAGTGAGAGCCATTCGGCGAACTCTTATTAATTATCTTATTGAATAACCGAAACTATCACTTATTTTTCCAAAACTTCCAAGAATCTGTTTATAATTATTCATATATAGCTGCATTGTCGTAATGATATTTTGTACCACTTTCTTTTCTTAAATTTTATTTTGATTTTCGTAAGTTACGCAACGTAATTTACCGAGAGCCTAATTAAGCGTTTTGATCTTTAATTTATATGATGGCCATTGTTTTATGTTGGAAAATACGTACACGTTGCTTATGTAGTACGTACGCGTTTATTATGCTTTACGTACTCGTAAAATGTGATTACAAAATGTTTTACTGATGGCACAATTTTGATTAGGTTTCATGTACAAAATGACGGATGTATGGTTAATTGGACTTAATGAGATTGTAAGTATTTTTTTTACTTTTTGTTTGGTTGCACTTGCTAAACGATCAAGGAAATATATAGATGTGCGGATTTTTTAGATAACGAAGAAGTTGCACCAGCACTGCTAATAAATTGTTTAGAAAGTTGCAAAATTTCATTTCATTCAGAGTTTTGAGATATGATGTTTTTATGTGTTGTGCTTATTCAGGTAGGACGACCTTTTGTTTTCATAAAAAGCGCCTGAAAAGCGTCTTTTTGCAGTGACGGAAAATCATTTTGTAAAATTGTACTGAAATCACGTACTAAATTAGGGCCAATTTTAAAACAAAACAAAATGTCCCAGTATAAAGAAAATATAGGGTTTTCCAATAAGAGTGATATGATTTCTTTAAAAAAAAACACACTAATTGTTAAGGAAATTGAAATGTTTTTTATTTAATGTGAAGTACAATCGATACAATTAAGTTCTGAATAAAACGTCATTCAAATGACCTCCACGACTTCTTCTGCAGGGCAGAATTCGATGAACCCAATTTTCGAGCACTTATTCCACTAAATCAAGTCGTATGTCATGAATATCAGGTTCAATATTGACTTGTAAAGCTTGAAGAGAGTTTGGTTTATTGCTAGAGACCAATGACTTCAAATAACCCCACAAGAAATAGTCTAATGGTGTTAAATCACAACTTCTTGGAGGCCATTCAATATCACAATTTCTTCAAATAATCGAATCTCCAAACTTTTCTCGCAATAATTCAATTGTTGCACTTGCTGTGTGGCACGTAGCCCCGTCTTGTTGGAACCAAATGTTGTCAAGATCAGCTTATTCCAATTTCGGCCATAAAAAGTTGGTTATCATCGATCTATACCGATCTCCATTGATAGTAACGGTGCTACCAGCTTCATTTCGAAAAAAATACGGACCGATGATTCCACCAGACCAAAAACCACACCAAACTGTCAATTTAGATGAATGTAATGGTTTTTCATGAATAATTTGTGGATTTTCTTCGCACCAGAATCGACAGTTTTGTTTATTTACCGCACCACTCAGATGAAAGTCTCATCGAAGAAGATGATTTTCTTAAAAAAATAGTTATTGTTTTCAAGTTGTTCCAAGGCAAAATCAGCAAATTCACGACGTTTACAGTGGTCCAATGGCTTCAGTTCTTGAGTGAGAACAATTTTATACGGATGCAAACCCAAATCTTTTCTCAAAATCCGCCAGGTTGTGGTTTGAGATAGTCCCAATTCTTGAGAACGTCTTGGAATCGACAAATTGCGGTCTTCAGCAACACTTGTTTGAACGGCAGCAATATTTGGATTACTTCGAGCGAATCTCTTTCTTATTGGCACTTCAACATTACGTAAAGAAAATGTACGCTCAAAATTTTCAACAATTCGACGAATAGCGAGCACACTTGGACGATTATTACGACTATAAAATGGCAAAAGCGCACGAAAAGTTGCAATTGGAGAACGATTATTTTGATAATAAAGCTGAATAATTTGTAAACGTTGTTCTTGCGTATATCTCACCATGATGAAATTGTAAACATTACTGAATACAATGAAACAAAAAATGACAGATCATGACATATTACAAATGGCCGAAACGTCACTTAAAAATCGTATCATTCCTATTGGAAAACCCTATATTAGAGTTTTCCTTCTCCAATCGTACCACGCTAAGCGAAATTTAATTTCTTCCAATGCACTAACTCTCATATGTCACTGAATGCAGAGTTTCTAAAGAGTGATCCAATAGGAGGTACTTTTCCCAATTGGAATTCTCATTGGAATTCTCATTGGGATTCGTATTTGGATTCATGCGTCACAACTGTCATGTTTATATGACATTTGTGTTCAGTATTCATTGACATTTCACCTTGAATAGACTTACGTGAGAACAACGTTTACAAATTATGAAAATTTATTTCAAAAATCATTGTTTAGTGAAAAATTGTTTTCGTGCTCTCCGATTATTGTAATATACTATAATAGTCCAACTGAACGCACTATTCACGACATAATCAATAAATTTCGAACCACTTTTTCATTATTGGATATTCATCAACCGACTAGAGTGCGTACAAGTCGATCTTTTGTGAATATTGCTGCTGTAGCTGAAAGTGTACGTGAAGACCGTAATCAATTATTTCGTCGCCGTTCTCAAGCTCTGGGTCTCTCGTAGGGCACATTGTGGCGTATTTTGAAGAGGGATCCTGGTTTGAAGGCATACAAAATATAGTTCGTTCAAGAATTGAACCCGGTTGACCTTCCTTTGTGCCATCGATTTATTGATCCGTTTTTTATCGAAAAATTATGTTCAGCGATGAAGCTCATCTTTGGCTGAATGAATACGTCAACAAACAAAATTGTCGTATTTGGGTTGATGAACAGCCAGAAGAGATTCAAAAGCCTCCAATGCATTCTGAAAAATGCACTGTTTGGTGCGGTTTATGGGCAGGTGGCATCATCGGACCATATTTCTTTAGAACTTTTATTGCCAAATATAAGATATTGGTGTAGCCGACTTGAGGTTCCAACAGGATGGTGCAACGTGCCACACAGCAGATCAAAAAATCGATTTATTTAAAGAAAATTTTAATGAGAACATCATATCAAGACGGACCCTTAAATTGGCCTCCAAAATCTTGTGATCTAACGCCGTTAGATTAATATTTATGGGAGTACCTGAAATCACTTGTTTATATCGATAATTAACGAAATATAAATAAGACCATCTGTAT
The DNA here is from genome assembly GCA_963691935.1 of Nephrotoma guestfalica. Taxonomy (NCBI): domain Eukaryota; kingdom Metazoa; phylum Arthropoda; class Insecta; order Diptera; family Tipulidae; genus Nephrotoma; species Nephrotoma guestfalica. The sequence continues at coordinate 219,520,882 of OY829914.1, forward strand.
GTTAGGATGGGCACTATGGGGTCATATGTGTAAATGGCCGAAACATTTTTAACGCCAAAATTCGGATTTTAAATAATGGTTACCTGGAACCTTAAATGTTGTCGTCGATCTCCTCTGATTCCGATGCAGCACGATGACCTCTATCTACAAAAAAAAATCCCAAGGTTAATCGGAGGTTGAGATTCGCACATACTTGCCCCGATTGCGCCAATCCTAACATACGGATAGTATCCATTATACGGAGATAGTATCCATTATATCCAATCGATATCAAATGAGGGTTTCAGGGAATCATTCGTTTAAATCTAAAATGCTTATTTTATTTTAAATGGGCCATCCCAGGATGCTTTAGCGCCAATCTCAACATACGGATCGTCATGGGAATTTTATTTTGGATAGCGGACATGATGCCATGTTGAAATCAGAAGAGATCAGTCACGACACTCGTCGTTCCCGGGAACCATTAATTTAAATCAATAATTCATACATAAACTGAATGGGGCATTCATATATGGGCCTATTGCGCCAATCTCAACATAGAGCTTGTCTTCTTATCATTTTCTCATAGAAGTTTTCTTATCATTTTATCATATTTCAAGAATAAACACTTTAGATTAAGTATATTATCTTGGTTTGTGTAATTTTAAAATTTCCTGAAATGAATTTAAAAATCCTGGGATGGGATATAATTAGTATTGCCTGATGAGCATTTTTTATTTTTCTGGGATGAAATACTGGGATAACTTCACCCACTTAAACATGACAGCCTTTCCAAAACAAAGGATATAACCAGACTTCGAAACTGCTATATCAGAATTTTTTTAAAATTGACTACCCCCTAACGTAGTAGAAGATTAAAGAAAACTGATAAAATCAACCATTACTAATTTTTGGAATCAACTTTCGGCCACGATCTTTCTCTTTGCCTAGAACCGATATTAAAATTTAAAAGCACTATACCACCCCATCGTCGGTTGGCTAAGTTATAAAAAATCAAAAGGTCAAAAACAACAAGACACCTATATTATATTCCATCGCACGTTTGATGTCATCTCATTCGTCTGAAATCTTAGAAGCTCGAAAGATAGCGGTAATTTTTAATGTTAGAGATCGGTTAAACTGTCCAAACTGGCGCGTTAGAACTTTTTTGACTACATGGTTTTGGTTAATGTCTCAGCTAACACGTAATAGATCAAACACGAATTACGATTTCACTCTGAGAATTCTATATCATTCTTCTATAGAATGCTAAGAAAATCATATTCCTGCTTGCACAAAATGAATATGGTAATGAGTTTTAAAAACTGAATCCGAACTTGTTTACTCCGAGTATTGTACCGCTTGAAATGAGTCCACAAATTTATCTAACCAATTATATCCGAATTATATCAACGTTATGCAATCTGTTCTACTTACAAATGCAAAGCAATTCTGTCAGTTCGTCTACTTCAAGAGAAAAATTGATGACTATCCATTCATAATGAAATACGATGTTCACGACTTAAGTGACTGTGCTCAAATATTATTTACCTCCATTAATATTGATCGAGCTATAGTTGTGGGCCCGACCTTCTGAGCTCTTTTTCAGAGCAAATTAAATTTTTCAAATTCTCAAATTCACAAAAAGGATTGTAATTCAGACTATGCAAACTACAGACCAAAAACTAAATTACCATGGTTTTCTAGAAAAACGTTCTACGACTACTAACCTGACTAAATTTGTTTCACGCATACTAACGTTATTGAGACAGGAAACGATGTTGATCAATGATAAAATACCATCTGAAGAATGGGAATGAGGCCCAATTGTCCAAACGTACTTTAACCTATCGTTATATTTTGTCTCTCTTTCTAATGAAGTTGTCTGTATTTCAAATTCAATCAGCTATTAAAGTGACACAAACGAATTGACATTGATAAATGAGGAAAACTATGTTTCTATTGATAAAACATCGAGACCCACAACTAGTTATCGAGTATGCTCGACACATTATAGGATCGTTGAGCCTCATGATAAAGTTAGTTGTAATTGCACAGTTAGTTGTAATTGAGAAGTTAGTTCGTAAGATACTTGGAACAATCAAGAAAGAAGATGCAAACAAAATATTAATGAACTACGGAATCTTAACGGCAACGTTAGAGTACCCATGGAGGACCTCCTTGAAGCTAATTTGAACACTTTTTTCAAGGATATATTCTGCGCTCGGTAAATAGGGTTTACTGAAATGTTATTCTGCCTAAAGGAAATTATGTCTGTTTCATCTCCAAAAACGAACGAAACTTCACAACTTGCAACAAATTTAAATTGGTCCATTACATTTTGTTTCACTTATTAGAATTTTTAAATTAGTCGAAAATTTTCAGATTGTACTAAAGTTGGCCCAATGTACTTTTGTATATTGTATCAAAAATTCCGTCAGTCCGTTGATGGTCGATATCTACATATTCGATGATTTAGTCACTGAGTCAAAGCCGCAAGCTAAAATTATAGTAGCTATGCATTTCTTATAGAATTGAGATTAATATTGACATTGTACCGTCTTCTAGATTAAAATGTAAAGAACACCGTCAGTTGGATCCGTAATTTTTCGGCCCTAGGCTCTCTTGGTATTGGTTAATAGGACATTGGGAATCACAATTTTTTTTATATTCGCACTTGGCCTAAGTAAAGTATAATCAGAGGACATATGAATCAAATTAGGTGCGAATAGAAAAGTTTCTAATTTTCAGAATTTTCGAACGAAACTTGCTGGTTCGCTCTGCATTTTGATTTACTCCAGAACTTAGAGTGAATCCGTATGCTTAAAATCCAAAAAATAGTACAAATCCAGAAGCCGATAAAATATGAAATGAAAATTTCAAATTTCGCCTAAATGACGAGGGAAAAACGATTTTTTAGCAGGAACACACACATTATTGAACCAGCATTATATTTTCGGAAAATGTTTTAACTTAATTCGGTCTTATCATAGAAATATAATTTTCTAAAACTTTAACAACGAACCGTGCACTTCTGATTACTATTCCTGTTAGATATGTGCATTGCGCCATCCGAATGGCCGTACAAATTCAGACACTTACTAGATTGGTTACTTGAGCTGGTTATTCAGCATAAATTGGCATATCAAGGCTTAAAAGTTTAATGGCGTTTATAAAACACGGTGACATCTAGATTTAAGCATTAGACGTAGTTTTGTAAATTGTGGAAAGTAAATTAATAATAAATAGTAATGCAGATTATTGTTGTTGTGTTTTAAGTGTTAAGTAAGTATTTGGAAAGTTATTCTAAGATTATTTTCAGTATTTTCAGGAATATTGCAGAAGCGGTCCCATCGTTATCACCTAGTGTTAGGTGACAACGATGGGATTGTGAATATAAGAGGATCGCTGTTAATTCATTTTATTTTAGAATTGCAAGTACGTGAGGCTATAGAGAAGCAAGCGTTAGACTCGGGTAATTTCGAGTTCAAAGAGATAATAGAGGTAAAACTAGATGTTACACGTGTGGTGGTAGTAACAGTTCCCGAGCCACCTGCAATTTTTGATATGGCTTTCGATATGGCGTAAAAATGCAAAAATTTGATCAACAAGGAAATGCGTCTATTTGCTAATGAAACAAAGGTTAAAACAAAGTGTGGCGTCGAATGCTATGAAGGTATGACAGGAGTTGCAGCTTTAAGTTCAATGTCTCGAAAAAAAAATTCGGCCAGAACGCAAATGGAGCAACATCGCTATTAGTGCAGGTACTACTCAAATAAATTAAACCCACCGACATCCGATGAAACAATTTCATTTGAGATTTTCAAATTCCAATTTGAAACGGCTGCCAACATAAATATATGGATGAAGTGATGTTAGAGTTATTAGAGCTACTGAGACATTACAAAAAATTTCCGAAAATGATCGCAACAGTTACAGTGAAATAATGAAAGCACTGTATCGGAAATACGGAAACGACCACAAGCGAGAACTGTATCACATCGTAATGAAGGAATGCTCCCAACAGATTGGACACGCTCTTCAAGAAATAATAATGGCACAAGCCATTAACAAAGCATTAATTAAGGTACGGTTGTAATAAATACAAAGAGGAATATCGAACGAATGACACCCAGATGAGTCACATCTCGCGCGATGACGATAAAATTGGCGAAATCCGGGTAGATCATCATCTCTGATTGCTTGACACTGATGATATTGTTACGAATAGGATTGGTCTTAGGGCTACTGATAGGACAATAGCTGTTTGAGGAACTTGCACGAAGGCTGGGTCTACGGACGAATGACCTTTGTATAAGTTGTATGGACGAAGAGGAGGAAGAGACTTTAGACCACTTCCTATGCTCGTGACGGCACTATCAGACAGAAGTACTTCTGTACGGTATGGACAGCCTTTTCGAACTCACGGACTGTGGAATGCGAGACATTTTACGCTAGATAAGTAGCTCTGAATGGTTTCAACGGGAGTAAAAGGAAGATAGGATCCTGTGGTATCACAATGGGCCACTATTGGACTGAGTGTGCGATAGCAGCCACTCTAACCTAACCTACCCTAACTAACTAGGAACAATACAAAGACACATTTGTTGCGTTACGAAAATGGTTATGCGCAGCATCCATTACCATAGTGCGTGAAACACTCTCATAAATATCTGTATGGTCAAAAGTTCCATTAACGAATAGTCCACTTGACATTAAAACGACTTCAACATCGAGAAACCAATCCGGAAGGAGCAGTTACTAGGCCCGGATTTATCAATAATATACGCGTTATAAGGAAGAAAAGCATAGGCCAACATGGAGTGACATTTCAGATAAGACACCACTAGTGTTAGCCTTTTGTGCACGCAGTGAACAGCCGTCTTTTGTCCGTTGTTTAAAAAGAATATGGAAGAGCTCGGCCATTTCGGAATTAATAAAACATTCACCAATATCGTTAACAAATATTGGTCCAGATGTCGACAGCCGGTACTGGAGTGGTGTCACAAATGTGATCAATGTGCGCAGCACGGACCTGCACGAAAAGCCGAGGGTTAATGCAACAGTACAACTTCGGCGTACCATTCGAGAGAAAATCCGTGGACTTGACGGGACCAGGGAAAAGGGAACATGTATGTATTAGTAATAATGGACTATTTCAGTAAATGGCCAGAAGAGTAGCCTCTACCCAATCAGCAAACAACAACAATCAGTGATGCCATTATTAACAATTGGTTTAGCCACTATGGCGTTTCGATGGAAATTCACTTGAACAATGGAAAAATTTTTGAATGCGTCTCTACCGAGATTACACGACTCTACCGGGGTTATATGGTCAAGATTCCGTCGATAAAATTTAAAAAAAACTTGATGAAATAGACAAGTTTGTAGGAGGGAAATTCGGTTAACAAGCGATTGAATTAAGGCTAGGTATGGCAAACGTGCAAACAGTAAAACTTTCGAAGAAAAGGGTTATCAGGGTTATAAACGACGTAGTTTACAGAATAAAGAAAGAACAGTGAGGGAAACCCAAGGTGGTGCATTTGGCACGGCTGGCGCTTAACAGAGGTAGTTGGGATTCTTTACGGAACGAAATGGCTCGAGTGGGGCGTAATGTTACGATTTTGAATATTGACGTCAATTCAGCCTAGATTGACTACTTGAGTTTGTCGATAGAGGGCCACGGATTGTATGATATGCAAATACAGAGTTTTTCTGTTAGGTAGGTTTGAATGGTACAAAAAAATATAAATAGACATTTTGAAATTTAGTTTTTAGGTTAGGTACAACAAAAAATTTATTTTAGTAAAGAACGCTCTTAAGGGTTAAGTTATTTTGTAAATTATTCTACGATCATCTTCTGAAGATTCAGGAATATTCCGGAAGCCTTGCAATTCGAATTGATTTGATAAGGCAAATTCGTTACAACTTCTTAGAGTATTGAAAACTACATTTCTGGGATAAAATATTACAGTTATGGGGTTCAATGATTTGTGGTTTTCCCTAGAAATCGGGTTTTAATTTTATCGTATTTTAGGCGAGCCTAGAAATATTAATTTCCCTTTTTCGCGGCTTTTCCGACTACCACTAATTAAAATAAATTCTGTGGCAGTTACGACACAAAATAAATAATTAGAATTGTGGAATTGAACATTTTGCTAGCATAGGAAACCTAGCGATCCTTCGCAGCCCTAATATTGTAGGGTAAATTAACTCTTAGAAAGGGGCAAAATAAAGGTCTTAACCGGTGTAGATTCGTTAGTTCAGAGTCCACTTTATACGAAACAAAGCTAAGGAGGACGAACTGCGAAAATTTAGTCACGTATAGCAATTAATATTTTAGCATTTTTGGTTTCGCTAATACTACCTAGCCATATACCTGTAATAATTAGTTGTTGTCTTTATTAATTTAATTACGATTTTTAACTCGTAACACGAACGCGTAATTCAAATGTACACAAAAAACCAATTCAATTTCATAATTGGAAATTGAAAGTTTTTCAGTTACATTATACAATTTGATTAACCTAACCGCACATGTGTAGCATATGATCGCGCACATAGTTTCAGCAAGTAACATGACGTAAGGATAAACATAATAATTGAGGCTATTGCACTAATAGATTTGTCACTCTTGAAATATATTAAATTCATATTCAAGGATCGCAAAATTTTATACATACATTTTTGTTACTAATTATCATAAGTGCAAGTATTCCGAATATGTTACGTGTACCTTATAATTATATAATTATTTTTTTAAAATGCTTATTAGTAATCTAATTTAATCACACACGTCGAAGGTATCGAATTTTATGTTATAACCGCACCATAATATTTTTTGTGCTTGATGTACTTCTACACCATACTAATGACCATCAAATACCTCCTCAATTTATTTTTAATTAAAACCATGTTCTCGTATATAAATGCACTCGGCATGATCATGACATGACCCCAAAGGCGATCCTCAAGAAATAAAATGATTCAGTTTTACAGCGGAAACTGTTAATTATACAGCATGCATTTGATTGATCAGTGTAAATATGCGGGAAAAATCTGTTCGGTTTTCTCTAATTATAAGAAAAACCACCTTCACTCTTATTGTTTATTTTTTATATTTCATTCGAACAGACATTAGCTAGAGATGTATGGCGATGAATTGTAAATTAAATTTCTCATTATTTCCGTCAATATTATTTAGTTAGCGATAATAATTACATATGATTGTACAAAACGATACTGTCTTCCATATCCATTTAGGCTAACAGTACCTACCTACTTTTGTATTTTGCATTTGTTGCTTTAAAACAGAAATAAAAAACTTTCTATTAAATAATTAATTTGTTAATATTTTGTAATATAAGTACAAACGTCGTGGTCGTCAACCAGGGCTACACACTTTTTTTTATTTATTGCTTGCATGTGCTTGCAGTACTTGCAAACAGTCATTAAATTTTACAACTCTGGCGGAAGTTCAAACAAATTTCAAATGTTTCTCACCTACACTAATTCAAAATCAAATACATTGTACATTTTTATTGTCGATTACATTTTGAAATGTGTGACTAGCTAAAGCTGGCCCGGAAACGACTTGGAATTTTGTATGAATTACTATGTTTAATTATTTAAGAAGTAAACATTTAGGCGATTCACGATTTTTCTCCAAAAACAGTTAACCTCAAAATTCAAATGGAAAATCATAATTCAGCTAATCCCCGAAAATAATTATTTTATTAAAATTGATAAATTTGCAACGTTAAAAATATTCTATTTCTAAAGCGACGAATCATTGAAATTTTTTCAACTGTCACAACTAAATTTAAAAAGTACAAATTAATACTAAACCACTCTGGGCTAACTGTTCATCAACGCCACTATGCTTTTCAGTTAGACCTATGTCATTTACATTTTGTAAGGTCATTTCACCCCACTTTTTCAGATTACATGATATCGAAATATGAAGAAATGTAATGCTTGCACCTAATATGGAAAGTTTGGAAGTTCGGATAAATATTAAACCACTCTGGGCTAACTGTTTATCAATGCCACTATATTTTTCAGTTAGACCTGTGTCATTTAAATTTTTGTAGGTCATTTCATTCCACCTTCACAGATTACATGGTATCGAAATATGAAAAAATGTAATGCTTGCCTATATGAAAAATTCGGAAGTTCTGATAAATACTAAACCACTCTGGGCTAACGTTCATCAATGTCATTATATTTTTCAGTTAGACATATGTCATTTACATTTTGTTAGGTCATTTCAACCTTACAACATTTAACCTTACAATCATTTCAACCCACCTTTTCAAATTACATGGTATCGAAATAATGGGCGTTTTTTAGAGGTTTACATCTTTAAGTTGGCAATACTGTTTTGTTGAATGAATAGACTCACGCCAAAGCAACGCTTGCTAATTGTTGAAATCTTTTATCATAATGGTTCTGTTCCCCAAACTCGTCGTACATTACGGTCGTCATAATCGTCCATCAGAGCGGGTAATTCGGTTAACTATGGATCGTTTTCGCACCTCCTATAATCCAGGTAAATGATAATACCACAGAGAAATCACTGTGTGATGATCACTATTTCTCTGTGATAATACGCATCCAGTAAGACGTCAAACAGTGCGTAGCGAACAAGCGATAGACGCTGTAGCATTGAGGAAGATCCAAATCAATCAATATGACGTCGTTCTCAGCAACTGGAGGTGTTGGATGAACTTTATGGAAGATTTTATCTAAGGATCTAGATTTACGTGGTTACAAAATTCAACTTGTGCATAAATTAAAGCCATCCGACCATCGCACACGCCACCAATTCGGCCACGGGGCTGAAGCACAAATTGATATTGATGTTGATTTTTCAAACGTTCAGCGATAAAGCTCACTTTTGGTTGAATGTCGGAATGTTATAGTCAACGGTGGACGGAAAGAAACATGATTTCTAACCTTTTTGTACCCCTATTGGCTGAAATAAATCTTGTTGATATGTGGTTCCAACAGGATGGTGCCACATACCACATAGCGCGGGATACAATTAATTTACTCAAAGAAACATTTTCTACAAAACTCATTTCACGTAATCAGGACCATTACGTTAATTGGCCACCGAGCTCGTGTGATCTAACTCCATTAGATTATTTTCTTTGGGGATATGTTAAGTCACTTGTCTACGCCGATAAACCAGAGACGATTGAACACTTGAAACACAACATTCGGCGAGTTATTGGCGAGGTACGGCCGCAATTGCTGCGTAATGGCGGAAATCAGATTCAAGACACATGGCCAAAATTATATTCAAGCATTAATGGCATAAAATTATTTATCCAATAAAGCTAGTTTCACTGATATTTCAAATGTTTTCCTTTGTGCTATTTTAGTTTAAAATTGTGAACCTTTTAAAAAATACGCTTTACATTTAAGCGATTTATCTGATAATTTATCAAAACCTTTTCTTAATAAAATTTTTGGTTAAAAGCTAATTGAAGCATAACCAGATTAAAAACAATAAATGTTTCCTACAACATTTATGAACTCAAAATAAACTAGTCTGTGTAAATATCGAGTGAGATGCTCGATATGTAAATATCGAGTGAGATGTGTGAAATGAACAGATATTACCATTACCTAATTTTTCTGTCAAGGACACCAATGAAAAAACTGGAAATATCTCAAGTATAACGCTAAAGTTGAGTAAATTAGCAAAATTGGGGCAACTGTGATCTACACCAAATTTGGGGGTGTACATTTTATTATAACTTCATAATTCGGCTTGAGTGAACAGATATTACTATTACCTAATTTTGTTATCAAGGACTCCGATGAAAAACCTGGAAATGTGTTTAGTAGAATGCTAAACTTGAGTAGATTAGCAAAATTAGGGGTAGATGTGATCCGCGCCAAATTTGGGAGCGTAGATTTTATTAGAACTTTATGATTCGGCTTGAGTGAACGGATATTACCATTACCTAATTTTATTATCAAGCACACTGATGAAAAAGCCTGGAAATATCTCTAGTATTACGCTAAATTTGAGTAAATTATGAAAGTTAGGGGTAGATGTGATCCAGGCGAAATTTGGGGGTGTAGATTTCATTAGAACTTCATGATTCGGTTGAGTCAACAGATTACCTAATTTTTCTGTCAAGGACAACAATGAAAAAATTTGGTAATATCTCAAGTATAACGCTAAATTTAAGTAAATTAGCAAAATTGGGGGCAACTGTGATCTACACCAAATTTGGGAGTGTACATTTTATTATAACTTCATAATTCGGCTTGAGTGAACAGATATTACTATTACCTAATTTTGTTATCAAGGACACCGATGAAAAAGCTTGGAAATCTCTCTAGTATTACGCTAAATTTGAGTAAATTAGCAAAATCAAGGGTAGTTGTGATCCACGCCAAATTTGGGGGTGTAGATTTTATTAGAACTTCATGATTCGGGTAGAACGAACAGATTTTTTGTTCAATACAAATTTTACAATTTTAAATAATTTTGGAAATTTCAAGTTTTAAATTTGACATCAAGTGAGTAAAATATGTATTGCACAGACGTATATAAAACATACAGACATACAATAATTCTTCGTAAAACTGACGATACATGCTATGTCAGCTAGAAAATTAAGATGCCGAATATGATTGTTCGTTATATTATAAAACTTATGATTATTGTAGAGACAGTACTTAGTAACCCGGAACATACAAGATGTGACATATTAGGTTAGATTAGGTTTCAGTGGTTGCTATCGCACTCTTAGGCCAGTTTTGGCCCATTGTGATACCGCAAAATCCGACATCATTAACCTCCCTTTAGACCCATCTAGTGCTATTCACATAGCGTAGGAGATCTCGCACATTACTGCTTTCGATATTAGAGAGGCTGTCTATAGTGTATTTGCCCAAGGGATCATGTCTTCTGTCAGCAAGCGCAGGACAGCGCAGCAGAATCTCCTCCTCCCCCTCGTCCTTGCAGCTTCTGCAGAAGTCATTTGCATCCAGACCCAGCCTTCTCGCATGATCTCCGAAAAGACAGTGTCCGGTAAAAGCCCTTATAATTTTACCTAAATCACGCTTCCTTAGTGTGATCAAGATCTTGGATCGCTTCAAGCTCAGCTCAGGCCATACTTGCTTCGCTACCCTGCCAGTCAAATTAACGAGCCACCTAGCATTTGTACAAGGCAACCACTTTCCTATGACTAGCTGCTTTAAGCCCAGACATAGACCTTCCTATTTCCCTCGACGTCAGAGTGACCCGAAACCCCGAAACCCAGACCAACTAGATATTGAAGTGTTCATTCATCCCGTTAAGAGATGTGTGACAACCCAACGCTACCGGCGACGCCAGGGAAACTGAATCCAGCGAAAGAATGGCATATGTGACATTATACTCTGTACAAATTTGATTTTATTCTTTAAAAAAACGATAAAGCTAATTGCAAAACTCGTTATATAGCATTTCTTTAATGACCGGAAGGGTTTTAATGTTAAGTGGCAATTCGTTAAAGAGATACAAACCTCGGTAAAATATACTTCGTGTAGATGATGTATTCCTGTAAGTGCGTAATCTCAGATCATTGGCTTGTTTAGTGTTTCTCAATTGAAAGTTCGTTTCGGGCTGAAGCAAGGATTTTTACATACTGTTATTAACCAGGCATATTAGAACTAAAGTCAACTAGTTTGGAAACAGGTAGTGTATCCGCAGAATACAATAATTTTGTGGGCAATCTATGCGGTTTAATTTATTAGTGGGGCCCCAGATTGGGATTAAATATAGTAGGTTGGAATGAATGAACGAATATTATGACCAACATAGGCGAGTATCAATACTTAAACCCAAATAAATGATCACGTCTGATTTCGTAATGGTTTCATTGTTTACTTGCAAAGTGGTGAAATTGTGAATTATATTTTTGTTAAACGTGACATAGGTGGTTTTATTTAGATTAATTTTAGTTTATTCCAATCGAAATACTTTTTTAAAAGACATAAATCACTTTCAATGTCTAGTATCATATACTATTGCGAGGTCATCCGCAAATAGTTGAGGTTTATCGGTCAACGTATATTAGAAACAGTATTGGACCCAATACTGAACCTTGTGGTACACCAGAAAATGAACGAATTCCAACGAATTCCAACATCATATAATTTATAATACAGTCTGTAAATATACCTTCTTCTAGGAATCTGTAAATGTTATTCGTCAGGCACAAGGTTGCAGAGGTGGTGCTTGTTAATTGAGATGTGTTGCATCAGTCTGTTCAGAATAAGCCTTTCAAATAATTTGGAAATGGTCGACAACATAGAGATAGGCCTATAATTGGACATTTAAAATTTTTTAGGTGAAAGATTGGAATTATTAGAGCCATTTTAAGTTTATCCGGAAATTTAGAATAATCTAAATTCTAAACAGTGGTGTATGGAGTTTTTTTTATGACGGGATTCAATTTCTTAGAACATGTTTGAATAACAAAGGTAGGAATGTGGTCATAACCTTTAGAATAAGCTTGCTCTAATGATTTTATCAAGTGGTCAACCTCTTCATCCGTAATTAAATCAAAATTATGTAAATGATTGACACAAACATCTGGTGTAGGTACATAAGTTAAATCAATATTGCAGGATTTAACAATTTCGGCACCTACATACAATTACATATGTACAGTCATTATGCAATTTGACATTCACCTTTACAGATATTTGATTTATCGATTTAGCTGTGGTGGTTTTATTACTTAAAATTTCATTAATCAGGGCCCAGGTTCTCCTCGAGTTCTTAGAGTTTTGCAGGAACCTCTTGCGGTAGTATGATTTTTTGGCATTAGAAGACTAGACTTAGAACTCAAATTTATTAGGTTCTAGTGAAAACTGTTTAATAAAATTGCATACTGGTCGATAATCAGTTTTCGGAAAGCTGAAGGAGATATTAATATCGGTTTTGATTTGAATATTTGTTATTATAAATCGGTGATCTGAAAAATCAGAATCATTGTAAAATATTGAAAAAGAAACTAACATATACAGGTTCACCAGATAGGCCGAAGAATCTAATAAATTGATATTGAAATCGCCATAAATAATTGACTGCGAGCAGGCTACCAACTTAGATTATATGTAAGTAATAAAATGATTTATGCTGGAATCGGGTGGGCGGTAGAAAATAAGTAACCTAATGTTGCATAGTTTGACCGTCATAAAATCAAACTCTTGGTTGACCTCTTTTTCATCTAGCACAGCATCCCACCCAAACCGTATGAACATAGATATGCCACAGCATGCATGTTTAGGCGAAACCACTGAAGGAAATAAATTAAATGGTGTAATTCACAGAATTTATGCTATCGTACTGACAAAGAAATGTTTCCACAAGAATAATAACATCCACGCGAAGGTTGAGATTATATAAGAAATGATAGTAAATTTAATAAAATTATTTAAAAGGTCATTGCTATCTAGTTATCTTCAATTGTTGTCATGATATGAATGATTCCAAATCATCTGTAGTTTTAATAACAACAGGTACCGTATTTGCATTGACTACTATTAAAATATTTGGGTGTCTATACCACACGAATTTGATTTTATGTTCATGTTTTAGTTTTGGGCATCTCTTAAATATGCCTTAATTATAGTTAGTTAACTTATGATTTACATAAATCATCTTATACTGTCATCAACATTAATATTTGGCAGTAGTTGAGTAACCATTATGGGCCCATTAGATTTGAACGGTTTAAAAAGGTCCAACTTGGATTTTACCTAATTATTACCATTATCCAATTTCGCTATCAAGAACACCGATGATAAAAACCTGGAAATATGTTTAGTATTACGCTAAAGTTGAGTGAAGGTACAAAATTAGAGGTCAATGCGATCCAGACAAAATTTGAGGGTGTAGATTTTATTAAAACTTCATGATTCGGCTTGAGTGTATAGATGTTACCTTGACTAATACCAGTTATCAGGAAACCAATTAGAAAAATATCGAACTGTGTGTTTCTCTTCTTTAAATATTAGTGAGAGAGAGGCATATCTAATCAAAGCCAAATTTGAAGGAGTATATTTGCATTTTATTAGAACTAATGAAACTGACTATTCAAGCACATCATACAAATACTCAGTTGTTCGCAGATACTACATAATTTTTTATTTAGTATAAACTTCTCATCTCTATAGAACCGTGTGAAGTTTTTCCTAAAATAGTACTAAACGCCATTTTTTTAATCTAGTAAAAAGTTAGGATAAACTTCACATGCATTTAATTACAACACAAGGGGAATCAAATCAAATCAAATTTAGTGCTGTAAAGTTATAAAACAAAATTTACGTTTATAGGACATTTTACATTTACAGAGCTAACATACAGTTTGTGAATTACACCATACATTTTTTATACATCCAGATCGAAAAAAATGTTTCTTGTGTATTGTACACACCTAAAATTTTTCCATTTTTCCCTAAACGCGTAGCTAACGATTGTATGGTAAAAGCAACTGGCTGCCAAAAGAAGTTTTCGTTCCTTAATCTAAGTATTTATTATACGAATTTTAAAGTTCTATTACGTTCTATCATAGGATTTGCAATTAAAGCTTCTTATTTCAGTTTAAAATTATTCCAAAAATCCCTTGGATAACATCGCCTCTAAAAAAACCCTATATAGTTAGTAGCTGTAACGATGAAACGAACTTGGAACTCTTACCAATATTATTCTTAATTACTATACATAATATATTTCCATGCAATAAACCTTTTATGCCAATTTTACGAGTACTTCACATAAATAATAATTATACATAATTATTTTACAGTTAGCAAAATTCATTTAGATTTTTTACATGTATAAAATACACATATAGGCAAATACGAGTATGAGAAACGTACATATTTAGAATATATTTAAATTACATAAAAAATAATTAAATATAATTTATGAGTACATACCAAACTATACAGGGTGTCCCAAAATTTGACGATTTATTGATGGTGCAAAAGTTATTCCACTTTTAGTGTCTTTTAGTGAAATCGCATGCGCACCCACCAAAAAATAAATTTAAAAAAAACAAGAGTTCTTTTGTTTAAGGCAGTTTTAATAAGATCTGTATTATCTTCTGTCAAATCAAAGCAATGGTTTTGTTTTATTAAATTTTTTTGTTGATGTTTAAGTGACGCCAGCGGGAAAACAATGTACTACAGAAAGTTGACCCACTATCAGAAAATATGCGACACTAATGCAGATTTTAAAATAGTATCACACACCGGGCTAGTCACAACAGAATGTTTTTTATCAATTTTTTTAACAAAGTAAGTCGTGTTAAATACAAAATGCACTTATAGCCCAGGAAACAAAAACAGGGTTCCATATAAACTTGTAAATAATTCCAATAAACTTTTAACTAAAATAATGTTGTTCCCTATACTTTGGCACAACTTTTCAGAAAAATCCGCACCTCTATGTGTTGAGTAAAAAAAAATAACGGTGCTTTAGTTTTGTTTTTATTATCCCAGCAATCTGTTCTGGGGTCTCACAACTCTCTCGCTGTTTGCTTTTTCCGTCCTTACTTTTACGCCAGTGTTAGCCAATTCAAGGACGTACGGTTATATGTAGGTCCGATTTCACCACCATCTGCGCATTACATAGCTCCATGCCAGTCTATACGGGCATGGGAGATGGGTCGGCCCATGAGTTTTGCACTCCGACAGGGGGTCATAGATGTGTTCCATGTGGAAAATTTCCTTTGCATCCTGCCCCTATCGGGATTCGAACCCGATACCTCCCGATCCAAATGCCAAAGCTTAACCACTGTGCCATTTGGTTGGTTACTTTAGTTTTATTATTTCATTTTTTTTGAATTTTTGAGATTCTTAAAATGGCAATAACTTTGGATATAAAAGATTTAGAAACTAGCTTTCATGCTTTTGAATAAAATATTAAATATTATATGTTGTTCCAACAGACTCCTTAAAAACCCGCTCGAAGTGAGATATTTCAGAAAAAGTCCATGTGCAAGTACCCTCATTCCGGGTTTCTCCTTTGTGTGTTTGAAAAAAAGACCTTTCTAATCTTTTAAGGGTGACTTTCAGTAAAGAAAACCGGTTTCAGAATTATACGAAAACTTTTTGTTACCTGTGTGGTAGCAGATGTTTAAATCTGCGCTCTGCATCATTTTAAGGGGTGATTCATGCGAATTACGTGTGATACCACGCGGATTATAAACCGAATAATATTGTTGAATACAATATACAGGTATGGATTCAGGGCAATATTATTCAGTGTAATTTTGAATATCAAAGAGTAAAGTGGTCAGAAATAGTGTAAATTTCGTAATGCAGGAAAATAAAACTATTTGTATTACTTATAATAATGTATGCAGAAAAATTATCTACAGTGGCGAAAAAAAAATTGGTAGCTTAATCAAAGCTCCAAAATCAAGAAATGATGATTTG
Source organism: Nephrotoma guestfalica (assembly GCA_963691935.1). NCBI lineage: Eukaryota > Metazoa > Arthropoda > Insecta > Diptera > Tipulidae > Nephrotoma > Nephrotoma guestfalica. The sequence continues at coordinate 219,537,322 of OY829914.1, forward strand.
TGTAAAAAGTTAGAAAACATCGAAGAAATTTTATTGCATACAGCATGTAAGGTAAGACTAATTAATTAATATAAATGAACATATCAGATACTTAAAGTAGTTTCCCATAACAGGACCATCATCATCAGCTTCCAGCCAGCCAAAAATTTTAAGATCAAGTGTTCCATCATTTTGCGGAGCAAAACAGTGATATATTATATCTGGAATAATTGTACGCCTTGAAGTATTTCATCTACTCATGTCGGACGAGAAAGCGGACTAGAAGAATTATGGGGAACAGTTTGTGGCAATGCAACAGTCAAACACATAATTACCGGGCATGCTGTTTTGAGCGCTTTGCGAGCACATATACTGACGGTATCAGCATTAAATTATTTGATTATTGACAATTCAGATGATTTGAAATCTGTAATGAAATCTGCTGAAGTCATGGAAACGTATCAGAAACTGCTAAAAAACAGCATGTCACCGGATATGTGTCATGATTCGGAAATAGTACGCAGCCTGGAGAGCTTTAAAAGGTAACATAAAGTAAAAGTAAGTGTTAAAAAGTAACATAAATAGACTAAGAACAACAAAGAGAACATGCAAACTTTGGCTCCAATATTTTGAACAAGTTATGATTGTGATGCAGTATATCCGAGCTGAGAGGACTGGCAACTGGCAATATGGAATCTGTTCAAAAAATGTTGCCATATTTCCATTCTGCTGGTCATAACTTATATGCAAAATCTGCTGATTTATATTTACAGGAAATGAAGGAGTTGCTAGCCAAGCTGACCGATGAAGAGTACAAAAAATTTCCAGAGAAATACTTTTCGGTAAGAAGAAAAAATGTGCATTGGAGCGGTATTTGGACGGACATGTGCATAGAATACTCACTTATGCGATCAATGAAGACGATAGGAGGATTATCTCTGATGAAACTTGATAGAAACTTATACAGGACAATCATCAATTACTTCCGAACAACATGTTGAACTCCGAGGCAGTAGGAAAGCAAGAGACAATCTGGACAAAAACAAATTTATTTCATGACTTCAACAACATAACCCATTCCGGAATCGGGCTGGTGATCTTGTCAGTTTGTCAACAGGACTTGTTTCTGATTCCAACAGCACCTGTGATAGTGCTTTGGATAAAGGTGAAATGCTGCTGCATAATATATTGGGTAAGAGTTTTGCGGACGTCGTTTACACAAGAAAACACAAAGTTTTTCCAATTGCAGCTCAGGTTCAGGGAATAAAAATAAACAACGAAACTTTCGTTATAAACTCGCTGCAATTATTTCATCGAAAGAGTTGCAGTCCTATTTTAAATATGAATTGGCTTCAGCTCCACCTTCCCCCCAACGACGGTCTCCTAAGAAAAGGAACAAAATCGAGCATCAAAACCATATTTAAAAGAGCTGACATTGGTAGGAAAAATTTTGCAACAAATTGCAAATATGTTGTATATGGAGAAACACAACGGTAGCGATTGATGGTTATCCGGACTACGCCACCACGAAAGGAGAAGAACAAAAGAGAAGTGCCATTGCCAAAATTTCAGCAAACATCGAAGTGGAGAGCAATATGATATGCACAATTTCTCAAAGCGAATTTCTTGCAAACACCCATAATAAATCGAAATTCATCGGCATACTGAAGCAACACCTACATTGTTTGAACATATATACCAACACATCAGGCGGAAGATGACGCGATATCTCAATCGCAAATATAGCTGTGAGCTTTGCAAATCGTGAGGATCAGGTGGTGGTTGCTGCAGAGAACTCTGACATCCTCATGCTGCTTATGTTTTTATGTTCACCAGCACGTCAAACAATTTAGGTTCTTTGCCCTAAATCGAAGAGTGTGTGTGTGTGTGTGTGTGTGTGGCTGTCTTCATTAAGCAACCAACTTATTGTTGTTCATGCTTTTACTAGATTCGATACATCCTCAGCATTGTACAGGAAAGGAAAAATAAACGCATTCAAGCTTTTGTAGGCCAATACAGAACTGAGGACCGCCGTGCAAGTGTTCTTGCAAACGAGTGCCACGAAGAGAATATTGCAGTCAGCGGTGAGACTCCACTAGAAGAAGCAAGATATATTGCTTACAACAGAGTAATTGGTAATTTGCAGTTACATTCTAATTCAATTTAGCTTGTCTTCCACCAACAAAACCAGCTGCAGATTAGCATTCATTTCGGGTATACCATCAAGTTCAAGCATGGCTGGGAAATGCTTTGCTGCCCATTCTAACTGACCTGCCATCGGCTCCAGAACATCTGGTCAAGTTGAAATCTAGCAACTGGCGTACGCAACCCGGCGCATGGAACCATAGTTCGATAAAATTGCGAGAAGATTTTCATTTATGGGATTCGAAACATATGTTCACGTCAAATTATCTTCGGAGTATATGACCTCGAAGTTCTTCCTTAAATTAACAATCAAATTTCAACAATAAAATATTTTCATGTTTTTCCGAAACCTACTAATGGTAAGCCTTACCGAATTTATTGTCACAGATTAAGTATGTTTCAGTATGATCATCTGATAAAATCCACAGTGAACATGAATTGACTATTGCTTCGATTCGACTAGCTACTATTGTCAGTTCTTCAAAACTGGATACTGTATTGACCATTACTCGTCTCAGGTGTACTTTAAAAGGTTTTACGGCGGCTTCCCACAAAGTTCCAAATGCTGGTGCTACACTAGGAAGGAAATGCTAGTTAATTTGTTCTTAAGCGAGAAACAAAAAATATTATTAGAATTAGTTTTGATAAATTGATAAATCTCGCGCATTATCTGAGTAAATATCGGTGCATAGACCCCGACGTCCGACAAATATAATAAGCCAAATAAGCCTTCCACTTTTGTGATGACCTACCATAAATTTGTTTTAGTTGTAGTAGTCCCGCATAGTCAATGCCCGTCTTTATAAATAGATTTTCGTAAATGACATCTGTTACACTGTTTTATAATATCTTTCACTATCTTACGACAACTCAAAATCTAATATCGTTGCCTAATGATTGTGATAAGTAATGTCAGTGTTTTTATGGAGTTCACGAATTAATAATTTTCTTAATTTGCAATTCGGTAATATCAGTGAGTATTTGGTCTCGTATTGTTCAGTTGAGTTTTCGATGCGACTGCCAACTCTCAATTTAGGGTGCGGATTTTACTGTTCTTTGGTAGTTCTCGCTTTGACTTGATTACCTGTGTACCGTTCAGAAGTTATTTTCATTTTTCTGAACACCTAAAATTGGTTATTCCAACCCGGATTACAGGGTTGGCCCAACCTTTAAAGGTGGGGATTTTTTCTAAAATACTGACTTCAAGTAGTACTACAATCCTGTAAGATTTCGTTTCTATTGGAATTATTAGGAATTATAAGAAAATTCTGAATTATTTAAAACAATGCCTAAACCTTCAAGAAAATGGAATTTCGTTAATTTAGATTTTGTGTTCTTTTTAATGTTTCTCGTATTAAAATAAAATTTGAAGGTACGAGTATAATAACGATTCGAATTTTTGTTTAAAATCTTCGGAATTTAGAACAAATGAAGTAGTTTTACCTACACTGAATTTAATAATATTACCTAAAGATGCCGATAAACTGTATGTGGGATCATATAGAGCTCACGATAGGTCTATATGGTATATTAGGTTTATGGAGTTTAGACAAACCATATAATTTAGGTACAATTGGTGTATAACTTATTAATTTTTTACCTGCGTTGTGCCAATATTTTACTAAAGAATTTCTTGTAGTTTGGATTGGTGTCGAATTATTTTGCAATAATTTTCCGTATGTGGTCTCATCCCTTAGTAAAAGATTCATTTTTCTAACATAGTCAATGCGTTGTGACTATATATGTCACATTGCCTTTATCTGCCCGTGTCACTAAAATGTTTGGGTTATTACGTAAAAATGTTTTAGTTTGTTTTACGTATGATACGTTTTTCAATGGGCGAAAGACTCTGTGACGAAGAATTATTTTTAAAATTTGTTAATATATTTATAAAACGATTTCGAATTTCAGCACGGTCATTTTCCGGAAAACCAAAAATTGTACTTTGAACACTTGAAATAATTTTAAAGAATGGAATATAATTATTAATAGCAGGTGGACAAAATTTATTGCCTAAACTTAAAATAAATTTTACGTTGTTTGGAAGATCAAAATTGAAAGGTTTACTAGCAATTTTTCACTGGTACTAACTAAACAATCAATTACAACATTTACACTATTTACCATTTCTTCGTTCATTAAAGCTAAAAAATAAATTTATGTTGAAGTCGAGTAAACACTTGGTTTTTTATATTGAAAACGTTTTTTAATTTTCTGTTTTTTGGATGCGCTTTTTCTTTTCTGCATTTGAGTAGGAAATGCTGCTATTGCTAGTTTTGCCAATTTTAATTTTTAGAAAATAATTATTTTAATTTTAAAAAGAGCCAGACAGAAAATCAGTAAAAACGATATATTACTATTATTGGCTCATAAAATATTTTCCAATTACGGCTAACTTTGTGAAAAAAATTGATAAAAAACAGCCTGTTGTGACTAGCCCGGTGTGATACCATTTTAAAATCTACATTAGGGTCACATATGTAGGTTAACTTTCTGTAGTACATTCTTTTCCCGCCAGCGCCACTTAAACATCAACAAAAAAATTTAAGAAACAAAGAGACTTTACAAAACCATTGTTTTTATTTGATAGAAGCAAATATAGCTAACAAAAATTATTATTGGAAAGTCACACTCTTCTAGATTTCATTAAAAAACACTAAAAGTAGAATGGCTGTTTTTGTTGGAAATGAGCTCCCCTACCATCCTCCTCTCGTTTGATCGTCCAATTCTGGGACACCCTGTACAGATAAAATACAAGGTACAGAGTACTCAGTTGAATCGTCAAACACTAGAAAATTTATCAGATAAACCAAGCAGTTAATTTTAAATGGCCAATTTAACATAATTGTTGTTGCTAATTTTATTATAACATCCAGATCTTGCACACAATAAAAATGAGTCATATATGAACTTCATATGGTACTTTGTCGTATTTCAATAGAGTTTATCTCTATATATAAATGCAGATTTATTTATGATTATGAGATAAAAAAAAATCACACAGACGCTGTTTTATTATGCAAATTATAACAGTTTAATTTAATTATTATTAGAAAAATGTTAGCGGCGAATAAAATGATTTAATTACTCTTGTTTAATGTTGACATTATGATACTTGAGTGTGACGCGGAAATATTTATATGATGTGTGCGGTCGATTCCGTAAAAAATGGAAGTGACATTTTTATACAAATAAAAATTTAATGAGCGCGACAAATTATAAATACCCAAAGACAGAAGAAAACTGGTAACTGTTAAATTTTAATATAAGAAATGCAATTTTTTTTCTGTTTGCATTACACTTTATAAGTTTAGTCAAGTATAATCGCAATTTTCTCTTTATAATACGTTGTAACTGTTTAATATACTCACAACATAAGTTTATGGTAAAGGCGCGAGCAACAATGAACGATATTGAAAATTTATATCAAAATATACTTGTTAGCAGTTATGATAACTTCTCAAAATGTCATGGGTTTTGTAATAGGAGAATTTTATGTTTGTAATCGTGATACTCTGGTAAAAGTTCACATGCAATAAATAAATAAAAATGCTGGGTGTGGTAAATAAGTAATAAGTATCAACCCGGGTTCGTTGCCTACTCTACCAAATATAATTTCAAATCTTTTGTACACTTTTTCTGTAAATAGTTTCGCGATTATTACTGTAACTATCGCATACACATAAATCACTCTAGACGACTTTCAAAATATTCTAATAATTTGTGTGTGTATATATTGGACTTAAAGCAGAGCATAAAGTTTAACACAAATTATTAATTAGAATTATGATTTTTGTTAAGTTAACTTTATGGGTATAGTAATTAGAAGTGCGGCCTATTTTGCACGAGTGATTGCAAATGTGTTTTTTGAATTATACCTGTAATATAGATTCTGCAGATATTCTGTTGTAACAAATAATTTGGTATTAGTTCAACCAAGTCGAATAACGAATATGAAGATTTTAACATTTTTTGTTTGTTTTAGGAAATCTTTATTTCTGTATAATATTACAACTAATCTCATTGATTATCTAGTAATTGTTTTATTAGTTTAGTAGTCTATTCTTGTGGGATGAAACCTCATCGGTTCATCCCAGCTCTGCCAGTCTTTCGATTTCAGCGACTCAGGGAATCACTAATTCTAAAGGCTTTGTTCTCTTTAAGCGCTTCGGTCCGTTGGTGCGATCCAGTAATTTGTTTTGAAATGTTTGTATGATCTTAATTGTAGTTTTCTTCACACAGCCCCAAAGCTGAACATTATACGTCCAGATAAGTTTTAGAATTTGTTTATATAACAGCAGTTTATTGTGCGTGTTGCGAGTGATTTTTTCTGAATTCAGTTCTTGCCTTTTCTTTTTAATGAGTACCTTCCACCTGAACTTAGAGTCTAGGTCTTGCGAATTCAATCTAATCGGAATATATTTCCTATTTGATATATGCGTTGATTTCGATTCGTTTAGTGTTAATATCTAATTTTTTGTCCGGTTATTCACTATATTAATACTAGCATCAGTGGTCATAACAGCTGTGTCATTAGCAAACGTTACTATTCTAGCTTCTACTATATTTGATAGATCATTTGTATATAGAGAGGTATAATAGAGGGCCCTGAACACCGCCTTTTGAGAATTATTACCCTTCCTGTATGTCTGTGAAGCTAGCACATAAAATTAGCACGATATTTGCGATGGTAACACTTTTGGTTTAAATCTTGAATATTGCATTTTTAGTACAAGGTAGCCCGAAAATTTTTAAAATACAAGTATGATATGAATTTATAAAAGTTAGCACGAAAAAAATTTCAATAATTAATTGCTCAAAAAAATTAAGATGAAAATTTATCAACTTAAAATATGTATACAAAACAAAAATTAGCACGTGAAATCAGACGGTAGTACTAGTGGTTCGAGCTGGCCTCATCCAAGCATTTGTCGGACATGAATTTAATTTTGTATTGTAGAAGAATCCTTAATGAACTTCTAAGACAAATTTGAAGGCAATCGTATGAACCAGACGATAGTACTAATGGTTCGAGCTGGCCTCTTCCAAGCATTGGTCGGACATGAAATTAAATTTTAATTGAAATAGAATTTTTGATGAACTTCTTAGACAAATTACAAAGCAATCCGATGGGTCAGACGGTAGTACTAATGGTTCGAACTAGAATCATTGATGAACTTCTTAGACAAATTACAAAGCAATCGTTTGGTCCAGACGATAGTACTACTGGTACTGCTCGAGCTGGCCTCTTCCAAGCATAAAATGGCAAATGAAATTGGCCTATACGATGTTTTGTCGTTTAGCGGTTTATTTATTATTTCTGCTACTTTCCACTGTCTCGGAACATAACTTAGTTTAAAGATAGCAATCATTATGTGTTGTAGTTTCCTTAGTACTTTTTCGGGTAGGGCTTTGATTATATACTCCGTTATCAAGTCGTGTTCATGGAATTTTTAATCTTTGAGCTTTTTTCTTTTTGATTTTTTTTAAAGTAACTGGTAGCACGGATATCTCGTCTATTTTGCTTATGGATGTTAAATATTCATTATTATTGGTGGTTTGAAGGTATTTTCTAGGTGTTTGGCGAACAGATCAGCTTTTTGCTTTTCGATGCGAGCCCAGGTTTCATCAACCATTTTTAAAGGTGGCGCTTGCATTTTAAGCCTTTTTAAACCTTTGGTGGCTTTCCACAGGGAATATTCCGTATCAGGTTTACCAGTTAGGTTACTTAGGAAGCTAGCAACTGACTCATTCTTAATCTCCTTTATAAGTAGTTTACATTTGTTGCACAAGTTGTTTAGGATTGTTTTGTCTTCTGGGGCTCTAGTTCTTTGCCAAGTCTGACAAGCTCTTCTTTTTTCGTTAACCAACTTTTTTAATATATCTTGCTGATCAGGATTACTTGCCCAGGCCGCTTTTTGTACACTTTCAATGAGGCTTTCCAGTTCTTCTTTTGTCTCGTAAGCTTTCGAGTTCTACTACTTTAGATTGACGCTTTCTTCGTGTCACTTATTGTCATAAAAACTGGAGAATGGTCTGACGATAGCCCTTCTTCATTTTCGACTTATAAGTAATTTTTGGAGAAGGTCCAGAAGGTCAGGAATTTTATTTGGGTCCGTTGGCCAGTAGGTTGGCTCTCTACTGGATTAAGATTCACATTTTAATGTCCTGCCTGCTTCAAATAGCTCTCTTCCTTTGGGAGTAGTTCTATTAGATCCCCTGAATATGTTTTTCGCGTTAAAGTCGCCTCCAATAATAAAATTACTACCAACCGATTTAAGAAGTTTGATATACTCTTCTTTTTTTGGGTTATATCTGGGTGGACTGTTAGTCCATGGAACGATTTTTAATTGTTCGTGGTGTTTAATATTATCCTTAATAACGATTTCTGTCTTGCCTCTAGCTCTTTCTGCTGGGTGTAGAGCTTGAGAGCAATCGTATCCACTGGTATCCATTTGCATTCCAGGTAGCAATTCTTAAATAGTGTGTGAATATTTTTTCTTGTTAAGTTTGTATGAACTAGAATGAAGGTAGTCAATGACTTCTCTAGTTTTACTTGACGCATCCGTGTTATTATTTTATCTTGGCTCATCGAGGTATTTTTCAGTGTTCCTAACACGTGGTTTCAGCAAGACATTGCTACTTCACATACAGCCAATGTTACAATGCAATTACTGCTAGAGATTTTCCATAATAACTTATGTCAATTAGCTTCCGGCGTCACCAAATTTAACGGTCTCGGAGCCTTTGCGTAACTTGAACAAAATCCTAGAGACAAAACTACTGAATCATCATTCTTTTGGCACGGTTACCAGAGGAACATAAACCTACGATAATAGAAATTGAGAATTCGAGAAACAAATTTAGTGGATTTTGCGTAAAAACAAAATTTTTGCAAGATGTGAAAACAACTTTGCATTTTATTGAATGACATCACTAAGCAGTGCAATAATGCTAAAAATAAACAGCATCAATCTACTGGTTCACGTAGCTTCAATTGTAGCAACGGAGGGCCTATTGCAAAAAATTGTCCAATCAAAAATAAAAGCGTTTCACAAAGAAAATCGAATGCACAAACGATTGGCACGTGGATTCCGCAGCTTCGACGCATATGACCATTAGAAACGATTGGCCAGACAGTTCACTGACGCAATGTATATTGTGATGGGGTTGCAAATAACTAAAAACATTAAATTTTCTACAGTCTAAGCGGATTAACTATTCCGAATAAAACTTCATACTAAAACTTTTTCCATTAATTGGGTGAAGTTTGGGGGAAATCTGTGTACCGCAAGTGGCACCTTCAATGGGAGCTTTTACAATTTTAAGAATGATGTTGAAAAGCTTAGCATTTACAAAAAATTACAAAGATATATTATTTATAGGATTTAAATAAATTTAAGGTTGTTGTTGTTAATTTTTTGAAATTTTTTGAAGCAGTTCACCTGCTTACAGCATATTTTTTTGATTACATAAGACAGTTTTACTAAACGTCTGGTAAGTTGGATTTCTCACCTTAGAAACCAAGTGTGGTGTATTCGAGATTTATGTAAATTCGTCGTAAACCAAAGTCGGGTGTTTACCACTGTGGTAATACCACAACATATATACACCCCTCCATTTTTCCGCTATATCATACGTGTGGTGGTAGCAGTGCAGCATAATTTTTGTTTCAACATGCAGTGTTAAACGGGCTATTTGAGCGATCGCAAAAAACAATTTCTTCCTAAAAGTCTCAACATTTCGAGAAATATTTAGTTTACACTTTATCATAAAGGATAGTATACGCAGCTGCCGTGAAATGAAATTTTAGCTGAGTTTTGATTTTAGATGTTCGTAAAAATTTTAATAAATTATAATTTTTTTGTAACTGTCAAAATGTTGAACTGATGTCAAAATATTTTTGAAACACAACAATAAATAAAAATAATTGATAAAATGTCTAAGTTTTAGCTTACTTTTAGCGTACCGGCAGATCAAAATGCAGTGAAAATGCGTAGAGTTAAACAGAGACATCTATATTTTAATACGAAAAATACTAATTTCATCAGCTAAACTGCGTACCACAAAATAAAATTTAACCGTGAAATTTTCATTTTTGTTTTCGTTTGTGTCGTTTTCATATGTAAAATTTAAAATTAAATTTCAGCTACGTACTAGGCATAATTAGTGAAATAATCGTTAACTTGATTTCAAATTTTCATAATGTTTTGCATACGTGAATAAGTTTGTAAACTTAAAACATTGAAATAAAATAAAAGTGAGATAGAAACAAGAGACAGATATAAATTCATTGAATTGACGATATTTAAAAAACAAGCACATGAAGATGAGTTTAACGAAATCGAGCAAATTTTTTCAGTAGATTTATTATACGTATATCAAATTGTCTTAAAAAATTTGTAACTTATAATTAAAGGAAAAGTTAAAATTTTAATTGATAAATCACGAAACCAACCGTAAATTTTCAACCAACAATTTTGAAATAACAGTCAAGAAGCAAACCAAATATTCTGAACTCAAACCATTTATGAATTCCCCACTAATTTCTAATAAGAATTTTTTGAGTTTCATATGAATTAGCTAAATTTCCAGAGATTTTTCCAGAGATAAAAAAGTATACCGAATCAACTAAAGAATTTTCTACTTTTAGAAGCAAATAAGAATGTCGTTTTATAGCAGTAAAACTTGACGATAAAAATTCGTTGCAATAAACCTGAAGCAGTGCATTATTAAAACTAGATTAGTTTAGGTAGGTGCTTAATCGACTACTTCACGAATTAGCAAGAATTGAATCACAATCTCCAGATATGGTCGTCAATGGCCATCAAAATTTAGTATTAAAAACCAAAAATTATCCTGGCTACTGATAGGTGACACTAATCTGAATAAGAAAATTTGAGTAAAAACGAAATCAGTACACGTAGAATATCAAAATTCGGTGCAATATATCCGAAGTCGTTCACTATTATCAGTTAGCAGTAGGTGGGTTTAGTTAGGTGACTCTATGACCAACATCGTGTGCTAGCCAGGCCTGAATCACGATTTCTGGGAATGAACGATAATAACCACCCAAATTTGAGTGAAAATGATCATGGGAGATCGTGAGATCGTGATTCAGATCTTAATAGTACACGAAGTTGGTCATTACGTCACCTAACCATGAAGTTGGTTATTGAGTCACCTAATTAAAACCACCTACTGCTAATAATGCACAACTTTGGGTTTATTGCTACGATGTTTGATGTCATAGCTGTTCATATGTCATTATAACTCAAATTTGGATGGTCATTGTCGGCCATTCCCAGAGATCGTGATTCAGGTCTTGCTGGTATATGAAGTTGGTCATCACGTCATCTAACTAAAACCACCTACTGCTAATAATGTACTACTTCGGGTCTATTGCTACGACTTTTTATGTTCTAGCTGTTCATATGTCATTATAACTCAAATTTGGATGGCCATTATCGGCCATTCCCAGAAATTGTGATTTAGGTCTTGCTAGTATACAAAGTTGGTCCTTGAGTCACCTAACTAAAACCACCTAGTTCTAATAATGCACGACTTCGGGTTTATTGCTACGAATTTTCAAATTCACGGTGTACTGATGTCATTTTTACTCAAATTTGGATGGCCATTATCGGCCATCATCAGAGATCGTAATTCAGGTCTGGCTAGTATATGAAGTTGGTTATTGAGTCACCTAACTAAAACCACCTACTGCTAATAATGCACAACTTTGGGTTTATTGCTACGAATTTTGATGTCATAGCTATTCATATGTCATTATAACTCATATTTGGATGGTCATTGTCGGCCATTCCCAGAGATCGTGATTCAGGTCTTGCTGGTATATGAAGTTGGTCATCACGTAACCTAACTAAAACCACCTACTGCTAATAATATACTACTTCGGGTCTATTGCTACGACTTTTTATGTTCTAGCTGTTCATATGTCATTATAACTCAAATTTGGATGGCCATTATCGGCCATTCCCAGAGCTCGTGATTCATCTACTGCTAATAATGCACGACCTCGGGTTTATTGGTACGAATTTTCATATTCTCGGTGTGCCGAGTCATTTTTAATCAAATTTGGATGGCCATTATCGGGCAATTCGGACAATAGTATATGAAGTTGGTCATTGAGTCACCTAAATAAACCATTTGGTTCTTACAATGTTTAACTTCGGGTTTTTTAATACAAAGTTTTGTACTCTAGGTGTTCTTATGTCATTTTAACTCACGTTTGAATTTAAACCTATTTCTTGTTTTATTAAAATATTGAAAAACTCATACTTATATGATTGTACTAAAATTTCCAATACGATTCATTTTTTTCCAGTTTGAATTTGAAGTAACAGTGTATTCTTCATACGTACATAACATCTATGGAAAGTCTGGAATACTTCATACCCGTACTTATATCCGTATAATGAAACTAAATTTTCCACTTTCACTCAAATTTGTATCATTTTCAATCAAACCAGCTAATTAGTTGGCGATATGTTATGTACTATTTTACTTTACTAGGTCTTACTTACAGTTCTAAATGTCTAAAGATACACAAATCAAAATATTCTTCATTTCTTAAATCCGGAACATACCTGTAATTAAAAAAAATTAATTAAATTTTATGTTTGAAAGTAGTAACCGTATTCTGAACACTTCAAGAGCAATCAAGTGAAACAAGTAGATGGAATGTCCTTTAGTTGTAGTAAAGGAACAACTTTCTGTTCGGCCCTTGCAAACAAAATGCTATTTGTGATTGAATTAAAAAGAAACAGTAATAAAAAATTCAGCATATATAACACAACTGAACCTCACTCCATCTACATGTTTCAGTAGACTGCCTTATTTTCCGCCTCTTGCAAAACAACCGAAAATATAGTTTTATTGTTTACAGCAAATTAAACTATCTTCTATAACAAATCTAACAGCTTTAAAATTTGTATGGTACTTTTTCAACCGTCTGCATAAAAACTATATAAAATCGCTTGTCACCTATACGAGAGTCTCTGAAAACAACATGTGAAACTTATCGAGTAATCTAATACCACTTTCTTCAAAACAGTTATCTATTTCCGAATTCTATTAACCATAATAATTTTCTAATCGCAGTTTCTCATACATATTCGAACTGAATCGTATAAATCGTAATAAAACTGGCATATCATTATTTTCACATCTCTCGCGTGACCGCGACAAAACAACAAACAACTTATCTTTTTATCTTTCCTGTGCTTATGTATTGCAAAGACGCGCATAAAAATATTCATAAAATGTATGAGCAAGATGTGATTGAACGGTGTGATGATGAGTACACAAGATATACTAATATACAGTGTGCGACAGTCTTCTTTCGCGATAATAAAACGCAAACTTGGTAACGTTGTAAATTAAAGTTTAAACATAGACATTTGGCTATCTAGATTCGGCAGACCCATTACACTGTCGCGTAAATATTTTAACAAATTGTTGCCATATTTAAATGCAAAGTTTTACGAGTTATAAGAAATAACTATCCAGCGCACTTTGTGGGACACCCTGTATATTCTCCGTATATATTAAGATGAGCATATATGGCATAATGTTACTTGCTATTATTATTGTTTGAATAAATTAAAATTTATTGGATTAAAGTGATAATACAAACGCATAACGTAAACAAACAACTAAAAACTTAAAAACGAAACATTAAAAATTTATTTGAATTAACAATATATTTCCGTTTTCATTTCACAAATTTTCAACTACATATACGAGTACGAATAGGTGTATGAGTGTACTGGTGACACAAACGATTTGAGATGATGTGTGAGCATTGTACAGTCAGACTACTAAGTAAAGACTACTTGGAACTCTCATGCACTTGGAATTCTCATACTCGTAGAAAGCACAAGTAGTAGGTCTTTCAGGTTACACGATAAGCTCTTCTGAATGAAGACATGAAGTGGTATTTCCAACGGAATTGAAAAACGAGATTTGGAGCGCAATATATTTTTTTACAATTAGTTGTTATATTCCAAATTTTAGTTACATTAGCCCCTCACAACCGGGGTCCAGATTTTGGCGGGGTAAAATCTTTCCCGATTCCTGATATGTGCGCTTTATTTTATGATTTCAAAAAATTTATAAATAACTACCCAACATTCACAGATTGATCATTTAAGAATGAATAATTAATTCAGTCGATAAGATTACTTGTTGTTGAGCAGAGCTCCTCGGTCTAGGTGCTTTTAGTCTATTAAACAGTATAGCCCTTTATGAAAAAATTAGAGAAGTATTTTCATCATCAAGAGGCACTAGTTATATGACTTGGCATTATAGTACGGTACTTTGGTATATCGCTGTGGCCAAAAGTATTGAGCACCCTATAAATTTCGGGCGTACACGATAATTATATAGCAGAAAACAACCTCTATTGTTTATTGATTATTTTTTCGACATCTAAAAAGGGTTAAAAACAATAATTCACACCGCAGGTGTGGCAATAAACCATCTGGTGCAATAAAAGTTTACACATCCAGTGATCTAGTGCGCTTTTGGTGTTTTTGATTTGTTAAGTTACGTGATATGTGCCGTGTTTCATGACAACCATTGATCCGGATCAGTTCAAATTTTATATGGAAAATATGATCCAAATTTTGTTTTAGATCACAAATTTTAATTTGAAATCTAGTAAGAGCATTTGCGTTGTTCAAGCAGATCAAGCAACAGAAACACGGCTATTATTGCAATATGGTGAAATTAAAACAGTTAAGTTTATCACAACGTGTGCAGATACAGCTTCTGCATGAGCAAGGAAAATCATAAGTTGAGATTTGTAAAACTGTGGAATGTTCACAGAACCGGGCGCAAGCGCATCACCACATACCGTGAGGACCGAAAACGGGAAGAGTTGTCAGTAGAAATTAAGAAAACAAGCTTCAGGAAGCTGGTCTTAAAGGCTGTAAAGCCAGGAAGAAACCATGGCTCTCCGAAAAAACAAGTAGGCTCGATATAAATGGGCCCTAAAATACCAACGTTTCACCGAAGAAGATTGGTCAGACGAATCAAACTTTGAAGTAAGTTGACAATTCGCTGCCCTAATAATATTAAATAATATTTAAGTTTTCCGAAGTCTCTACATTTTCTTCATTTCAGATTTTTAGTACACCTGGTGTGCCTTTTGTGCGTCGCCGGGTACGTCCTAGAATCTGCGATGTTGCCATCATTTTTAACACTTTTTGGTGATACAAACATGGATGGCGTTAAATTCCAGCAGGATAACGTGCCATATCATAAATCTGCCCGCACAATGGCATATCCCCGGCAGTCCCCGGACCTGAACCCCATAGAACATTTACGGAGTTTATTAAAGCGCAGAGTCAGGCGCCACTCAATAAATAACAAAGAAGAGCTAAAACGCTGTCTGCACCAAGAATGGAGCGTCATACGCCTTGTAGAATGTAAAAAACTTGTAAGCTCTCTACCCAAAAGAATTTCTGCCGTAATTAAGGCAAAGGGTGGATCCACAAAATATATAATGTGAATCTATAAAAAAATGTTTCAATTTATTTCAAATTGATACTCTCAAAACCATTGTAAGATATCATGGGTGCTCAATACTTTTGGCCAAGGCTGTACAAAATAACTTAGCCCCTCGAGTAATTTCAAAACAGAAAGCTCAGAACTGCCTTTCTCGAAAATTGTGCAACTTTACGAGGGCGGATTGAAAATGAAGCTACCTAAGTAGGAAAACAAATTTTTTTTTTGCTAAAAACCATTTATTTGGTTTACAATATACAATATACAATACGAAACAAGCCATTTAAGCCAGTATGCACCTTCTGTACTCTCCCCACTTTGAAACGCGCCGGCGGCAGTGCTTCTTCCTTCATTAGAACGACATCTCCTACAACTAAATTGCGCTGACGTTTCATCCATTTAGTACGTTGTTGTAACTGCTGCAGGTAGCCCCTAAAACATATTTTCCAAAGGTCATCTACAATCCTTTGTACTGAATGCCAACGTGTTGGCACTGGAACTACTTTTAGTGGTCCGCCTATTAGAAAATGCGCAGGTGTTAAAAATTCTAAGCGTTCCGGATGGTCATACAGAGTAGTCAATGGTCGAAAGTTTAAGCATGTCTCTATTTGAGGCGTTATTGTTGTTGCTTCTTCAAATGTCAATGCGGTCTCGAGTATGACTTTCTTCATGTGAGTTTTTACTGACTTTTACTTCATGTGACCCCTGTCTGCCATATTCCACCAAAGCAGCAGGTGGTATAAAATGTCTACTTCTACATGTATGTATGCAGTAAAATTCTGCAATGTATTCTGTGTGCGTGGTTTGACCTCTCTGAACGGCCGTGATGGAGTTACTCTGCAGGCCAGTAGATCACCCATTAGTTGCTTGAGAGTTGCTTGTTTAAATCTGGCACACATAATACATTTCTGTATAATGTGACGTGACAGATTTCTACGCTTGCTGGTTTAGCTATTCTTCGGTAAGGTAATGGGTTGCTTTTGATTCAGTGATAGTTGCGAATTTTGTAAACGTTCATGCAATCGTAATATCCCATCCTTACTGATGGCTGGTTTTAAAGCAGATAGTTTGGATTTTTTATTCAATAAAATCCCACTCATCAATGCCTGAAGTTCTTAACGAAAGTATCGATGCTGTTCAATCCTAATTATTTGTACTTCTTCGAGTTTCATTTCTGGTACTGTCACTTCTTTCGACTGTTGCCATTGTTTAAAATTGAAATTTTATCAATTAATTCATGTAGCGTATTTGCATTGGATTCAGAGGTTATTGTGACAAGTGATATCTTCTCTGCTGTCCTGGTTATGGTCAGCTTGTGTATTCGAACCCTTGTATGAGGGTATTGATGGCCATGTATCTCAATTTTCCTGCAAAAATGTTGGCCCCGTCCACTACTTCGAGCCTTGTGAGGTGATTGTAGACGCTGCTACTCCTTTTGTAGCTAAATCCGCTGGCTTTTGTTTGTTGGTACGTAATTCCATTGAAGCTGATATAAATTACCTTTAATCTGAGATACCCGATTTCAAAGGTTTTTAACTTCGTGAGTTCAGCTCTCATCCAGCTTAAAATTATGGTGGAATCCGCCCAAGCGAACATCTTTACACCTTGGATGTTCATGGTACTTTTGGCGTATCCTAGAACCCTAGATTTAGTTTTGATTGGAGCAACTCTGGCTTTTGTTACCAGCAAACTGGTTGTAACTTGCTCGAATGTATTTGTGGTTCTTAAGTAAACCACCGCTGCATTTGCTTGTTGCGATTTTTGCTTTGACGTTGTTTTAACCGATCTTGATTCCTTTATTCTGCTTGATTCATCTAATTCGATTTTATACTTTTTCCATTTTTCTGCAATTGCTTCTGGTAGCCTATCATCCCACTGTGTATCAGCTCTCCAGGTGTCCTGCATTAACTCCTTTACTGTTATCGTTATTGGTTATAACCAGCCGACAGGATCAAATAATTTTGAAGAGTCGGACAACGGTAGACGTTTCGTTAGTTCTTCAGGAAGAACATTCTTCATTGAAAGATGTAGCCTGGTTAGGTCTTTAGGATTATAGAAAATTCCTAGTGTTTTATAGTTGATTTTTAAATTAATCATTCAATTAATCATTTAAATTAATCATTCCATTTCCTCGTAGGTGCTTAGGAACGTTAGTCACCACTTCAGCTGAATTCGACACCCTTTTGTGCAATGGAAATTCTCCGCTCCGTGCAAGCCTTGCCATCTATTGTTGAATGGTTACACCTTCCTCGACGCTGTCACCCCCAGTCGGTAGATCATCTACGTAAAAATCTCTTTCCATGATCTTTGCTGCTGTCAGATAGTTGTTTTTTCATCTTCTGCCAATTGCATTATTGTTCTTACAGCAAGAAATGTCGGTACCATTGTTCCATAGGTAACCGTTTTTAGTTTGTATTCTCCTATTGGTTGTGATGAATTTTTTCGCCATAATATGCCTTGTAAGTTCTGGTGACCATGATGCATCCAGATTTTCCGGAACATTTTTTCCGCATCTGCTGTTAGTACGAATTAGTGTGTTCGCCACCTCAACATGATGTCAATTTGGTCGCACTTTGCGGCCTGAAGTGGTTTTGCTCGATGAATCGAATATTACTCTTAGCTTTGTGGTAGTACTTTCGTGGTTGATCACTCCATGATGTGGTATATAGTATACTGGACTGTCACCTGGAAAATCTTTCACCAATGGCATATGTTCATGCGCTAGATAGTCTTCCATAAATTCGTGATATAGGGTTATAAACCATTCGCTAGGTTTATCTTTCAAAAATTAATTTCTTGTGGGTGTCCTCTAATGATGTTACTGTTTACAATAAAAGGATAGTAGTCAACCCAGATTATTACATCAATGCTATTGGACTTGTTGTATTGAAGAACACCATTGCTTCAAACTTAATTCCAAAGGAACTTTTAACACTTGAAGATGAGATTAGTTCGACTTTGTGACTGAACTATGTTTATTTATTTGACTGAGCAACGTATTTAAATATGTTGAAATTAGCAGTCCTCTGTTGTTATATCTGCTATTCAAAATTTCCCAGGCGGCTTCGCAATTTTTTTCTGTTGTTTGGAGGTGGTTGATTAATTTGGCCGCAGACCACTGACCCTTTAAATGGTTAATTTTATGGGCGTCACTGATCTGTCTATTCTCATGGATAAGTTTGGTGAATGTATCACGAAATCCAGTCCACTTCTGGTAATCCCCAGCAAATATTGGGATTTGAATTCGTGCTAGCCGAATGTCCGTTTTTTGGTTTGTTGCTATAATTTTTTTGGTTTCTTCTAAGCTCGTTCTTATTTGAAAAATTACTGTTTGGCACTTGTTATCAATGTTCTCGAAGCATTGTTTTGTGAAGTACTTTATGCGTTGTTCTTCTTCATCAGTAATAGCATGTAAATTTTCTGATGCAGTTGAGCTATTTGTTCCATGAGTTTTTGCATCACTCCAAGTGACAGTTTCATTTCCGGTTTTAGCCCAATCACGACAAGGTCTTCGGCCTTGTCAATCTTCCTGTAGCGACTCCTCATCCGAATGGTTTGTCGTTTTATTAATTGATGCAACTCTGGATTCATTAGTTTCAACCCTGCATCTTTGTTGTTAGAATTGGTGTCGGACATCGTTTGAGTGTTCTCAATGTTTGTTGGTTTTGAAGATTATGTCTCTGGTTGGTTTATACTGCGATGATCTGGGATCGGTGTAAGTGGTGGGTCGTTGTTTAATACGTGTTACCATTTTAAAGTACGGGTCCTCTGGGTTGACATTTTGCAGTTCTCTTATTTTATCATCTGTTTCTTGAAATTTTGTATAAAGCTCTTTTAATTGTTGTATTCGGTTGGTGAGGTAGGTTTTTGTTTTCCTCTCTGAGCCATCCTTCTTATAATGATAACATATTTTATCAATCTGAGCCACAAGCTCTTCTTGATTGAATGCAAGCATTTAGATTGATTAATTTTCGCGTGTCACTCGTTGTAATGTGGAATACCCGTTGGTTTTCGCCTGTTTTTAATGGCTTGAAGGTTAAAACTGTTTAATTCAGCCTCAGCTTGAACTAATATAATACTTTTCCTCTATATTCCGATGTAGAGGTGTTTGCCAGTAAGTCGACCTGCAAATATCGAGCCAGCACCAAAGCACCGAAATAATGGCTTTCCCAAGGCAAATATGAAAAAATTTCCGTAAACCATCATAGTCAACCTCGTTAAAATTCCAAAGATTATGGTCAGAATTACAAATTACAGATGTCTTGATATTAAAATGTGCAATCACTAAAAATCTGTGTGAGATCATGAAAAGCGGCAAACCACTCCGTTTGGCATTCAACACAATTCGTATCTTGGTAATTCAACCATTCTTTATAGTGAACATTTAGGTCGTCAACTAAAAATATGTCACATTAGGGCTGTTGATTGCGAATTTGTCTGACAAATCATCGAAAACATTCACAGTTTTTGAATCCGTCTGACTGGAGGAACTATGCAAACTAATTAAAAAAAGGAGTTACGGATATGTGGTCTTTAACGAACATATAAACTCCACGTTGCAACTCGAATGCTGGTTCGAACTGGTAGCGCTTGAAGTAGAATTCGTTCTCGTAGATGTTATAAGATACTTTTGTTTCTGTTCGTACTAATATGTCGGGTCTGCGTAATTCGAGTTAAAAGTTTTACGGCTGTGGTTGAAGCCCACCAATCCAAGCATTTTAGTCGCCTTTTACGATAAGCAGTGGATGCTGTGGTAGTATTCTAGACGTACCTCCAATCACAGGGGATAAACTGTCAATATGGTTTCTATTCTTAAACGGACGGTGCCATGCGAATGGCTAAATCAGTTAGATATCTAGAGATGTTCTAGTATGATACAATAAAACGAAACTAAATACAAGGTTTATTTCTTGGTGGATTATATCATTGGTCAATGTTGATCAAGGTTTCGATATTTTAGGAAATCGATATCGGGATATGTGTGTCACCAAAATATTTGCTAGTACTATCAGCATATCTGACACGTATTGTGCGTTCTGTGAATCTAATGACAATGGTTACTTTATGAATATCGGGAATGTAGACTAAAGAAGGAGCTTAGATACATTTTTAAAATGATTTGAAGAAAAACGTGCTAGATGACTAAAGCCGTTATGGTTAAAACCAGAATATTAGGGGTTCGACATCAACAAGAATTACAAGAGCTTTGGTTTGGATGAACACACTGGGTTTACAGATCTCAAAACGACCGGTAGAGTGAAGAAATTTTTGAATGGTAGAATTCGAAATATGGTTGATCAATAAGACGAAGTTCAGTAAATTAGTAACTCTCATTTATTAAAGGATTATGAAAAATTATGTTCTTGAATGAAAATCATAAAGTCTTTAGATGAGAATATTGTTATCTGGACTTCAATTTGACTATGCTGACAAGCCTAAGCCATTGCCATCCCATCCATTCAGCCAGAATGAATTTAATTCAAAAAGCCAAGTCCCTTCGATCTTTAGTGGTATGAGAAGTAGAGATGCGTACAATATAGGAGAAGAATGGGATAGTTTACTTTCATATGTCTGGCCCTGGATATCTGTCGCAAATGACTAATAAAAGATTACGTACTGCGCACCATGCCTATTTCGATTATAAACCAAATATCTGCCAGATGACGTCAAGAATGAACATTTTCGTTTAACAGTATTGGTGAGCGTAATTGAATTAAAAAATTTAATTTAATTAATGTGGTGCGCCGTATTTACTCGTAATTGTTGTGATAACAACTTAAATAATAATCAGTACAGTTTTCGTTATTTCCAATATTTTCATCGTTCTTTATTTTGCTCGAGATACATACCACCTGATGTGAGAGAAAGTCGGACATCTAGTAATCACAGAGTCACCACGTTCGAGTTATTATACTTGCCACAGAATAGTACGCTCGCAAGTCGCAGAACTCCTCCACTTAGTAGGCTCCTGGGACGATGTAGAACCAGTTCCACAAATTGATTCGATCGATGCTCGTGTGGAGCTGACCTCGACACAATTAACCTATGTCTGCAATAACTTAATTACACGGAAAAGAGGCGCTAAAAATAAAATAGTTTGTGAAACTCTAATCTAAGCAAACTTAGATGTTATATGCATAACCCAAGAGCTTGTTACTCTTGTAAATTGTTACTCTTTAGAGAGGCAAGAAACAGTATTCTCATGAAGTATGTTACGGAACATGGTGATAAAGACCCATGGGGTCTTTTAAACACCATTAGGAAAACAAATGGAGTCGTCACCAGATAAAACTGAGTCCCTTGAATCTACCTGAAGGCCCCTATTCACGTGCGAAGAAGTCACCAGTGCTCTGAACGTGACAACTTGAACGCTGAAATAATTCAACTCGCATGGCCTGTCATAGGATCCCGCATAATAAAATTATTGAACAGCTATATGAAGTTTGACTACTTTACTAAGGTGTGGAAATCAGATGAAATGATTGTTATCAGGAAACCTGGCGATAGAGATCCACTTTCTTCAAAATATTACAGACCTTTAGTTTTACTACCTGTTACGGGGAAGGTTACTAGCCGTTACTAGCATGTATACTGAAAATGGCATAGCTAGTCCACATAATTAATATTGTCAAAATTCAACGTCCTAAATATGTTATGGGTATTGCAAGTTTATCGCCATTGCAAGTTTATCGGTCTAAATATCCCAACAAAATTTATGAATGTGTTTAAGAGCTACTTCAGTAATCGATCCACAGTAATAACAGACATATATGATTCTGTGACTAAACAAATCACAAACATTCGGCGTCACAGGGTTAAATCGCAATAAATAGAATGTACGAATCGAGCACATAAAATGTCACTATCTGCAGCAAAAACAGTAATGCTGCAACTGAAAGGCCAATTTGACTCTTGACGACCTCCAACTATATCTTTGTCGAAACTTGAAAATGAACAAATCCTTGAGATATCTATAGGATTTGGTTTTGATGAACGTATGGGAGTAGCTTCACACGTGGTAAGAGTTTGTGAAAACGTTAAGAAACTATCCCACTCCCAGGCGAGAGAGTCAAGGGAGGGCAAGAGACTGAATCACAAAATACCAGTAATAAATAATTTACAAAGGTGTGGCGGAGGCAGTATTCACGTATGGGTGGTATGATAGGCTAAACACAGTCACCGCAACAGATCATTAGAAAGTGCTCAGAGGAATATCCTACTACTAGTACCAAAAGCTTACCGAACAGTGACTAAAGATGCTGTTGCGGTTTTAGCCGATGTACTCCCAGTGAACTTTAAGAAAAAAGAGACCGCACTGGTATCACCTAACAAGAAGTGATCCAACCGAACTAGGTGATTTTTTACAAGCACTTACGATTGACCTATAGAAAGAAGGTGGAATGAATAACCTCCGGGCATGATAAGTTTAAAGCTTACCTACAGAGATTCTAAATAATTATTCAAAGTCAATTCATATGCGGATCAGAAGTAGAAGACGTTAAGTACCTACTTCCCGACTGAAACGAGGTCACCGGCGTTTAAGGAAAACGAAATTGTCTGGATAATACTAACATAAACGAATTACCATGACTGCCGTCATTCAAGCGACAAAGTTCTTCTTAAGTTCCGGTAGTACTGTGTTGAACTGATTACTATCTTAAGTAAACGAAATAGGCGATAAAGTAGATAGGAAATTCGAAATGTACATGTTAATACGCGGCTGGTAATGGAAACGTCACAACTTTTAATTGTGGGCGGCTAAATGTACAAGGCATTGATGTCAGTTAACTATGCTAATTGGTATACCTAGTGTGTAAATACCCGGAACCCAGAATTTACCAATAAATGGCGACACCTGTCAATGTACCTTTCGACAAACCACTCCTTCGGCGCCATTGTTCTCTTTTGACATCTGTCAACAACATCCAATTCATAACCATACAAGTTTCATACATATTACGATTTGGTGAATCACAATGCTATTAGTGGTTTAATAAATTCAAAAGTGGTGATTTTGACGTGAGAAACGAAGAACGTGGAAGACCACCAAAAAAGTTTGGAGACAGTAATTGCAAGTATTGTTGGATGCGGATGACGCTCAAACGCAAAAACAGCTCGCGCATCAATTGAATGTGCCACATCGACTGCAAGGCCAAATCACTTCGGACGGTAGGCAATGCTCTAGAAGAGATCAGATGAGTGTGATTTATTTTGAGCTGTTAAAACCTGATGAAACCGTATATACTGAACACTACCAAAAACAAATGATCAATTTGAAAGGCAACACAAAATGATTTTGCTTCATGATAATGCAAAGCGAGTAACAAATTGAGAACGAATGTTTTTGTAGCGCCCCTGGTACATTGACAAAAATATTTCTTCCGTTTCTGTTTACTACATCTACTATATCTTGCATCTCTAACAATCTTTTTTGTGTCTCGCAGTTGTTAACATCGAACTGTACTTCTCTTTCAAATTTGTATCACGTGTAGGTGCATACTATAGAATGTCCGGTGCATTCGAAACGGGGTAATTACGTATAATTACTTACGAGTATAACATATCAGTTAATGATGCATTACATGTAAATGTTATTGAAATCCCAATTTTTCGAATAAACATGGCCAATTTTATTGCGATAATTTTTTCAATATAGTGCGTCACTCGAGTCGTGAACATGGAATTTTATTGTAACGTGTCCAAACGATCTTAGTTTAGGTGCGATTTTCAACCAAAATGAATCGTTATCTACAAATATAAAAACACGTTTTCCATAAACTGGAAACACAATCATAATAAGAACGTACGAGTATATAAATTGTTTACCTTAAAATATTCCCCAAGAAGTATTTTGTTATTTCTAAATTCTAATCACAAAGATTCTGGTAAATATACGAGTAATCTATACACATGGCTTAATATAACCAATTTTCAATTTATACAGAATAACACAAAATATGTCCAAAACGATTCATTGTACGAACTACATTACAACATGTCATAACATGCCACTACAAAAACAAAAGAAATTTTTAAAATGGAGTTGATTTTACGCATACTACATTTTGTAGGACAGAATATTTCTCGTAGAAGATGTAAATATAAATATTAAAAATTAGTACTTTGCCCCTATAAAATATTTGGTATGTATATCGGTGATTCAAATAAGAACAAATCATAATGTAAATGTATTTGTCGTATACAAATTATTTTTAAATATTTCTTAGAAATTATTTATTTTTAAATATAGAACCTATTATTGGAAGTCTATATAATATTTCTTTTGTGTCAAAGAAATCATGAAAAACTCTCAAACAAAAACTTAAAACTAAGCTATTTTTGTTGTTTACATTGGCTGCTATAATTGAAAATTTTACAAAAAGTTGGTTCATACCCAATTAACCATTCAAGTGCTAGTCAATTTTAACTAATTTATATAATGAATTTCGATACAAGGTGTGAAGACGCCACAGACTTTTCTGACTTATGTTCTTTTGAATTTAAAAAAAAGATGTGCGCGGGTCAGAAATTGAATGCGTTTTTCATAACCTTTGCACCATCTACAATTCGAAAATACTTTATTTGGCTGTTTTTGTTGGAAAGGAGGCCCCTTATCACCCTGTTTCGTTTGATCGTCCAGTTCTGGGACACCCTGTATATACGTACATCATTCCTTAATTCGAATCTTACTTTGAATGAAGGTATGAATTCGTGTCCGAAATATTGTATGCATATAAAGCAGTTAAACTCGAACAAATTGGTTTTTAACGATTTTTTAATTATTATGAAACATTTTTTGTATAATTTGATAGTTTCTAACTATTTCGTAATTTAAAGTTAATGCCAAAATGAGCTATCCATACATGTGTTTATAAAAGTATGTACTTGTATACAGAGACATGCAAAACTAACGGTAAATTATAATTAACTAACGACTAATAAAAGTATTAGTTCGTAAGTGAAAACTATTATTTATATTTTTGTTTGGATTTGTTTTATAAGTTTTGCATATTATTATTTTTATTATTTAAAATAAAATACTTAACTTTCTCAATTCTTTTTTTTTGTTATTAAAGATGATGGATTATAGGAAATAAAATAAAAATGTAGGGGACGCGAACCAAAAATAATATATGGACCCCATCATGCGTACGACCTATATAACCCGTTGATAATAACCCTAATTTAAGTCATTAACACATCTTTGTTTGTTTGTTATGCGTACGAAGTACAAATACAAAAAATCGTCTAATCTACTATTGTTGAACAATAACAACAACAATAATAATGTCTTAGAGGTATGACATAAAAGTTAATTTGCTTTTCAGAACTTTCTCTCTATAACGTGCATACAACAATAAAACGTGTGGATTAAACTATCAAATCCGTTTAACTGTATTGTGTGAACAGAACCGACACATTTTGGCGGAATTTTCATTCTTAACAAATACGACGAGGTATTACTCTAGCCGCCAAGCCAAAATAATACAAATATTGAAATAAACCATTAATATCTACGCTAACCCTAACCTTGATGAAAGTTGAACGAGCAAGCTTTCAAGTGAAAGTAATTAAAAATGCAATTAGGTCGAATGTTTAGAATATTAGATTACATGTTTGTGCCGGTCGACAATGAGACCAAATGACGTGTAATGCTACATTTTATGTATATACAGCTGATTTACAATTTGATTTACGAGATTTAACTCTATGCAAATTAAAACTGTAACGACCTTCGGTATTTGCTATTTGCATAAAACGGTTTTTCTAGAAAATAAAATTTTAGCGAAATGAACGAACGATTTATACGATTTTGTGTTGTGTAATGAATTTGTAAATTTATTAGAGTATAGAATTAAAGAGATTAGTGTGACGAAGTATTATCTTAAATCTTATAAATAAGTAAGATGAAATTTAAAATGGGTGTTAGGTTAGAGTGGCTGCTATCGCACACTTAGGCCAATAGTGGCCCTTTGTAATACCACAGGATCCTACCTCCTCTTTACCCCCGTTGAAACCATTCAGAGCTACTTATGTAGCGTAAAATAT
Organism: Nephrotoma guestfalica; assembly: GCA_963691935.1. Classification (NCBI taxonomy): domain Eukaryota; kingdom Metazoa; phylum Arthropoda; class Insecta; order Diptera; family Tipulidae; genus Nephrotoma; species Nephrotoma guestfalica. The sequence continues at coordinate 219,564,025 of OY829914.1, forward strand.
CTCGCACTCCACAGTCCAAAAGGCTGTCCATACCGTACACACTTAAGTACTTATGGCTTCTGTCTGATAGTGCTGGACACAAGCATAAGAAGTGATCTAAAGTCTCTTCCTCCTCTTCGTTCATACAACTTCTACAAAAGTCATTCCTACCCAGCCTACTCGCATGTTCCCCAAAAAGGTAGTGTACTGTCAGTATCCCTACGATCAATCCGACCTCTCGTTTTCCCAGGGATACTAGTGCCTTGGAAGGCCGCAAATCCAATTTTGGTCAAACCTGTTTTGCTACCCTGCGCGGGAGAGTGTTGGTCCATCTCTCATTTGTCGAGGCGGGATCCTTTTTACTGAGTGCCAATTTGAGCACTGCTATAGGTCTCCCCAGACCTGCCATTTCCGGCTGGATCTGAAGAGTCGTACCGTACCTAGATAGTTCGTCCGCCCTGCTGTTTCCCGTGACGACCTGACCGCCACCTGACTGTTCACATCAATTGCGATATCCCTCACTGATACCACGTTATGCTTAAACCATGTCACGACTTCCTCGATCACCACCACTTCAGCCTGGTACACGCTGCAGTAGTCAGGGATACGAACAGATATATTAACATTAACCTTGTCACAGAAGACTCCGGCTCCTACCTTGCCGTCTAGCTTACAGCCGCCAAAAAATTCGATAGGAATAAGGTAGAGCATAACCTCTAAATCGCGTGTAGGTGTTGTCCTAAGCGCCCCGCTTATAAGCATGCAGGCCGTTCCTTGTACCTTTTCTATCATCCCTATATATGTTACCTTGTCCAGAGCTGACCACCACACACCCACCTCGCACATCAGCGGAGGTCTTACCACTGCGGTATAGAGCTAGAGTACCAGCTCTGGTTTCAAACCCCATTTCTTAACTACCGGAATTTTATATTTCTTAGTAAATAGTACCAGCTCCGTCTTGGAAGGGTAGACCCCTAATCCACATTTTCTGGCCCATTTCGTAATGATCAGGAGTGCATTCTGCATAATATCCCTAATCGTATTCAGATATTTGCCTGAGACAGCTGTCGCTACATCATCTACATACGCTACCTGTCCCCGCTCTCTTCAGTTTCAACAGCAATCCATTCATCCTACACTCCAAAGAAAGGGAGACATTACACCTCCTTGCGGGGTTCCTCTAACCACTCGTCTTCTAATGGTGGACTCCCCCAGTTCCGAGGTAATAATCCTGCTTACCAGCATCTAGTATATCAACCTACTTATAGGGATTCAAAAATGACAATCCTTCCATGATCGCCTCCGTTTTTACATTCTTAAAGACACCGTCAATGTCCAGAAATGTTACCATACAAAACTCTTGCGAGTTAATTGACTTCTCAATCGTGCGTACTAGATCGTGCAAACCTGTGTCTACCGACTTCCTCTTACAGTACGCTTGCTGTGACATTGCCCAATTTCTTGGCTCAATTTTTGTTCGAATGACTACATCTACCAGCCTTTTCAAGGTTTTCAACAGAAACCTCTTTTCCGATTTCGGGATAAAGACTACTCTGACCCCCTTCCATTTCTTAGGAGTATAGACCAGTTTCAGACATCCCCACCAGCCAGAGGAGGATGAGGTTTTATATGGCTTAAAACCGTTCAGCGCTCACAGGATTCGTTCCCTGTCCACGATGCCCTCCATATCTATTGAAGGTGTTCCTCGATGAGCTCCAATCATTCCGCACTTGAAGCTGTCCAGGTCTAATTAAATAACTAGGACTGGCCGGATTAGTAGGTAGAATTTTCCTAAGGCGAGAAGTCTTAGAGACCTCCTTCACTCTACAACAACAGTCTTCAAGACCCCCTTTTGTGCTTTCCTCAACTCTTTTTTGTCCTTTCTTAGGGTCTTCTTATAGGAGGCCCAATCCCGAACCTCCCTTGTGTTCTTGGCTTTATTAAAGGCTGTCCTACACGCCCTCCGAGGTTTCCAACTCAGTGGTCCACCATGTCGGTTTTTGCCTACCCCTAGGATTTATCAGGGAGCATGCAGCATTAAATGAAAGATTACATGCCTTTGTGACAAATGGGTGTTAGAAAATGAAATATGGCTGTCGAATTGATGGAGAACTTATTTTTGTATTTTTAGTGGTTGTCACTTTAATATTTGCTATTAATTTAAAAAACGGATCGTTCTTACAATGGTTTTAACTAACCAATTTAAAATGTTTTAGAACACTAAAAGAAGATAGCTAAGAAAATAGCTACTGCAAATACAGTTTCACATAAGGGATACACCTGAACCATCCTAATAAATGTACTGTTCAAAAGATACTGAACTCGAAAAAAGGACACTTCTTGCTACTTATCCTCTAGAAGTTAGGGAACTGGTTGCAGCAAAACGACAAGCAAGAAAGGCCTGGCAAAGAAGTCGAGCGCCAGAATATAAAACAACTCTTAATTTTTTATCCAATAAACTAAAGTTGCTAATTAAAGAAATCAAAAACGAATCCATTAATAAATACTTGAGTGGCCTTACTGGGGAAAAAGATACCGAGTACTCCCTTTGGAAAGCGACAAAAAGTTTAAAACGACCTAAACTACAAATTCCACCAGTAAAAAATGAAGATGGTACATGGGCTATAAGTGCAAAGCAAAAAGCTTCGTTGTTTGCAACCCACCTCGAGAACACGTTTCAGCCACTACCTAGACAAACTGCAGAGGAAAACATACCACCAGTATATAAAATGGATAACTGCAATATATCTCCTGTCACACTACAAGAATTAAAAGAGGAAATCAATCTCAACCTAAATACAAAGAAATCTCCAGGATATGACTTAATTACAGGACAAATAGTAAAAGCTCTTCCTGAAAAAGGTCTGCGTAAACTACTCCAAATAATTAATGCAGTGTTCAGACTTAAACACGTTCCAAGTCAATGGAAAGTAGCAGAAGTAATTATGATACCTAAACCAAACAAACCACTTAATGACAAAAATTCGTATAGGCCGATTTCCTTACTCCCAATAATTTCAAAATTATTCGAGAAACTACTCCTAAAGAGACTAAAACCAATAATAGCAGAAAGAAAACTTGTTCCTCCACATCAATTTGGCTTCAGAGAAAATCATTCAACAATAGAACAAGTACACCGAATTACAAACATAATTGAAGACGTACTTGAAAAAAAGAAAGTATGTTCAAGCGTCTTCTTGGATGTAGCACAGGCCTTTGACAGAGTATGGCATAAAGGTTTGGAATATAAATTACAAAGAGACTTACCAAAGCAGTTTTATGAAATTCTAAAATCTTACATATCTAACCGACACTTTCGACTTAAATTAGATGGCGAATACTCAGAAATAAAGAAAATATCAGCAGGGGTACCACAAGGTAGCGTTCTGGGACCAACTTTATATGTTCTATACACCTCGGACCTGCCAACGATAGAGGATGCTAACATAGCGACGTTTGCGGATGATACGGCCATCTTAGCAGTTGCTAATTGCATAGAAGAATCTACAAGCAAATTGCAAAGAGCTACTAATATTGTCAGTACCTGGACCAAGAGATGGCGAATAAAACTTAATGAAACAAAATCTGTTCACGTAAACTTTACCAACAAGAAGGTCAACTGGATACCAGTAGAACTGAACTCCCAACAAATTCCCTATGCAAATACGGCAAAATATCTAGGCATGACTCTAGACGCGAAACTAAAACGGAAAGAGCATGTGAAAAAGAAAAAAGAAGAGTTAAACATCAAATACAGAAAGATGGATTGGCTCTTAGGAAGAAATTCTGAGCTAACTCTACATAATAAATTGCTACTATACCGGCAAATCCTAAAACCTGTGTGGACTTACGGTATTCAGCTCTGGGGCTGTACAAAGAAAACCAATGTCAATATCATCCAGTCATTCCAAAGCAAAGTCCTTCGTGGAATAGTTAATGCACCGTGGTACATAAGAAATGACAACCTCCATAGAGATCTGAAGATGGATTTCGTTAGTGAAGAAATAAGCAAACACGCGAGAAAACACATGCAACGTATTAGTCTACACCAAAATGCTGCGATACGTCGTATGTTGGATGATTCAAACCTAGTAAGACGGCTGCGAAGGAAGAAACCGCATGATCTACTAGATCCAATCAGGATCGACTGAAAATATAATAAAATTGTAAAGGGGACTAGCCAAAGGGCTACAACCCTCCAAACAAGAATATAAATTATGAAAGATAAATTACTAGATGATTTGTAAATCAGTTGTAATAAATAAATATATAAAAAAAAAAAAAAAAAACTTCTTGCTAAAAAATCTGTTTCTGCAATTCCTGGTTAAAAATAGGCACCATACTAGAGGTGGATGGTGCGACGAGTAGCAAAGAGAGAAACGACGTATACATTTTCACACTGCGTCAAGCAGCGACTGCTATGGTTATTACAAGTTTGGTTCCGAAAGGAATCGCAAAGCAGAATGTGCAAAAATGGAATGAATTGGGCAAAATGATCTCCGCACCTTGGAATACCAGTATACGCCATCCGGGAAATCTCGGACCTAGGTAGGTATAAAAGGATATCTGGGAGAATTCAAGGAGGTAGAACCAAATTATTCTGCTGACAAGTGCACCGATGAAACAGATCACTTGTATAACGCAAGCGGTAAATTAAATCGAGAATTTGCTGGCAATAAACTAATGGTGTTTTCAGACTAGACGACAGGAGCAATTTATTTTAAATCAAATTCGTTGAATAATCAAGAGCAAATAACCAGTGGTGATCCAGATCATTCTAGGATGAAGCAACAGAAATTGGCTTACCATTCAAACACATTTTGGATCAACAACAGCAATATCCGTCGATAACTAGGCAAATCGCGTATACAAGACAATGTCTAGAAAGTTGCCCGAAAGATCCAAATCAAGTAAAACCGATTGGGACGATCAACCAGGAATAATAATGAAGCAGGTGACAATTAGTCATTTGATCATTTTGTGGTAGTCCATCGGAGTGGGCTATGTTTATATCAACGTATAAACGTACGACACAGTTATGCGAGCTGACTAATGATGACAACCTGGAAACACTGAAAAAATATCTGAGGGGTGACGCAAGGTGGTGAAAGCCTATGTATATTTTCCACATAACGTACCCCAAATTATAAAGACATTGAAGATGCTTTTTGGGCAATCTTTCGTCGTGCTCGACTTGATGATAGGGCAGATTGAATCAAGGCCACCAGTCCACTCAGAAAGTTTAGAAGCATTAGTTAAATTTTCAGTGCAAGTGCAACACCTTTATACAACAGCAATAGCGTGCCAGAACGAGGTACATCTGAGCAACCCAACACTTATGCGAAAAGTCGTTCAGAAATTTCCAGCACAACTAAGCTTGCAATGGGCCGAATTTAAGGTCAAATTGTAATCGGCCAACCTATATACGGTTAGCGGTTGGTTGCGCTCAAAGGCTGAAATGGCGAGCACAGTGGTAACAATACCCTCAGCACAGCTACAAAAGTTTGAGAGATAGCAAAGAAATCAAACTAGACGAAAATATGTCAATACTATTCAAGTGGAATGATGGCCAGGTCCAATTCGTCAAAACAGCTGATAATAAACAACCATGCTTTTTGAAATGTGAGCCTGCACACCTATTGGCAGAATGTCCCAATGTAAAAATATGACAAGCAGTGAAAGATGGAAGATCATAGTAGCAAACGGTCTGCGTCGAAAATGCTTTAAAAGGCATCAGTTTTGGACATGCAAGCTTCGTGTAAAATATGAGATAGATAAATGTAAGGAGAGCCATCATCAATTGTTGCATAAAGCCGTAGTACACAAAACTACAATTCAGCAAATCATGTTACTACGAAATCAACAGGCGTGGTCGAGATTCATCAACAACCACATAAGAATACACTTCTGTTTCGAATAGTACGGGGATTTCGGGTGTTTCTAATAACGACGTGTACAAGATATTGAACGTCTCTATGGTTGCACGCCTCGATCTTCCGGCGCAAACAATCGAAATTGATAATACCACTACAAAGGTCAGTCACCTACGAAATATACCGTATGTCTGGTATTAAAATGATAGGCCTAGAATTTTAATTGGGTTACAATACTTGCATTTAACAGTACCATTTCAGATTCGAGAAGGCCATATGGGGGAATCAATCATTGTCAAAAGACGTTTGGGATAGGTAATTTTCGGTAAACTAAACCAAATCCAAACTAAATGTATCAATAAGCATTCAGAATTATACATCTCAAGCCAATTCGATGAGAAATGCATCCAGCCTTTAGTTCTGGAAAATCAATTACTAAACGTGGATGATGATCTACATGACAAAGTGAAGGAGTTTTTCTTCATGAGAGTAATGACATTTAGGGCAACAAGCTCGCCGAGCTCGGCACAATTCGTAAAAAAACATGAACGCAATGAAATTCCAGGAAGAGAGCCCAGAAGCGTCAAAGGTGGTCTTTCATAATCATTACGTAGGCGACTGGCTCGACACTTTCTCGTCGGAAGAAGAGGCCATAAAAATTGCCAAAGAAGTGATTCGAATTCATTCACTCGGTGGGTTTGAAATAAGAAATTTAATTTCTAGACGAGAAAACCTACAAACCGAGAAATTTTTCGAACTTTAATGATGGTCTTTGATCCGAGTGGATTGATAGCTCATATCCTTGTATATGTGAAGATTCTTCTTCAAGACATATGGCGAACAGCAGTCAAATGGAATAACCCGATCACTGATGAACAAAATAATCGATGGGAACGCGGTACTAATGTATTGCCAGAACTAAGAGAGTTAAAGATACCAAGATGCTACATCAAGGCGAAATTTAAATCACTTGAACTGCACGTATTTGTCGACGCCAGTGAGGTTGTCTATGCAGCTGCTACATATTTTCGCTTCGAATATGAAGATGGTATTCTCTGCGTGTTGATTTGTGCCAAGACCAAAGTTGCGCCGCAGAAACCAATGTCCATCCTAGACTGGAACTCATGGAAGCCATGCTGGGCACTCGTTTAGCGAATATAATATGTTGCGCTCACACTTTAAAACCAACGAAAAAATGGTTCTGGTCTGACTCGATGGACGTGCTTTGGTGGTTAAGATCAGATCACAAACGATATCGACAATTTGTCGCGTATAGAGTAGGAGAAATACTTGAATCTACTGATGTGTCACAATGGCGATGGATTCCGACTAAGAGCAACGTAGCCGACCACGCTACGAAGTAGAAATCTAAGCCCACAGTGTTTCCAACGAATAGATGGTTTGTGGGATCCGTGTTTTTATATGAACCAGAAATATGTTGGCTCGTTCAAAGGCTTCCATAGGAAAGCAGTGAAATAGATGAAGAATGTAAACCACAATTATCACATAATATAGAAGAACTATCGGAATTAGTTTCAGATATCGAAAGGTTTTCTAAATGGTCAAGGCTAGTACGGACAATTGCATGGGCACTTAGGGCATTCATTAATATGAAAACTGATCAACAGAAAATCGGATGGGAACTAACCTGTGATGAGATTCAAGAAGCTGAAAATGAGTTATTACGACATGTACAACGAAAAGTGTACTTTGATGAAATTTCATGCTTAAAGGATAATCCATCAAAATTATTAGATAAAACTAGTTCGCTCTTTCGGCTCACACCATTTTTGGATGAAAATTAGTTTTGCGAGTTCGAGGTAGAATATCTAAGGAGAAAGGAATTGATTTCGATACAAAAAAACCAATTATTCTACCGAATAAACATCATATATGTCGTCTCATCTTGGACGAGTACCACGAACGGCTTCAAACTTTGAGTGGCACTGAAGCGAGTCAGAGCAAACTGCCAAAAATGTAAAGTTAAAAAAGCGAAACCAAACGTTCCAGAAATGGCTGATCATCCTTCAGAAAGATTTGCTTCATACACTGACCGATGGAAGTTACCAAAGGCCGTCGTGCAGAGAAACGTTGGGGAGTTTTATTTACATGTCTAACTACACGAGCTATCCACTTAGAAATGCATATACTCTGGATAAATGTTCATGTCTTATGGCAATTCGGAATTTTATACCACGTCGTTAGAAATTCGAACGGACAACGGAAGAAATTTTCATGGGTGAATAATGAATTTAATCAACTACGTGAAAAACTGCAGCCCGATGAGCTACGAAACAAATTCGATAAAATACGATGGAAATTTAATCCACCAGCATCTCCATATATGGGCGGATGTTGGGAACGACTGATACAATGAGGTAAAAAATATCTGACAGCGGCAATGTCATCATGGAATCCTAACAAAGAAGTACTCCGATGTTATATGTATAATGGAAGCTAAAAATATTATCAATTCAAGGCCGCTGAACTACATACCGATTGAACCAGATAAGAATGAAGCTCTCATCCCCAACCAGTTTCTTCTGGAGTCATCAAGTGGTATGAAGCCCATTACCAATTTAAAAAGTGACGTCTACTTCTTACGCAAAGGTTAGAAAATGGCTCAATTGATTGACGCGAGTTTATCTACCCGATATTACTCGAAGAACTAAATGGTTCCAGAAAGTTAAGCCCATCGATATCGATGACGTTGTTTTAGTGATGGATAAAAGAAAACGAAACTCATTGGTGGGCACAGTGGTTAAAGCTTTGGCGTTTGGATCGGGAGGTACCGGGTTCGAATCCCGATAGGGGCAGGATGCAAAGTGAAATTTCATCAACAGATTTCGATCTGTGGTGAAATGTAACACATCTATGACCCCCTGTCGGTGTGCAAAACTCATGGGCCGACCCATCTTCCATGCTGGTATAGGCTGGCATGGAGCTTGCAATGTGCAGATGGTCTTAAAATCGGTCCTATAGCCGTACGTCCTCGAGTTGGCCGCAAGGCGTAAAGTAAGGACGTTAAAAGCATAACCGCGGAAGATCAGGGTGAGCCTTGAGCCCCAAAACAGATCGCATAGTTACCAATTAAAAAAAAAAAAAAAAAAAAAAAAAAACTCATTGGTGAAAGGAGTAGTAATTGACGTTATCAAATCAAAGGATAGTGACCAAGCGAATCTTGTTACCAGAGGGAGAATGTTGAGAATCAGAAATAAAAGTTTAATTTCGAAACTGAGTTGGTGAAGAAATCTATTATTCGTTTATCACACTGCCTTAGATTTATTTTGTTTCTATAAAACAAAAAAAAAGAAGCGAGTTGGGTATGAAGAGTAGACGAGGAAGGAAAAGAAATAATAGTGGAGAAACGCATTCTACAGGGTGGGCCATACGTCACTGAACATTGTATTTCTGATTGATATAATTTTTTTATTTTGTCTATTCTCTCTTTTTATTTTTCAGTATTAGAAACAACGTTTGGGAGATTCAGTAGCCTTGCATACGATTGAGGAACGAGCAAAAATTGTTGAGTTTTATTTTGCTAGTCAAAATTCAATAATTCAAACCCAAAGAAAATTTCGAAATTTTTTTAACACCAGAAATGCACCATCACGAAATCAAGTACGCAATCTAGTCGCTCGTTTTCAGTAGTTCGTGACTTATCTCGGAATGGAAGACCGCTTGAAGCACGAAGCCAAGATAATATCGAACGGGTTCGGGAGAGCTTAAATGAGAACCCTGAAACATCGACTCGTAAACGTGCCACTCAGCTTCAATTGTCCAGAACTTCACTGCTTAGAATAGTGAAAAAAAATGTATTGCTGTTTCCGTACAAGATACAAATGGTACATACAATTTTGTCGCAAGACTATGCAACCCGCTTAAGATTTTGTGCAAAATTGACCGAATTATTAACGGATGATCCTGATTTTATGAAAAAAATTATAATAACCGATGAAGCGAATTTGCGGAATATCAGCAGACAATAGAAGAGCAGATTTATGGGCCGTACTTCTTCCAAGACGAAGATGACAATGCATTGACTGTAAATGGTGAGCGTTACAGGGCTATGTTAGAAAATTTCTTATTTCCTAAACTCGATAATACTCAAGAAATGTGGTTTCAATAAAACGAAGCTACGTCCCATGCAAGGGAAACAATGAATTTGCTGCGAACGGCTTTTGGTAACCGTCTCGCTTCACGATTTGGAGATGTATGTTAATTGACCACAACGATCACCCGACTTAACACCACCAAATTTCTTTTTGCAAGGACTGCAACAACTACAAGACAACATAATAAATGAAAGTATTGCGACTGATTAACCAGTTATGGCTTCAGTTATGGACCAGGTACAGCAAAGAGCAGCAGCTTGCGAAGAGGCTGATAGCAGGCATCCAACAGATATTAACGGGTGATTTTTTAAGAGCTTGAGAACTTTTTTTAAAAAAAACGCATAAAATTTGCAAAATCTCATCGGTTCTTTATTTGAAACGTTAGATTGGTCCATGACATTTACTTTTGAAGATAATTTCGTTTAAATGTTGACCGCGGCTGCGTCTTAGGTGGTCCATTCGGAAAGTCCAATTTTGGGCAACTTTTTCGAGCATTTCGGCCGGAATAGCCCGAATTTCTTCGGAAATGTTGTCTTCCAAAACTGGAATAGTTGCTGGCTTATTTCTGTAGACTTTAGACTTGACGTAGCCCCACAAAAAATAGTCTAAAGGCGTCAAATCGCATGATCTTGGTGCCCAACTTACCGGGCCATTTCTTGAGATGAATTGTTCTCCGAAGTTTTCCCTCAAAATGGCCATAGAATCGCGAGCTGTGTGGCATGTAGCGCCATCTTGTTGAAACCACATGTCAACTAAGTTCAGTTCTTCCATTTTTGGCAACAAAAAGTTTGTTAGCATCGAACGATAGCGATCGCCATTCACCGTAACGTTGCGTCCAACAGCATCTTTGAAAAAATACGGTCCAATGATTCCACCAGCGTACAAACCACACCAAACAGTGCATTTTTCGGGATGCATGGGCAGTTCTTGAACGGCTTCTGGTTGCTCTTCACTCCAAATGCGGCAATTTTGCTTATTTACGTAGCCATTCAACCAGAAATGAGCCTCATCGCTGAACAAAATTTGTCGATAAAAAAGCGGATTTTCTGCCAACTTTTCTAGGGCCCATTCACTGAAAATTCGACGTTGTGGCAGATCGTTCGGCTTCAGTTCTTGCAGGAGCTGTATTTTATACGGTTTTACACCAAGATCTTTGCGTAAAATCTTCCATGTCGTCGAATAACACAAACCCAATTGCTGCGAACGGCGACGAATCGACATTTCACGGTCTTCAGCAACACTCTCAGAAACAGACGCAATATTCTCTTCTGTACGCACTGTACGCATTCGTGTGGTTGGTTTAATGTCCAATAAAGTAAACTGAGTGCGAAACTTGGTCACAATCGCATTAATTGTTTGCTCACTTGGTCGATTATGTAGACCATAAATCGGACGTAAATCGCGAAACACTTTTCGAACCGAACACTGATTTTTGTAATATAATTCAATTATTTGCAAGCGTTGCTCGTTAGTAAGTCTATTCATTATGAAATGTCAAAGCATACTGAGCATCTTTCTCTTTGACACCTTGTCTGAAATCCCGCGTGATCTGTCAAATACTAATGCATGAAAATCCTAACCACAAAAAAATCACCCTTTATTTTTAAAATTTAATTTTTTTTAAAACTTCATGATGCAAACTATAATCAAAACTATTTATTTTCAATAAAAAATAAAAAAACTTATATCAAAAAAACAATGTTCGGTGACTTATGGCCCACCCTGTAATTTGTAATTTTGAACATTACTTTAATTTGAATGAATTTAATTGTTGTTGATTCGGGTTTTTATTTAAATTAAAAATAATAATAATAAATAACAATTGCGTCCAAGAAAGGTAATGAAATTAATAAAACGGTGTGATTTTTTTATTAAGCATTGGTCCGCGTCCGACTCAGCCAGTTGCAAGGCGATTACAGTATAAAAGCAACACCAATGTCATGAGAATTTTTGGAATTTCTACAGCAACAAGAACATATAAGATAACAATTTGGGATGAATGTGTAATTTGGGAGATAATTGGAGGAGGTAAGTGAACTCAATGCTTATCTGAAAACAATATTCCATTTGAGATATGTCGTAAAACTCATAGCGGCAACCAGTGCTGATTCCGCGTATTCTAATAATTCCCACTGAATTATCAAAACTACTGTTGATCATTAGTCACTACGAAGTAGTTTGAAATGATAAGCTTCGTCTGGAACTGTGTTAGTTAACAAATAGCTGCCACAAAGCGGCAGTAGGGACTGCAGTGCTAAATTTCTTCTTAGTTACAAATAAATAAACTCGTTAAAAAATAAAAGTTATGCATCTAAGTAAATCTCCATAAATTTATTTTGTTAATTAGTTTATTTTGTTAAATAGATCCTGAAACCCAACAGATGTGACGGGTGGAAACTGCAGAGAAGGGTTTTCCCAAAATTCAAGAATGGACTCACTTCAAGGCATCAAACCAGAACCAAAATTAAGACCAAAGAGTATCGCCAGAAATACAGTTAAGGTATTAGCAATAAGCGGCATAATACCTTACTTCATATTCCTGAGGTTCAGGATACTAACGACATACCAAAGAGTAAAAAAAGTAGAGGTAGTAATCATGGTTCTGAGACAGGAGAAGTCAACTGTCACGCATCTACTATGCAGCATAATAATTTCGTGACAACGGCGTTATTACCGACAGCGCCAGTTCAAGTGAAGGAGGTTAGTGCACAATGTTTAACATGCCGCGCTATATTAGATTCTGGGTCGCAGACAACGTTCGTATCAGAAGCTTTAGTAAATTGTCTGCGCCTTCCAAGAAATAATCTCCGGCTAAACATAAAAGCGTTGATTCTTCCTAAAAGAATCGAACAATGAACCATCACGAATAGTAGAACAATCGTGTTTGATGAAACTCTCCAGTCTATAAATGGCAGATCCAGATTTCCTTGAAACCAAGAACGTGGATATTCTCATAGGCAGCGACTATTTCTTTGACTTATTATGTGATGGGCAAGTACGAAACGGCACCAAGGTGATAACACAAAATACGAGATTGGGTTGGGTTGTTACTGGTGGTCCAAATGTTGGTGAAGGAAGTCAAACACAAACAAGCTTATTAATAGATACCGATGCGAGTTTAAGACGCTTTTGGGAGATAGAGGAGACACAAGAGACGAGGGTATTAACACAAGAAGAAACTACGTGCATTCAAAAATACAAAGAACCAGTGTCAAGAGCCACAGACAACAAATATGTAGTTGGTTTACCATTCCGAGAGGAGGCACAGCTGGGACAGTCAAGACATATGGCATTAAAATGATTCACCGCTTTAGAAAATAAATTACATAAAAATAATATCCTAAGTAACGAATATAAGAATTTTTTGAAAGAATATGAGGCACTTGGACACATAACTCAAGAGTCAAGTCCATCCACACCAGGCTACTATCTACCACACCATGCCATTTTCAAGCCAGGAAGTACCACTACGAAGGTGAGGGTTGTGTTTGATGGTTCGGCAATGACAACAAACGGGAAATCATTGAACGATACACTCTTAGTCGGTCCAACTATTCAAGATTCTTTATTTAGTATATTATTACGTTTCAAAAAGCACTAGATAGTCTTCACGGCGGACATAGAGAAGATGTTTCGTCAGATATGGGTTCAAGATAAGGACGAACTTAAATCATATCGATTACGAACCGTAACCTATGGGACCGCTTCGGCACCATTCCTAGCTACGCAAACTCTACATCAACTAGCAGAAGATTACAAGAATCACTACCCTCAAGCTGCGGAAATTACTAAACGCGATTTCTACCTGGATGACTTAAAGTCCGGTGGAGATGATCTAGAGGAAACAAAGGTTATAATAAAATAATTTATTACGTTACTAGCTCATGGTGGTTTTCCCTTAAGAAAATGGACGTCAAATAATGAGGAATTAATGAGGTCAATTCCAGAAGATATTAAAGAAATAACCGATCGCAATATCACAGAAAAGGCCGATGTCACTGTTTCTCTAGATGAGTGTACACAGCATACAAAACGAACACTATTGTCAGAAGCTTCAAGGCTGTTCGACCCAATGGGTTGGCTATCACCTACTACCATTGCAATCAAGATTCTCTTTCGAACATTATGGTTGGAGAAACTGGAGTGGGATGACGAATTGCCAACCGGCATTCAAGAAACTTGGTTAAGGATTCGGACAGAAATGCAAATGCTGGAAAATATCAAGGTAAATCGCTGGCTAAATTTAAACTCACACATCAAGTTTGAGCTCCATGATTTTTCGGATGCCTCGGAAAGTGCTTATAGTGCCGTCATATACATATAGTAGAGTGAATGTTGGTGGACTTAAATGGTTGGAATTAAATCGTGCTCTGCTGCTAGTTAAACTAATGAACCCAGTAAAGATATCGCTAGCAGTTAATATTGTACCAGATACGTTTTATTGGACTGATTCACAAATAGTCCTCGATTGGCTATCCGGTTCACCAAGAAGATGGAAGACATATATAGCAAACCGAACTGCAAAAATACTGGAACTTAGTAGTAGAAATCAATGGTTTCATGTGGAGTAGTCTAGTAATCCTGCAGATTGTGCCTCGAGAGGCTTGATGCCATCAGAACTAAATGGATTTGATTTGTGGTGGAATGGACCGAAATGGCTGAAAATTCACCAAACTATACTTGGCTTCAAACCGCTCCTATACACATTGACAACGTTGGTGATATAATGGAGGAGCGGATAAAGGTGGTTAATACACATGTGCTAACCGATGAAAATGTCCTTCGTAATTTATTGAATAAATTCTCCAACATCAGGAAAATTTTAAGAATTGTGGCTTGGATGTACCGCTTTACTGATAAAATACGATCTATAAACGAAAGTGCTGAAAAAAGGGATTTGTCATTTCAACATGCATTCAATTCAGAGGAAATGGAAAGGGCTTTATTCCGTGTTATAAGAGTAGTGCAAGAGGAAAACTTCGTCAATGAAATCCAAGCAATAGAACAAGGTGGTGGAATAAACGAGGGCAAAAAATTGGATATATTTCCTGAAGTTTATTATTTTTGATTTTTTGCCCATATCCATAGGTCGCTGGTTCAAATCCGGCTCGAAGGACCTCAATAAATGTGCGGCAAACAAGCACTTGAAATCTTGGAAGACGCCAACTCCTGATTAAATACTTGTTTATTATGGGAATATATTCTTTTACCAGCAGCTTATATAACCCAAATTTAAGTAAAATTGATACACAACACTTCGAATTTTAATTTATAATACTTATTCGATTTATTTACAAAATTATATTTATCGTTTGATTTCCAGAATGATTCTATTTTTCCATTCCCAAAAAATTCAAAATTTCATTACAATTATTACCGAATTTAAATTATTACCATATTTGTGAACTTAACTGTGAGTACTTTGCCCTAGTAACATATACATGTCAATCTATTATCTATTCTATGTTTATAAAGGTAATTCAATTGGAAACTAATCTTAAACATATAATTATGAATTAGAAAAAGATCTTGATAAATTAACAGAATCTTAACAATGTCAAATGAATGAATATACATAGGTAATAATTGTTTACATAAATATAAATTTTTAAATTATATAATTAATTAATTGTTCACTATAGGTCTACCAAAACAATAGGCAGCAATAAACGAAACAAATTCCAATAGGGTTTAGCAGCTAAGTATTTATAATATAAAATTAACAAATTATATAAACTTTATTTTATTTTAGGTTCAAATTTGTGATGCTGATCCTGTACAGATGGTATTCACACATGACATCTGGGATTTGCGATTGTGGCGCAGTCTGTTGCAATTTTACCAGACTTCTCACTACACCCTCGTATGTTGTAGTTTTAACAGTGTATGTACTATTTTTTATTATAATTATTTGCCTACTGTATCACACATTACTAATACTAATACATTTTTTGTTAATTGTTAAAAACTTCATAAACGTCAAATGTGTCCAAGAAAGGAAGTGAAATTAACAAAACGGTGTGATTTTTTATTAAGGATTGGTCCGCGTCTGACTCAGCCAGTTGCAAGGCGATTTCAGTATAAAAGCAACAGCAATGTTATGAGAATTTTATAATTTATACAGCAATAAGAACATATAAGATAACATTTTGGGGTAAATGTGTAATTTGGGAAATAATTGGAGGAGGTAAGTGAACTCAATGCTTATCTGAAAACAATATTCCATTAGAGATATGTCGTGAAACTCACACTGGCAACCAGAACATTTCACACGGGCAACATTTATAATATCGTCCCATTTAATTCATACCAAACGAGAAAATGTGCAGTGCTGATTCCGCGTATTCTAATAATCCCCACTGAATTAACAAAACCCTTAGTGAATACGAAGTAGTTTGAAGTGGTAAGCGTCGTTTGGAACTGTTAACAGTTTGCTGTCGCTAAACTTCTTCTTAGTTATAAATAAATGAACTCGTATAAATAAAAGTGATGCAACTAAGTAAATCTCCATAAATTTTGTTTTGTTAATTAACATATTTCAATTACACGTACCCATTTGGTCATACTTTAACATTTTATGTAATATCCGTTTTACACGGAATCGGAAGAAATCACCATCATTTATCACTTGAGAGAGATTTCCAAATATTTACGTATTTTCTAAAAATGAAATAATTTTTTTTATTAATATTGATCTTTAGCAATAAGTAAATATTGATACACGATAATGTCGTAGACATTTTTTTGCTACATGTCGCCCAAGTTAAATAATTTCTCTTTACCGAGATATGTTTATCTGCGGTCCCTTATACAAAAATACTGTTCATTTGTTCAATGATCTTAAGCACAACAAGATAATACTGAGTGGAATATTTTTAAGAATTAAGAAAGAACACGCAACAAATAAAATATTTAACGGTTTCCAATTTTTGTTTTTATTTTGTCATTTTAATATCTTTGGCAAAATATGTAATTTGGACGTTTGTCATTTCATAATCAGGCCGTAAGATCGTCAACTATTTTAATGGTGTATATAATTTATGGTCGCACTTTAGACCGAAATACGTTATTTGGCACAATTTCAGTACGGCCATTTCATATCGTGTACTACGAATATATATTGGGAAATATCTGATCCATGATAAACTATTTATTGCACAGAGAGTTTTACCAACAAAATAATAACAAATCTAGGCCATTTGTAAAATACCGCGATAAAATCAACAAAACTAAAAGTGAAACTATTTATACTGTATGTCATGAATATATGCACGAGTACGAGTAAGAAATGCATAAAAATTCTTAGAAAATTGTTAGTAAACCAATATATGAAAGTGAATATATCGGGGTTCCGAGTGCATTTTGCAAGAATGCCGATGTCGGTCGGAAAATCGACCCAAAACATACACCGAATAAAATTTAAAGAAAGTAGTTTTAAAACACCTAAAATATATTTAAAACATTTTAATGACTTTATACATTTTAATTAATAAATTAAAATTTAATTATTCCGAAAAAAATTTTGGACGTTAAACCTGAGTGGTTTTCGTGTTCGCAAAAAAAAAATAACATTGATGACGTAAAAATGTTGTATTAAATAAACTTTCTAGGCATATTACATTATTGTTGTAAAAGAAGTTAAAAGTAACGCTAAAAAACCTGTAAGAAAATGTTGCTTTTTTATATAAAGTAATGAACAATAATAAATAATAACAGAATACACCAGCAGCAGATGTATGTCAAATATTCGAGTCTGTATAAGATGTATGCGAATACACTTTAAGAATATAGACGGTGTCGGCAAAAAGAATTTTCTACTTTCGATGGGAGTGTAACTGTGATACTTTTTGTGGTTTTAAGATTTATTTTTTACATTGGTATGCCAGTCATGTGTCTACATTATAGTTTTCAGTAGTTTTCCGCAAAGTGTTATGGATGGCTGGTAACCATTTTACATCAAAATTTTACAAATTTAATGAATTAATGCAATTCTATGGAAAATGGAAAATTTTTTAATGACTTGACGTAATGTGTAGAGTTAATAAAAAAGTTTAATGTCACAATTTTTTTGTGTAAGAGGTTTACAGTGATTTCTTTCGATTCCGAGTAAAGCGGATATTCATATGCAAAGTATGACCAAACACTACTTACGATATACAAATGAGTTACAAGTACAAATTATATTATCACATAATATATAATTATGTGTAGGCTGCCGTGACCTTAGAACAATAGGGTTCTAACTGCACGTTGGTACATTATGAGTAAACAAAAAATAAATAAGGCTTATATTTCACAGCGCCAGTTTTCTTATCTAACAAAATATAGTGGCTAAACATGTTAGGTTAGGTTAGGTTTCAATGGTTGCTATCGCACAATTAGGCCAGTTTTGGCCCATTGTGATATCACAGGATTCGACATCATTAAACTCCCTTTAAATCCATCTAGTGCTATTCACATAGCGTAAGTGATCTCGCACATTACAGCTTTCGATATCAGAGAGGCTGTCCATTGTGTATTTGCCCAACTGATCATGTCTTCTGTCAGCAAGCGCAGGGCATGAGCACAGAAAGTGAATAAGAGTCCCCTCCTCCTCCTCGACCATGCAGCTTTTGCAGAAGTCATTTGCATCCAGACCGGTAAATACCCTTACAATTTTACCTAAATCACGCTTCCTTAGTGTGATCAAGATCTTGGATCGCTTCAAGCTCAGCTCAGGCCATACTTGCTTCGCTACCCTGCCAGGGGATTGACGAGCCACCTAGCATTTGCCAAAGAATCTGCTTTCCAATGGCTAGCTGCTTTCAGCCCAGACGTAGGCCTTCCTACACATTCTCTCCCTGGTTCCAGTTGGAGATTCGTACCGTACCTTGCTAACTCGTATGCACTGCAAGTTCTCTCAACGTCAGAGTGGCCCACAACCCAGACCAAGTGGATATTGACGTGTTCACTCATCTCGTTAAGAGAACCCTCGACGCCAGGGAAACTGAATCCAGCAAAAGAATGGCCGCCCGACTGTTCACGCAGATAGTGATATCAGTAAACGATATTACACTGTACTTCAAGCAGTTCATGACCTCTTCAATCGTTATAACTTCAGCCTGGTACACGCTGTAGTAATCAGGTAGACGAAAAGGTAAACTTACATTTAATTCCCCACAGAACACACCAGCTCCCATTCTACCATCGAGCTTGGAGCCCTTCTGATTTAACTCGCCCGGTCTCTATAACGTGGGGGTCATTTTCAACGCCCCACTAATGAGCAAGCAGGCCGCCCTTTGCACCGTCGCCATTATGTTTCTGAACGATAATTTCTCCAGAGCAGGCCACCATACACTCACACCATACAGTGTTATGGGCCTTACTATCCCAGTCTTCACTCTTTCTATCGTGTTTGGTTTCCAACTGAGCTTACTGTCGAGAAGGATTCCCAGGAATAACGCCCTATCAGTAAGGGTCGATTTAGATTTGATTTAGATCTGATTTAGATGAGTTAATCCCCAATCTTCTGGCCCAACCCGCAGTGATTGATACTGCATTCTGCATCACATCTCTGATTGTACATATGTGCTTCCCCGAGACAGCTATCGCTACGTCATCGGCATAAGCAACCACGCCTATTCCATCCCCCTCCAGTTCCAATAGTAGTCCATTGATTACAACATTCCAAAGAAGGGGAGAGAGGACATCTCCCTGGGGTGTTCCCCGAACAACCCGCCTGCTAACGGAGGCTTCTCTAGCAAGTGATTAATTAGTCTGGTTACAGGGTATTCAATCTCAAGTGGCAACAATCCTTCCCTAATTACCTCCATCTTCACGTTGTTGAAAGTGCCCTCGATATCGAGGAACGCCACCAACAAGTATTCTTCAAAATCTAGTGACTTCTCAATTTCTCGAACCAAGGTATGTAACGCAGTGTCCACGGACATACCCTTATGGTAGGCATGTTGTGCCCAGCTTCTGGGTGTAACTCTCGAACGAATACACAGCAACCTTTTCATGGTTTTCAGCAGAAAAGATGACAGAAATATTCGTCTTAGGTCCTTAGGGTTGCTGTGCGAGCTTCTACCCGCATTCGGGATGAAGATCACCCTAGCCTCCCTCCATTTCTTCGGGATGTACCCCAGCTTCAGACACCCTTTGAAGATAGCCTCCAGCCAGAGAAGTAAGTCCTCCGAGTTCTTCTGAATTTCTGCTGGCATAATCTCATCCAGGCCAGCTGATTTAAAGGGCTTAAAACTTTTAATAGCCCATTTTACCTTCCGTGTACCCAGAATATCCTCTGTACACAACAATTGGACGCCACAGTCATCTCAAGACCCTCAGCCAACCTTAGGTCCCGCAATCGACGCATCATCACTACTCGGGAAGTGAGTTTCCATCACCCGGGTTTTTTCAGATAGCCTGGAACAGCTGGACAAGTAGAGATACTTTCTTAAGCGCGAGGTATCCGAGACCCCTTCCATTCTTCCATTCTATCCAACCTTCCATAAATTCCTTGGCGCCTTTCTTGTTTAATTATCACTTAAAAATTGGAACATCAAACCAAACACACGTCCTTATTATTAAGATTATTTTGCAACATGACAACGCTAGGCCACATGTTGCTACACCTGTCAAAAACTACTTGGACAGGCAGAACTGGAAAATTCTACCCCAACCGCCGTATCCACCAGACATTGTTCCCCCTGATTACCACTTGTTCCGGTCGATGCAATCAGCCCTGGCACAGCAGCACTTTACTTCATATCAAAACGTCAAAAATGAGTCAATGACTGGATCGCCTCGAAACAACCAAACTTCTTCCTTCGGGGAATCCCTTTATTGCCTGAACGACGGGCGAAGGTTATAGCTTCCGAAGGAGATACTTTGAATAAAACATTCTTTCATTTTCTACACAAACTAATGTCTTTTATTTCACTAAACAAGGTCTTAAATACATTTGTATACCCAATATACTTCGGCTAGGTGCAGCCATTTTTGTTCCAATAAAATGGTATGTAGCGAGCCAATGCTGTAAAAAAAATGTTTACATCTTAAAATGTAGGAGCTCTTGTATTTTGAGTTTATTCAATTTTTAAATAAAATATTTGATTGCATATATCAATCTACATAATAATTATTATATTTCTTAACCTAAGACAGGTCACATATGAATCACTTATGAACTAGCCGACCATCGTCACTAATGGAAAATCACATATAATTGGTATAGATGCTTATATAGAGATTATGACCCACTAGAAGCGATACAAAGATGTTAGAAAGTTCTTTCTAGAATTGATTATGGCCTTACAGTAAGTGTATGAGTCTCTAACTTTTGAATACAAAGCCGCACAAGGCACAGAAAATCAATCTCGGCTTGAATTACCTACAAAACACACAGGCCAACTGACAACATAAGGTTAAGCAATATGAACAGAACAAAAGCCCACCCAACTAGTTTCTAAAGATTAAACATCTCAAGAATTAGTCAGTATCTTGCTTAGGCATCACGCACATTCCACACTTCAGAGCAGAAAAAGCTCAACTAAAAATGAAATATTTCAGCCTTTAAGTCACAAAAGCGATGGCCACCAAATAACTAACGTGTAAGTCGTAGCTCTTTGAAGTTTGTACTCAGCACTCAGCATTAGATTTCCACGATAATTTAGAAGCCAAGATAACTTCTGAATAGTCGACACCGTTTCGCATTAAACGGCTAACCAATGGGTTCCGTAAACTATTATATCTGGTACAAAATGAACGTAAAACTATTGGTGAGCTGTTGCAGATGATTCACAAAACTTTTATCGAAGCTTAGTAGTAGCAAATCGGTACAAGTGGCATAACATTAATCAAAATGATTTTTTAGTGAGCAAGACTCTTCTCTTTGCAATGTAGAGAGCCTGGTGTATCAGATCAAATACGTTGTGTATGGGTTTACCTAAATCTGTTAGAAGAAGAGCATCAAACATCAACAAACAAGGGTCGATCTCTGCAAAAACCCAGGTTGAAAAAGATGGAACAGATAGTGCTACAAAATGGTATAAAATGAAAGTGTTGGCTAAATTCGAAAGGGCAAAAATTTGTAGGATTGTTCGGACGCAACATCCGCACGGCATCGATTAATAAGCATCCAGAGAGGTTCAAATCGGTAGTTAAGATTCTTTAAAAATATTTTATTTAGGTTAGCGGTATCTGACGGATTATGATTTTGTTCACGGAATCTCTTTCGTGGTATTCTGTGAAGATAGTTACTTTTCCTTGCTACGTTTTTAAATCTGCTAGGATTTTGGCTAAATCTCTTAAGATCAATGCACCAAGGATTTACAAAAGCTCAGAGGAGAGAAGTTTTCTATGAACACAATTTATATCAAGCATTTCACGACAAACGTAATTGATAAATTCGGTGGTATGCAATTTTGATTTAGGGTTTGAAGCTCGAGCGGTGTGAATATGCACTAAGAGATATTCTGACTCGTACTGTAAATTCTAAGACATCAGTTTTTCCGAAGGAGGTGAAATGGTAGATACACTGACACCAAAACTATCTCATACGATCAGCTGCATTATAGATTTGTATAAATACACCCGCGGATTTTGATGCAGAATTCAGTATCAACCTAACATGAAATGAAAGGAAAGTTTCAGACCAGTAATGGTCACAAGACTACTAGCCAACCAAAAACAATGACAGTCGTTTGGGTCCGCCTTCGTGTTTGAAGTGGACGACTTTCCATCTTTCATTGACACATCTACGTTGATCAAAAATATATTGGTTAGCACGACATAGGTTTCTTGGAAGATTATCAATTATACGTCATTAGTCCTCTCCATCGCCGGATTCGCAAATGCTGCTATTACCGAAAGATAAGATCTTTACAATTTTAGGATGAAATTGTTTGATATCGATTTGACCGGATTGAATTTAGCTCTATTTTTTGTGTCGGTAAGACAGCGTTTTTGGCAGCTATCATTTGTCCACGTTGAGGTTTAGTCATGGAGAATTACACGGACATCGTGCATTTTTCTCGCCTCCTCACCATACAGTAATCGAGAAATTTGAGGCGATTGGGTCAGTTCAAACACAGAAGAGACCTGTTCGTGTTCGTGCACCTCGGTCTAATGGAAGTGTTGACCAGAACACTTACACCTCATTCGCCATCGTTTTCAGCAATTGAAACTTTCACGAAGCAGTTTACAGCAAATTTTGACTAAAGATCTGCATTTGCATGTACAAGATTCAGTTGACACATCATTTGCAGCCAGCAGACCATATGCAGCGCCCAACTTTCACAGAATGGATCTTAGAGCAACAACAAGTGAATGATGAGTTTTTGAAGATAATCATCTTCTCTGGTGAGGTGCATTTCGAACGACTATGTCAAGAAACATAATTGTCGAACTTGGGTAGCTGAGAATTCAAGACTGATCTTTCAACGCCCCACGCATCCACCACGATCCAATGTTTGGTGCGCATTTTGGACTGGCGGAGTGAACAAATTTTTCTTCGAGAATGCGGCTGATAATGCGATCAACGGAGTTCGTTATTGTGAGCTGAAAAACATATTGATATGGCTTCAAATTTAAAGGAAGACGTTTAACGCCGTTGGGTTTCTTTCTTTGGAGTTTTTTGAAACAAAAAAATATGATAATAATCCAAGATCAATACCTAAAATTGAGCCGGTACTATGCGAAAATGTCATCAATTTTGTCAAAAGGACCAATGAGTTCCATCAGTCAGTCACGAGGCGGCCAGCCATTTATCGGATATTGAGTTCCATACAAAACCTCCATGTCTACGCTCATTATTACAATAAAAACACCAGAACTTTTTAAATAAACACTGCGTCTTTTTCAAATAGATATTGACGAGTGTTTATTGAGGTACAACCGGGACCGTAAGCAAAGCCCTGTTAGAATCAGATGCTTTGGTACACTTGGATAGGTACACTTTGGCACACACTAAAAAATAAGTTGAAGTTCAGAATTTTACTAAACCCAGGATTCCTAGAATCAGGACTGCCACACTTCATGCACATCTATTGAAAAACTAAGTAGCGCAGATGAACTAAAAATTTGAAACTTAAGAAAGATATTGACGAGTGTTTATTGAGGCAAAACAGGGGCAACAAAGCAAAGCCCTGTTACAATCGGATGCTGTAGTACACTTGAATCGGTACACTCTGGCGCACGCTATAAAATTAGTTGAAGTTCATAGAATCTGGACTGCCACACTTCATGCACATGTATTGTAAAACTAAGTAGCGCAGATGAACAAAAAGTTCAAAACTTAAGAAAGATATTGACGAGTATTTATTGAGGTACAACCGGGGCATTAAGGCAAAGTCCTGTTAGAATCGTATGCTTTGGTACACTTGGATAGATATACTTTGGCACACACTATAAAATTTGTTGAAGTTCAGAATTTTACTAAACCCAGAATTAGTAGAATCAGGACTGCCACACTTCATGCACATGTATTGAAAAACTACGTAGCGCAGATGAACAAAAAATTCGAAACTTAAGAAAGATATTGACGAGCGTTTATTGAGGTACAACCGGGACCTTAAGCAAAGCCCTGTTAGAATCAGATGCTTTGGTACACTTGGATCGGTACACTTTGGCACACGCTATAAAATTAATTGAAGTTCAGAATTCTAATAAACCCAGAATTCGTAGAATTAGGACTGCCACACTTAATGCACATGTATTATAAAACTAAGTAGCGCAGATGAACAAAATATTCAAAACTTAAGAAAGATATTGACGTTGTTAGAATCGGATGCTTCTGTACACTTGGAGCGGTACACTTTGGCACACACTATAAAATTATTTGAAGTTCAGAATTTACTAAACCCAGGATTCGTAGAATCAGGACCGCAACCGATTATATATTTCCGATAGTTAACTGAAAATATTGCAAATAAAGTAGAAGAATAGGATTTTGAGTATAGTGCTGCGCCATAAATTCATAACCCCCGCAGAACTGTTTCATTTCATAATTAAATTAGTTTAGGCAACGTGGATTCAGTACCGGTTTAATTCGAATTAGTGTTGCTTCCATCAAAATGTATCAAAATAAAAGACATAGTGGACATCAAATCATGTTTGTAAACGTGACCGAAATTGCAATAAAGACCATTAGTGGGTATCATCACCCTGTGATTAAATTAAACTAATCAAAAGATTCGCCAAATTCACTAACAATTTGTTTAGAAAAGTTGAAAAGTTTCCCATTTCTACTCTTAATTTGTACACAAAATTATATTCGCAATAAATATTTCAGCCAAAACAAATTAGTATAATTTATAGCGAATGCGTGAACTGATCGACCTTATCTAGCATGGCATAAAAATCAATTAATTTATGGTTGCAGAGCACAATTTTATTTGACTTGCCTTTGTTTTATATGGCACTATCTGCACACACAGAGGCAGCCAATAACAATTAAAATATTACATTATTTGGGTCACATATATAAATTAACATAAAATGTAATGTGCAGCGTACAATATTTACCTTACAGCAATTGCATATACGCAATGCCGTTCACAAAATATCAAGGTGATCCTATACCTTTATAAAATTATACTTTGCAGCACTTTCAAAAAAGGATTTCAACGAACATAGCACGCCCCGCACTGTATTATATTATCATATAAACATTTAAATGACGATAAAATTTAATTTATTCCTGGAATCCATATTTTATTTTTACCTGGAATTTCTTTGTAACGAACGAGAGTCATCTTACGTTATCCTTTTGTTAAATTTGTTCAATAATGTTGCGACGAATGGATTTTCAGTACAACGAAGATTGCAGTACGTACATAAAAGGAACATATTTTTGAAAATGACCTGAGAATCTTAAAAATTACACCTGGCATTCGTAAAACTACTTGTTCGATCCTTTAACATTTATTTTAAAAATTTTGTACCTTTTGTATCGCATTTTTATGATTTCTTACCTTTCGTTCGTTTTATATTCTAATCGCTTTTCTTATATCAACGAGTAGGTTCCTTTTTAAACTCCTTGTCACTGTGTGTGAATTTTGAAAAGAATAACAAAATCGAAATATCGTTTTGACTCTTTATGTATTGACAAAATTTAATCACTGCACGCACCACCAAATCAACAATTTTTTTTTAAATCAATAAAATCACTTTTTGCACACAAATAACGAACAATTTTTTTTTTCACTATACGCGTATAAAATCACTTGTAATTTTATTTTACAATTTCCCGTAAAAAAATCATTTTTTGAACAACCTCTCTCGAAAATGTATCCGGTAAATTACAATTGGATAAGCAGCAAAAAAAAATTATAATTCACTTTGTAGGTACAAATAAACGGTAATTTTCTTTCACTTGATAAAGAGAAATGTAGATAAGGTAAGTTTTACACTTTGTATACATAAGATGTTCGCGCAGTAATAGCTTAAAGTCGACTAAAACTTTAAAATTATTTCTTTAAGAAGAAATAGAAAGAAATTATAACATTAAGTTTTATATTTTTTAATAAAAGCGAAAGAGAGACGACAATACAGACAAAAAAAAATCCGTACCGTTCACTTATAACGTGAAACTTAAAATTAAGTCTGATTGAGTTTTGAGTTTGTTTCGTATTTATTTTACTCAACTCACTTGTGGTGGGCATGAAAAATTGAAAATTACAATTGAGAGAAATTGACCTGCTGTTAACAGATAAAAAAATATTTTTATATTATTTTCAGGGTACATCAACCTAATATGCGGTGTGATTTTATACCATGTGATTTCTGGAAAGATCGAGGGAGTTCTTGAGTGTTCGTTATATTTCACCTCTCACATAAGAAACCATTTCAGCAGAATAAAATCCCAAAAGTGTTATAGTCTCAAGAAAAAAAAAAGTTTTCCCAATCTTTCATCCCATAAAAACCAAATATCGCTCTCTTGATACAAAAGTGACACAAGTCAAAAATAACATTTTTCTGACCAATGTCAAGTAAATTGTGTAAATTGTAATCACACATAGCCACATTATTGTAGTTGCAATACCAACTAAGAGATGGAAGTTTTGTCATGTCATGCACAGAAAATGTCTGTTCATGCTCATAAAATATAATGATCTACTTTAGACCCTATTAAAGTTAGCCGAAAATGTTCAGCCGAAAAATGTCGATAATGTAGATTCAAACTAATCAAACGGAAATGACAGCCGATAACTGTCGATAACACGTTCCTCGAAAACTCCAGCCGGAAAATGCCGATAATGTAGATACAAGGTTGATGTCGGAAATCAATTAATTATATTAGAAATGTTTATGTTGCTGTTCCTAAAAACAACTACAAAAGAATTTATATTTCGAAACATTTAAAACCGCAAAATAACCCAAAGCAAATTTTTCTAAGTGTTTTATTTGATGTTTGGGGAGGTTAAATGGGAAATGCATCTATAGTGACATGTCCAGAAAATATTTCAAATTGAATATCATTTCGAAAACGTCAAGTCAATTTTCATGTTGGGAGTCCGAGAAAACGATTCGATTGAATATTTCGCACACACAAAATTTCAAAATTTCTAAAAATTGACCGTTTACAGTGTCATGGCTGAAAAAAGATTCAAATGAAAGGTCCTAGTAATGCTCATACCTGGAAAATCTTTCAGGTCGTTTCATGTTGGGAGTCCGGGAAAACTCGGTTGAATAAAAGATATAAAATGGTTAAGAAATCCACAGAAATACCCAGCCGAAAAATGCAAATAATGCAGATTGAATTTAATTACTAGTAAATAACAGCCGAACAATGTCGATAATGCAGATACAAATAATTTTTTTAATATAATTTATAGTTTTGTTACTTCTTAAAATAAACTAAAACTATTAAAATAAAATAAAAAATTTATTACCGACCAAATGGCACAGTGGTTAAAGCTTTGACGTTTGAATCGGAAGGTACCGGATTCGAATCCCGATAGGGGCTGGATGCAAAAGGAAATTTTCATCAACAGATTACGATCTGTGGTTAAAAGGTACACAACCACGACCCCCTATCGGCGTGCAAAACTCATGGGCCGACCCATCTTCCATGTTCAGTACTATAGACTGGCATGGAGTTATGCAATGCATAACTTCGATTTGGCAGGAATTGCGTAAAGACGGTAAAATCAACCGCGAACGAGCAGGGAGTGCTTCGGCCCCAGAAAAACAAAAAAAAAGTAGAAAATATTTAATTTTTGTGAAAAGTTTTGAGTGTATTTTATAATACGAAATGTTTACAACAAAACACACTAAAAAATCGCTTAGATGTGATCGTAGTGGTTCTGAAGTAGTATTTGATGTAAGAAACAAATCTTTTTGATCCCCATGCTAGGAAATCTCTGAGATTTTGTTAATAAACAACATAGCCGCTATTGAGGCACGTAAACCATCAATTGATACACCAAACACCACTACACCCTTTTGTAGAAACTGCATGGGGCACCATTTGGGCCGGCAGCATCATTGGGTCATATTTCATTGAGGATGTTAGAGGCAATGCTGTAACAGTTACTGGTAACCGCTATCGGAACATGTTGGAAAACTTTATTGTGTCCGAATTGGATCAATTAGGTCAACAGAACATGTGGTTCCAACCAGGCGATGGAGGAATTTGAATGGAAAGGTGTACATTAATAAACCAACCACAACCTCGATGTTTAAGGACAACATTAGAAACTGGGCCTCTAAAAACTATTCACGTTACATTTGGCCTTCCTGATTAAATGGATTGTGCTCAACACTATTCCTTTAAATCACCCTCTGAGCTGGAACATTATATGTCTTCATTCGGTGTCTTTACCGATCTCATATGATCGGCAGGTACAAACCCCTTGTAACTTCACACCCATCTGGTTTTACAAAATCTTTCGCACGATATTGATTAACAAAGAAGACTTTGTAACCATTTCGGAGAGGCTGTCACTAAGCTGGTTGATATCCATAAGTTGCGGCAATTTCACAATAGTTTGGAGAGAGAGAAACTATTTTCCAATCCCATAAAATTCGGTGCGTCCAGGATCTAAATCCTCATAAATTCCGTTACTAAAGATTCCCACGATCGTGCTTTTCAGCTGTTGTAATGTTTTGAGTAATCTGCGTAATATTTGGTTAAATGCAAAATAATAAAAACAAACAAATGTGTAGATTTTCTTTGCATCAGGACAAATTATCATTCGTGGATTGATTGGCGCGGGGATGAACCTTAGGTAGTTATTTTCCATTAATTACTTTAGTTGATTATTGCGTACAATCTCGATAGCAATTGGAGGGAGTTTTCCACATTCGTGAATTTTCAATTCATTGCAGAGCATGAGGTTCGGGCATATCGCGTATGTGATGTGATGATGAGAGAAGTTAGTATCATAGACGATCTCGAGACAGCTCATCACAAAATGGATTAAGTTTACAGACCAAAAGTGCGAAAGAAACGAAAGCTACAGATCCAGGGTCCTGGTGTTTCCACGGTAATTATGTGGAAAGAATGGCTTTATTGAACGTCGGTAATAAGATATACGACAATCGACATAAAATATTGGGAAAAAAGAAGCGAATAACGAATCGGACCCTCAGGCTTTCAGTCATGTAAATTTCAGTAGCAAAGAAGTGAATTATAGTAAATATAGCAATTTAGTTACTTCGGAAAAACAATCGCTATAAATAAATGGAAACTCTCTTTCGATGGTGAGCGTGAAACATCACTTACGATTTTCCTTTCACAACTGCAGTTATATTTCAGAGCAAAAGGTGTATTCAATGAGCAAGTATTTCATTAAAGGTTCCATATGTCGGCAGGCAGAGCTCTAGTATTATATTATTTATCAAGAGTTTATAAGGTTCCAACTAGTCGCGAGGAGACTCACACACGTTTACAAGGTCCGGAAGAGTCATCATTAATTGTTCATCAATAATATGCAGATGTTATTTCAATGCGTGTATCCACCATGACAACACAAGGGAAAATGTGTGTTCATACCTTCGTAGGGAATGCCCACGAGATAACCAAAACGTTGATATAAAGTAAATAAATTGGATCAACGATATAGCGACGATGACAATAGGCAACGGCCAACCATTTTAGGTTTCGGCGACAAAATAGTTTCAGCCAATGGCCCTGGCAGCGAAGATTATTTCGGGGCTCTATTTAACATGGCTACAACCATTTGTTTTGGCTCAAATATGCGCCGTTTTTTCAATAACTCGTTGCCATTTAGAAGGCAATTTCATTAAGCCGCTTCTCCAAAACGACTTGTTCCTATTAGCAAGAAACAGAGAGCCAGTTTTCACGGATTAAAGCCATGTTTACACTTCCAAAAATATTTGAAATGGACAAAAAAAGATGATAATCGCTTAACTAAGCTCCAGGAGCTTCTGGCGAGCCATCATGGACGTGTGAGGCCTGGCGTTGACCTGGTGAAACACGACTCCTCTCCAATTGGCTAATTCTAGCAGCGTCTGGTCGACTGTTGCCTTCAGTTGGTCCAATTGCTGACGTAGAGGACCGAATTGAGCGTTTAACCATTGGGCAGCTGCGCATAGTAGATGATTCCCTTCTAATCCCACCAAACACAAAGCAAAACGTTCCTAGTCGTCAATCCTGGTTTGCCCACCGTTTGGGCTACTGCGCCGGCCTTCGACCATAATCCTTTCCCCTTGACGGTGTCATATATAACCCATTTCTCGTCGCCAGTCATCATCTGCTTCAGAAATGGCCCGATTTCGTTCCGTTTAGCCTAGGATTCGCAGATGGAAGCACAGTCCATCAAGTTTTTTGCATCAACTCGTGCGGCACCCAAACATCGAAGTTCTTTTTGAAGTCAGCTTTATGCAAATGGTTTAAAACTGTTTTGTTGTCGATCTTCAGCTCCTGGGCGATGCATGATAGTCTACTTCGATAATTTTCAAGATTTTATTGACGTTTTCGACGATAGGCCTTCCAATGCGTGATGCAATTTTGATTTCGGAATTATCGGAACGGAATCGACGAAAATAAAATTGTGCGTGATTGGCTGTGACAGTATCGGGACTATAGACACCATTTACAATTTCAGCCGCCTAACTTACGTTTTCGTTTTTATCGAAGCAAAATTGTAAAATATAGCGGATTTTCTCTTTATTTACCTCCATCTTTGATACGCTATAACATGTAAAAATAATTTTTTAGTACATGATTCCCCCTTTCCAACGAGTATAAGTATCGCCCACTGCGATAAATACATCACGAGGTATATGTCACTAAAGCCATCTAGCGAAAAAAATGATTTCTTCTCCAATTCATTATTTCGATTGTACGCAACCTCGAGAGAAAATTATTTGCTGGTGTTGTGGGTGACTAGAAGTCAAAGCAAATGAGTGTTAGGTAATCATAAAGTGGCCTTTAAGTACACATCCGCAGGAGTAAAAGCAGGGCCGGCAATTAGGTTGGAAGGAGATCAAAGACCATATATCGAAGTGGATGTTCTAGATTGCACGTTTACCGGACTGTTATACTCGGGTGCAGGTTGCACTTTACTAGGTGGTTATTGGTGGTATGTGTTCCATGGTTGAGAAATTAGGACTCAAGTTACATCACGTTACCCCCGCGATTAGGACGGCCGACGGAAAAACGTATTCGATAACTCACGTGATTGACTTGCATTTTTCATTCAATAAACTAGTGCACGTCCTACCAAGATTAGCCACACTGATATTCCATAGAGTTCCCGGAATGAATTTCTGGGAAGCATTTAATATACTTCTATAATGATCGATAACTTACCGGTGTCGAAATACTTGTTGATTGAGGAAACTGCTACGGAGAACTTTGGATCGTTGGAGCAGGGATCAGTTAGCTATTTATCGAACATGGAACAAATAGATCAGCTTGAGGTAGTCAAACGTGAGTTTATTGCCACGAGGCTCAACAAGCTGGGTATAGTACCAACACATTTAGTATAGAGTAACCACTGGTGGTACACTCGAGACGAAAATTACGATTATATCACCTTACGTGCAGGACGAGACGGACAAACAGATCGACAGAATGAATACTTTGGGAGTTATATAGAAGGCACGGCCAACAAAGTGAGCTCACCCCCTAGTGTGTGGGAGGAAACCCTCTGGGAAGCTGAAATTTTGCATCGACGTACGCCGACTAAACCAAGTAACGGAAAAGATACCTACCCTCTACCCTACACAAACAGAATACAGGAAAGACTGAATGGTACAAAGTACCTCTCGAGCATAGATTTGAATGATACCTTTTAGCACATTGAACTGCACACCGTATTTGGAGTGCAACAGCTTCCATCGGGGCGAGGATTCTATCAATATCGATGCATGCCATTTGGTTTATGCTATGCCTCTCAGAAGTTCGCTAGGTTGATGGAAACGGTTTTAGGAAGAAAAATTTTAGGAATACTTGCATTTACTTCGCAAAATGGCTAAGCGTTTGCGCAATGCAAATTTGACGTTAGTAAGGAGAAATTCTGTCTCCGAGAGATCAAATATCTAGGCTACATCCTGGACGAGTTCGGTCTGAGAGGTGACCCCGATAAAATTAATGGCATAATGAATTTCAAGACTCCAATGACGATGAAAGACGTACAACGACTGATCGCACTTGCGGGCTGATACAGACGTTTCATATCGACCTTCCCGACAGTGACGAAACCGATCACTGATTTAACGACCTATTGAAATCGAGGTTGGTTGCAGTAGAAGCGAAAACTGGATTTGAAGACTATGAGAATATATGGTTGAATGAGGTCTATGTTAGAAGTGTCAGGAATGCCAGGGAGCGATAAAAACACCAACGTACCCTTAGCAAGTGGTCGCGATAGATTATATGGGCCCCTTTCCAACGATAGGTTGGTCAACGATATATTGTCAAAATTTGTGATGTTGCGACGGATGAGTAGTGTGGAGACGGGTTCTGTTATGAACTGCATGGGATAGTCTTTATTCCTAGTATGAGTTCCCGAAATTATCTTTACGGACAATGGCAAACAATGTATATCGCGAAACTTTTGTAGGAAAGTAAGGAGTAAAACACGAGCGCATTATAACACCCTCAGTATCTGTTTTCGGGGAACATAAAATTGCATTTCCGTTACAAATGATAAATTGATACTACGGTATAAAGTTTAGCAATAACTTAGTTCAGCGTGTTTATCAATTTTCCGATGGCATAAAATACTACCTCCGGAACATCAAGGAAATTTTTTCGAAAAATTGTCTTTTGCTACCTAAGAGGGTGATGTAACCGGGTGGGGACATAAAAGATGAGTCGCGGCAATTTCGCTATGGTATGGAGTGAGAGAATGAGGAAGCGTGCGTCCAGGAACCAAACCAACATAAATTTCATTACCAAAGATTTAGCTTCTAACTTTTTAGCTGTTGTAATGTTTTGGTGTAATCTGGGTAATATTTGGTTAAATGCAAAATAATAAAAACAAAACAAAATTATGAGATGCAGGTGACCAACAGTAATTTGTTTTTGGTTGTCGCTCATTGGCTTGACAGTTTGAAGCGGTTCGATCGGGAGACAATAAAGCAATACGATGGTGGGAGATATACACGTAGGAATTGGCATAAAAGCTGGACGGCCGCTGATTGTAATGAATGTACGTGTCGTACGTTCTGTGCGCGAATGAACAATAAATCTGTACCTTCACCGGACGGTACGACTAAAATAAGGTGGACGGTATATCGCGTATACAAAGCACGCGGTGTGGATAAATTGTAGTAACCGCGAACAAGTTGATGTGCCACTAAGGTCAATACATATTTTAATAGAAATTCTCGTACAGAATGCTACAGAAAAGTGTACTCTAGGGGGGGGGGGAGGGTCATTAATCGTAATAGGCGTGCCATAATGGATAACCGGGCTCCAACCGGTATTTTATTTTATTTTATTTATTGCCTCAAGTGCATCGAGCGTCGATTTTCAATAAATTCAATAATTCAATAAATTTTCGACAAATTTTCTTTGTAGTCTCCTACCTAAGCTATTAAAAAAACAACCAAAAGTATTGGTTACTAGTGGAAATTTCTGATATTTTGGCCAAAAACTGAAAATAAATAAATAAATTTTTTTAAATTTTCAAAAGAATTCGTTATGAAATAGCGAAGGTTAGTCCAGCAAGAACAGATCCTAGACTTTTGTCCAAAACTTACTTTAAAATCACTGATCAATACTATTATCCACATTTCATCGTCATTCTTTAAGAAATGGCAGAAAGACGGAATATTGTTAAATTTCCGCTGGTAATTATTTAATAAAAGTAGTTCTCGTTTGTGATAGTGCTACCACTTCCGGCAAGTAGCGTAATCTCTTATTTTCCGCTGTCAAATTTCCGCTATAGGATCTTTAAATTTATAAGCTGAATTGCAGTTTTACATTGAAGCTCGAAACAGAATAAGAGCGACAACGACGAGCATCGACGAATCAATAAAAAATATCGCCGCGATATCGCTGTATCCAAAAGAATAAGAGCGTCAGCGTATGGCGATAAAAAACAACCACAAACGACATAATCACGACATATTTTATCTATGCCAAAATGGATTCTAAAAGTTAGTATACTCGAATAATAAAAATTTCAAAAGTTTAAAAATTGTTTATCTTTTATGTTTTTCACACATGACGTTGGAGTGTTATCAACTTAAATATATAAAAAAACATTTGGCAACATTGTTGCGCCGGCAATGAAAATAGAAATAGACTCTAATTCGTCGTCGTCAATGGTTGTGTACGTATTGCATGTTTTCGGTGTTTCGTAATATGAAAGGCGATTTCGTTCGTCGCCTTCGCTTTTGATTGCAAATTAATCATTAGGGTTACATACCAATTGTCGGGCAAAATGCAATTTTTGGTAAATTCTTATTGGCAAATTATTTTTCAAAAACTCTATAGCAAAATGACCGAGATTTTGAAAATCGATTTTACCGTAATAAACGATTTACCTTGCTCATAATAATTTATTACTGTTTATTTAAATTCCAAAACCAATTGTTATGCGGTTTAAACGTTTAACAGTTTTATTGGTTTGAATATATGCTCAACCATCAAATAGTTTATATAAAAATCGTTATTATACTAAAAAATATTTTAGTACTCAAATTGTGTTTAGTTGTAAAGCTTACACAAAAGCTACTAATTGCCAAAAAGTTGACAAATAGTTGAAATGGAAAAGTACTAACAATATTTCGCCTGAATATATGCAAGAAAACGGTTATGTAGTAAAAATTTCTCACGCAATGTGTTAATTGAACGGAATCTGATATGCAAATTAGACGAATGTAAACAAATATCATGATTGTAAAAAATGTCAATTATTTCGGAAGCGTAATTATACTCTTGATTACGCATTTAAT
Source organism: Nephrotoma guestfalica (assembly GCA_963691935.1). Classification (NCBI taxonomy): domain Eukaryota; kingdom Metazoa; phylum Arthropoda; class Insecta; order Diptera; family Tipulidae; genus Nephrotoma; species Nephrotoma guestfalica. The sequence goes on from OY829914.1 coordinate 219,599,351, forward strand.
TATGTTAATTGAATCATCAAATTATTAAGTAATTTCGATTATTTGCCGATTCATCGTATAAGGCGTTGAACAAAATGTGAAAATAACAATTGATATTTATACGTTAGCACGTGTATGCTCATCATTTTGCAGAGAAAGTGTTAAATTTTCATAATATTTTAGTAGCGATTTAGCGAAAAAATTTATTACTAAAGTAATTATTTGCGCTTTTCACACCTCGTCTCGACGTTTGGAATATTACATGTTGACTTCGAGACATTCTCTCTCCTGTATTTCATCTCTCTGTTATCTTTAAAAGTACTGTCCCCTTTTTATAAAACCGTTCCTATCGCCATCTAAACCAAATACTAATATTGGTTTGATGGGCAAACAATTCAGCGTGGGCGTGAAATTATTTTATTTATGTATTAGTTGAACACTGTTAAATTAAAATCTTATTAGGAAGCTTGACCGTTCCTATACGAAAATTAGTACTAAAACCAATTACGTCCGTGTGTACTAAAATTTTATTCAATTGAATGTAATGATTGATTGATTTTATAATATTTATCCATTGTCGAATAGAAGGTTAATAAAGCATACTTTATAGTTTTTATTCTAGCAGAAATTTTGCATACTATGCTAGCACTTACCTATTGTTGCCTGAAGATTAGGACTAGGAAAAATTAACCTTTTAATCCTAATGAAACATTGAAAAATAGCAAAAATGGTTTACACTTTATACCTCATGTTTTAAAAGCTAGTATTGGGTATGGCATTCTTGCTCGACGAATTTAATTAGTTGTTAAACTTACTATCGAAACCTGAGTCAAGATCTATGGTAAGAAGTATTAATGGCCATTTTCAGTTCCAAGGTAAATTTGAGTTGCTTCGAAACAAATCGTCAACACTTTGGAACCTGGGTTGGAGGATGTTATATAGCAGAGGTGGATATAAAGCCGATCGCGAGCTGATTTTTGGTCGATCGCCAATTAAATCGCATTGTATGATTGTATTTACAGGGTGTCCCAGAATGAATGGATAAGCCTGAAACACCTTATAGTAGAAGTCGCTCAAAATAAAATACAAAAAAATATATCCCAAGTAGTACCTAAGATATATCATTTTTTTTAAAGTCCATTTTTTCACATTACTTTACGTTTCCGATCGTTATTCCGATGGGTTAAACTACTCAAGCAGGTGAAATCGGTATGCCATACAAATTAAATAAAAAATTTAAAATTGGGGAGACCGCTGGGACATGGCAAATGGACAGTTTATAACTATCGCTTTTTAACTTGTTTGTCACATCTTAGAACAATGCTTGTTAATAGGCAAAATTTAAGATACAAGAAATTACTCATTGTAATAAATTTAGTCTTCCGTGGATTTTCTACTATTTTTTTATAAAATTCCAATTTGAAAAATATCGGAAACGGATAATTCTTTAGAAAGGGATAGCACTTCTCATCTCTTTCTGATTTTATATATCTGTCTCGTTAAAAAATACGTTTTTACAGTGTACCACTAATACACAAAAGAAGTTTAATAATCCAATTGGAATCATATACGTATACTTGTTAATTTTTTGTTAGAAACTTCACTGCCGTGGTTATTGCTATTAATATGCAGAAGGAGTAAATTCAATTAAATAACGAAATTTTAAAAATTGGGTTATTTCTTGTCTTAAACTGTACTGTAAGATTTATGAACTTGATATTTGCTACCTAAGCGTGCTCTGCGCTACCCTTCTTTTGTTCATAAAGTATTAAATAATTAAACATTAACGTTATTAAACATTAATTTAATGCGTCACTCAGCTTGTTCGACATCACATGTGTTTATTTCGTTTTTCTGGCTTGTATCTGGGCGGATTTTTGTGTATCAAAATGCCACGTAATCAGTATACGTCACAGGAATACGCATTATATTTATGGTGAATGCAGAAGTAACGCAAATGCAGCTGCAGCTTTTTATAGGAAAAGACACCCAAACGCGCGTCACCCGGATTATCGCGTATTCATCAGAGTCCACTGTTGTTACTCGGAAAGAAAATTACCTGGCAGTGGTGTTGGTGGTACTAGCACTGGAAGAGTCGCTAATATTGACACAGAAACGGTCCTTGAGGAAATGGAGCGAGATCCGTCTACCTCTACAAGAGCAATAGCACGACGCACTGTAATCGAAAAATCGAACGTACACCGTGTATTGAAAAAAAAAAATAAGTTCCACCCCTACCATATTAGACGCGTGCAAACTCTGGAACCAAGAGACTGCTACGCAAGATTGTGTTTTTGCCGACAGATGCTTGAGAAAATAGAACAAAATCCGCAATTCTTTAATAATATTCTATGGAGCGATGAATCAACACTGAATAGAGATGGATGCTTTAACATGCACAATCTTCACAGCTGGCAACTTTCGAATCCTCATCTAATGCGAGAAAACCGATCCCAGTACAAATTCAAAATAAATTATTGGACCGGCATATTGAACGGAAAGATAATTGGCCCATTTAAACTGCCCGGGAGCTGCTTATCCGGCCAAAGCTATTGGGACTTTCTTCAAAATGATCTGCCAAATTTATTGGAAGGAGGTGACAGAATCCCATTGGCTCCAGAATGATGGGTGTCCTGCCCACTACGCAGTAAACGTTCGGGCGTATTTGAATTCCACATATCCAGATAGATGGATTGGTCGTCTGGGCCCATTTTGTGGCCTCCACGTTCCTCGGACCTAAATCCGCTGGATTTTTTTTACTGGGGCTGCCTAAAAGAAGTCTACTCTAAACTGATCAGGAGTTTAGAAGAGTTACGCAGTCGTGTCCAGGAAGCCGCTTCAAAGATTACTCAACGGCGTTATGCGCGACTTCTCAAAAGAGCTTTTATTCGAAGATGTCGGGCGTGTATCAGAGTCGGTGGCAAACAGTTTGAGCATTTACTGTAAATATACATAGGTTAAATAAAGTTTCAATGTTATCAATGTGTAACGTTGTGTTTTATGAAGCCCTTATCATCAGGTACAGTTTAAGACAACAAATAATCCAATTTTTAAAAATTTGTTAATTAATCGAATTTACTCCTTCTGCATATTAATAGTATTTACATTAAATAAAAGGACCATTTTAGAATCTGCATTTAACACGCATACTTTTAAAATAGTTGGCCACTTAGGTTCTCAAACGTTTTTTTTTCACCAAAGACGCTCAAACTTTTATAAAAAAAATATTTACCACATTTCATGATGAAAATTGAAGTTTAGATTTTTTTTCAAAAAAAGTCCAGCTACTCATACGATTTACTGCATATCTATTAGTCTAGTCCATTAAAAATATTATACACCAAAAAAAAACCAAAAGTCCCCCTCAAAGTAATCCCCCCCGGCCTCAATACACTTGTGCCAACGTTTTTTCCAATTCTCGAAACAGTTGTTAAAGTCAATTTCCGGAATAGCCTCCAATGCGCGTAGCGATTCACGTTTAATATCTTCAATTGACTCAAAACGGTTTCCCCAAAGCGGTCGTTTGAGTTTGCTGAACAGCCAGAAGTTCCACGGAGCTAAATCAGGTGGTTGCGGAACGATATGGGTGGATTTTTTGGCGAAAAAATCACGTAAAACCAATGCAGTATGAGAAGGTGCATTGTCATGGTGCAAAAACCAAGAGTTGTCGACCCATAATTCCGGCCTCTTTTTACGAATAGCTTCGCGCAAACGACGCATAACACTCAAATAGTATTCCTTATTGACAGTTTGGCCAGTCGGAAGGAATTCGGAGTGCACCACACCTCGATAATCGAAGAAAACTGTCAACATCACCTTGATTTTTGAGATGGTTTTATCGGCTTCGGCTCACGGCTTGATCGTCTGTTTCCGGGTCGTAAGCAAAGATCCAAGACTCATCGCCAGTTATAATACGTTTCATGACATCCTGGTAGTCGGAAAGCATTGTTTCACAGACGTCAACCAATCGTGCTTTCACTTTTCTTAGGCCCAAATGATCTTTCAAAATGGGTTTCACTGATCCTTCCGATATTTCAACGATGCCAGTAAGGTCTCTGACTATTAATCGTCGATTCTCCAGCACCAATTCCTTGATTTTATTAACGTGTTGATCATCAGTTGATGTTGATGGTCGTCCTATAGACGTGGTTCGTCGTCAACACGTTCTCGACCCTCTTTGAACAATTTGTACCAATCAAAAACAATTGCTCGCGTCATACAATTATCACCGAAGGCCTTTTGCAACCTTCTGAACGTTTCGGCAGCACAAAATTGATTCCGCACACACAATTTAATGGAACTTTTTTGTTGAATACTTCAGAAAGACAAGCGTATACTAAACACTAATGATTATTTTGATGTGACATTTGTTACAGATGTCACTGACAGTCATACCAAGATAGAAAAAAAAATATTTCGACGAATGGTTTTCCGCGCGAAATTTAAATTAAAAAGTCTTACTACTTTTTGCTCACAGTATTATTTAAATATTATACGCACTATCGGAACCAGAGTCACGATCTCTGGTAAGGAGTGTTAATGGCCATTTTTACTTTCAAGACAAATTTAAGTTTCTTTGAAAAAAACGCGTGAACGCTTTGGGTCCATGATCGCGTACTGTCGAATCCTGAGTCAAGATCTCTGGTATGGATTTTTAATGGCTATTTTCAGTTCCAACACAAATTTATAATTCGTAAACACTTTGGGTCCCAGGTTGGGGAACGGTATTTAGACTACTCGGATAAAGAATTTACTTAACTATTAGACGCATTATCAGAATCTGAAGCAAGATATCTGGTAAGGACCGTTTATGGTCATTTTCAGTTTCAAAACATATTTCAGTTTCTTTGAAAAAAATGATGAACACTATGGGTCCCGGGTTGGAAGATGATTGTCGGGCTCAGTGGATGACCAATTTAACTAGCTATTAGAAAAATTATCGGAACCTGAGTCAAGATCTATGGTACGAAGCGTGAAGGGCCATTTTCAGTTCCAACACAAATTTGATTTTGTTTGAAAAAATTCCTTAACACTTTGGGACCCAAGATGAAAGATGGTATTTAGAGTCGTCAGATAAGGAATTTAACTAGCAATTAGTAGCAATAACAGAACTTAAATCAAGTTTCTGGTAAGAAGTGTTAATGGTTATTTTAAGTTCCAAGACAAACTTGAGTTTTTTCGAAAAAAATTGGTGAACACTTGGGATCCGGGTTATAGGATGGTATTTAGATTCATTAACTATTGTAATTAGAGTCAAGATCTCTGATAAGGAGCGTTAATGGTTTTTTTTAGTTCAAAGACAAATTTAAGTTTTTCGAGAAAAAACACGACAACGCTTTGGATAGGGGATAGTATTTGGGTTCCTCGAAGGAGGGATTTAAATAGCTATTAGGCGCACTATCGATTCTTGAGTAAATATCTCTGGTAAGGTGCGTTAATGGCCATTTTCAGTTCCAAAACAAATTTGAGTTTCTTTGAAGAAAAAACGTAAACACTTTGGGTCCCGGGTTGAAAAATGGTTCTCGGACTCATCGAATGACCAATTTAACTAGCTATTAGAAACATTATTGGCACCTGAGCCAAGATCTATGATAAGAAGTGCTAATGGCCATTTTCAGTTCCAAGGCAAATTTGAGTTGCTTCGAAAAAAATCGTGAACACTTTGGAACTCGTGTTGGGTGATGGTATGTAGACTCATCGGATACAGAATTTATTTAACTATTAGACACACTATCGGACTGGTAAGGAGCGTTAATGGCGATTTTCAGTCCCATGACAAATTTGAGTTTCTTCGCTAAAATCGCGTAAACACATTGGAAGCCGGGTTACAGGCTGGTATTTATGCTCATTGAATAAGGAATTTAATTAGATATTAAATACACCATCGGAACTTGAGTCAAGATTTCTTGTAGGTTCTTTTTTCGAAGCAATTCAAATTTGGCTAGGAACTGAAAATTGCCATTACCACTCCTTACCAGAGATATGACACATGTCTCGATAGTACGTAGCTAATTAATTTTCACATTTAATGAGCTAAAATTCCGTCCTCCAATCCGGGTCCCAAAGTGCTCATGAATTTTTTTTGCAAGAACTCAAATTTATCTCAAAAAGGAAAATGGCCATTAACAATCCTTACCAGAGATCTTGACTCAGGTTCTGATAATGCACCTACTAGCTAATTTAATATCACACCCGATAAAGTCAATGATATTTGACTTCATCGGATGTGGCATTTAATTAGCTAGTGGGTGCATTATCAGAACCCCAACGGGTCTCCAAGTGTTCACGATATTTTTGTGAAGAAACTCAAAATTTGTGTTGGAACTAAAAATGGCCATTAACACTCCTTACCAAAGATATTGACCATGGTTCCGATAATGTGCCTAATAGTTAATTAAATTTCCCATCCGATGAGCTGAAATACGATCCCCCAAACCGGGTAACAAAGTGTTAACGAATTTTTTTCAAAGAAACTCAAATTTGTTTTGGAAATGAAAATGGTCGTTAACCATCCTTACAAGAGATCTTGACTCAGATTCCGCTAGTGTGTCTAATAGCTATTTAAATTCTGTATCTAAAGATCCTAACCAATGAGCTCATCAGAATTAAATTAGCTATTAGAAGCATTAACGGAACCTGAGAGATCTATTGTAAGAAGGGTTAATGGCCATTATCAGTTCCAAGTCAAATTTGAGTTTCTTCGAATAACCATTCGTGAACCCTTTGGGGCCCGTGCTGAGTAACGGTATATACGGTTCCTCATCGGATGAGAAATTTATTTAACTATTACACGCACTTTCGGAACCTGAATCAAGATATCTGGTAAGGAGCGTTAATGGCTATTTTCAGTTCCAAAACAAATTTGAGTTTCTTCGATAAAATCGTGAAAACTTTGTGTCTCGGGTTGGAATATGGTTTTGGGCTCATCGGAATAAGGAATTTAAGTAGCTATTAGGCGCACTATCGAATCCTGAGTCAAGATCTCTGGTGTTAATGGCCATTTTCAGTTTCAAGACAAATTTAAATTTCTTCGAAAAAAATTCGTAAACACTTTGGGACCCGAGTTGGAGAACGGTATTTAGGCTCATCGGATAAAGAATTTATCTAACTATTATACGCACTATCGGAACCTGAATAAAGATATCTGGTAAGAAGTGTTAATGGCCATTTTCAGTTCTAAGACAAATTTGAGTTGCTTCGAAAAAAATCGTCAACACTTTGGAACCCGGGTTAGGGGCTGGTAGATATTAAATGCACTATTGGAACCTGAGTCAAGATTTATTGTAGGTTCTTTTTCCGAAGAAATTCAATCTGTCTTAGAACTGATAATGGCCATTAACACTCCTTACCAGAGATTTGACACATGTCTCGATAGTGCGTCTAATAGCTAATTAAATTTCACATCTAATGAGCTAAAATTCCGTTCCGCAATCCGGGTCCCAAAGTTATCAGAACCTTCAACCCGGGTCTCCAAGTGTTCATATTTTTTTTTTCGAAGAAACCCAAAATTTGTCTTGAAACTAAAAATAACCATTAACACTCTTTGTCAAAGATCCGTGTTCCGTTAGCGCGTCTAGCTAATTAAATTTCTTATCCGATGAGTTGAAATACGATCTCCCAACCCAGATCCCAAAGTGTCTACGAATTTTTTACTAAAAAACTCAAATTTATCTTGGAAGTGAAAGAGAGATCTTGACTCAGGTCTCGATAGTGTGTCTAATAGCTAATTAAATTGTTTATCTATAGATCCTAAGCACTATCTCCTAACCCGGGTCTCAAAGTGTTCACGAAATTTTTTTCGAGGAAACCCAAATTTGTCTTGAAACTTAAAACGATATTAACACTTCTTACCAGAAACTTGATTCAAGTTCCGATAGTGCTTCTAATAGCTAGTTAAGTTATATTGAGTCCCAAAATGTTAAGGAGTTTTTCAAAGAAAATCAAATTTGTTTTAGAGCTGAAAATGGCCATTAACAATCCTTACCAGAGATCTTGACTCAGGTTCCGATAGTGCGTGTACTAAATAATTAAATTCTTTATTCGATGACCTAAAATACCATCCCCCAACCCGAGTCTTAAAGTGCGCGTCTAATAGCAAATGAAATGTCTCATCCGACGAGCCTAAATACCATTCTATAACCCGGGCCCCAAAGTGTTCACAAATTGTATTTCAAAGAAATAGGATGATTCATCCACTTTTAGAAAATATATGCCCACACTTGATAAGATCTCCGAGTTTTCTGGAATCGGCCATAGTGTTGACGATTATTTAAATTTTGAACATTAAAACTTTTATGGAGACACCCCAAATCTTTTTATTTTAAATCACATTAACCGTGCCGATCAGCTGATGCCATTTTCTACAAAGCAAACTTTGGCCACACTTGGTAAAATCTCTTAAATTCCTGGAATCGGCCATAGTGTAGCAAGTATTTTGAAGAATATTTGAATTTTTATGAAAATTTACGTCTTTAAACTTGTGTTGAACCACCCCAAAACTATTTATTCCAATTTCGTTAATTGTTGTGAACGGCTCAAGTTGGCCACTATTAGAAGGCATTGCTACTTCATTTGGTAACATTTCTCAGATTTTTTAATCAGTAGAAGTGTGCTATTAACACTTTTTAGAAGTTACACTTTTCGTTAATTTCTGTAGCTACACTTTTCGTTATAAAGTTCACATCGGTATTTAACAGTGTTAAACTCTCAAAGTTCACACGCATGCTGGAAACTCGTATTTACGAAAATTATTAAAAATCGGCATAAAATACTCGCTATACTATTAAAGTGACTATTTAGTTCAGTTTTGGTTGAAGCGAACACATCGAAATGAAGTTCTTGTAATTTTACGAATATGTCATCAGTCTTAATAAGTAGCCCGAGTATGTTGTGATAGTAAAGGGACAAACACTCGTTTTTGGAACATTGTTAGATTTATTACTCCAAATTCATCAAATTCCCAAGGAAAGGTTGGTTCAAACGAAGAAGTAGGAAACAGTCAATACTGTACATATGCCTTCGAATACCGAAGATCTATCTATGATTCTAAGTCAGAATACGTTTAGAATACGTTTGAAGTTGAAGAAGCGTTTGGTATTGTTGCTGAAGATATTGATGAAAATACTATTGTGCTGTTGGGCTTGAAAAGTATTGTTGAAGAACTCTTGCAGAAGTTTGGTTATTTGTAAATTTTGTAGGAGAAAAACTTGACTAATAAAATCAGAAGAAAGTTGAATCTTATAGAAAAAGAAAGTTGAATCAGAATCAGAAGAAAGTTGAATCTTATAGAAAAAGAAAGTTGAAGTTTAAATCTAGTCTTTAACGTTTAATGTAATGTAGTATCAAGATTATCACTTTAGTAATTTTTGTAAAAAATCTGTCTTACAAAAAATTATTTAATGCATAATTGGTTTTAAATCAGCGGCATGATCCACTTCCAACTGGAATGACCACAAGTCGTTATTGCCTTGCTTAACAATTGCTACAGAGAGATGCACTGGCGAGGACATTCGGTGATGAGATCTTTACAGTCACACTAGGAGAGGACACCTCAAGTGGTATCCTGGCCGATGGTGACCCAGTGCTCTGTCAAAATGTAAGTTAGATGGAGAGTACCAAGCAATTTTCAAAATTCATACGCATTCCACTTGAAATCACTCATCCGCGTATTGTGCAAACTCCATAGCAATGCTGTATACTGACATTGAAGATGGGTCGTCGCTAAAATCTACACTCGATCAGAAAATCTTAACATCGATATGATGTAGGGAAAAATCTATGGAAATTGCTGCCCAATGTTTAATTTAAAAAAGCTTTAAGAACCTGTTAACGATCGCAATAAACCGTTTATTTAAACTTGTGTTTGGGCTTTACGAACAACTTTATAATTTTTTACAAGAAGCTCAGTATTCCATACATACCGTTATCAAGGCCAGCAAAACTAATTACTACATGTGTGCAAAATTGATCAACATGTGGACAATCAAACCAACACGATGCTTTCGAAACAAACGTGAGTAATACCGATATAACTCAACGGTAATTAAAATGTACCTATTGGGAAGCTTGAGGAATGCTATGAGCCTTCACAAAAATTGGCGTGGATTGGTGTCTCCAAAAATACGACGCCATAACGTACTCATTACAATGAATATTTAATTAAAACACAATTCCAGTAAAATAATTTCTATTATAATATTTACACAAACTAGATAATCATATTGATCGTTCATATTTGATCAAGTGATAATTTTGTAAACGCTAATCACAAAAACTGTGCATCGAACCGCGAGTTTAAGGTTCAACTACAGCATTGTAGAGCTTTTTTGTTAATCATTTGAATACCACCTTGATTGAGATCTAGTGATCGCATATAGATATCATAGAGCATTTATGATCATCTATGATCGAGATACAAGTGCACTTAATTTTTTGTATATAGTGACGCATGATCTTGTGATCAAGTATGTGCAAGATAATTTTCCACCACCGCCACAATAAAATATTTACCGCGATCACTCGATCATGTATATGTATGTGTATCAGCGTGCTTTTCACGTTTACTAATCTTTATATATAGAAAGAGGTTTTTTATTTGTAGTGCACATAACTTACTTAAGCTTTGCACTTGCCACTATTTAGTTTGAGATGTATGGGAAGAAGTACATCAAGAAAACTAAATTGGTTTTGCGAGTCGCGCGAGCATAAACTGAAAAAAAAAGAATAATTCAGTTGGAAATTAGATAACACTAACTACGGACGTGCTTAAATCGCTTATAACGACATTATAAAAAAAAACCTATGCATATTTAAATAATGTGTAAATTACTTAATTGCGTTAACTAAATTTAGCCAAAAAAAATTGTGTTTTATAAAATAATTTGGTTATTTATTTTGCTTGATTTAATGATTGGGCTGCATAAAGTGTGATTTCATATATTTTATAAAGTGTGCCTGTGTGTGCAACGAAAAAAATTGTGTTAAGTGAATTCTCATAATTGGGTAGTGTGAGCCCGCAACAAACCGGCAAACGTAATAATAACACCCGAGATGTCTACAAAGAGCAATGATGATAAGAAATCTAAATTTTTATCATCGCCAACGATGAAACAAGTACGAATCTATGCACAAATATAATTTTCTAATTGCATAATTTAATATCTAGATCTTCGCCATCTACTACATGCATATGATAAAAATTTTGCTCCATCCTAAGCCAAATTGATTATAGTTGAGTGGATTATTATCGCGAATTTACATATATTTATCCAAAGCCGCACGATCGTGTGCAGTTAAAACAATTTAATTTTGTAAATTAAAATAACGTGAGTGAACGACGAATTATATGCATTACTGGGGCAATTGGGGTGTCACTTGCCGCACTTTGAGATTTTTAAAATTGCATGCCCTATTAATTTTTTCGGTCAATTTGGTACATTGATGTATCAATTAGCTTCCGGTCAAATCAAAATAACTGCAATCGACATACAAAGAGGTGCAGTACTTTGTATGCTACGTAATTGAACAGCACGTTTCCAAATATAATGATTGCTTAATAATTGATTTCTAAACCTTTATCGATTTAGATGAATAATAAATGCTTCATTATATAACCTTTAATAAAACCTCTAAATAGTGACTTAACATTATTTCAGCTTTGGTCACAGGTGAAATATAGAAGCTGCTTTGACATGCAAAGTACATCCAAATTTATATATTTAAAATTTAATTGTATATCAAAATTTTGTAAATTATCCACAATTGAATGCCAACAAACGATGATAAAAATAAACTTGCGTGGCGATTCGATGATACGAGCACAGCTGTTTCGAACAATCAAATCAAATTGGTAAAAATTTCTCAATGTTAACTTTACATGTAAAGACTCCATAGAACTGGACATCATCAAAAAAAAAAATTGGTAAACCCAAATGTATTTTGATATTTTTCATAGAGACGACATAACATTTTTGAAGGAGTTGGAAGTTTAGGAGTCCCTCGAAGCTATAAAATATTTATACCATATAGAACTAAAGTGAAGTTTCCGAAGTTCCAAAAAGTGTAAATTTACACTGAACGAATACTTCATCTGAGCTACAACTTCCCCCCATCTTTCAGACAATTTTCGGATTCCCCCAGAAAGAGGCAACAGCATCGACCGGAATTAGTAGTAATCAGGTATGTCTGATGAATACGGCGGGTGGAATAGAACTTCCCAGTCCTGTCTTCTTAAATATTTTTTCACAACGTTTGCAGCATGTGGTTTTGCATTGTCGAGCTGAAAAATTAATTTGTTGTGTCTATGCACCCATTCCGGTCGTTTAACCTCTATAGCTCACTTCAAAGGTATTAGTCGGTGGTAGACATCACCATTAACACTTTCACCTCATTCCAGCAGTTTGTAATATTTTTCACATCTTATCACATGATAATTTATTATTTATTACTAATGATGATGATTACTAATGATGATAAAGCACTTAATAATCTGCTCCCAATAACACATCTTCGTTTATTAGATGACTAAATACAAAACCTTAATTTCTTGGGGATTTGGGGGTAAGATTTGATGAAAACCCCGCAAGTATTGAATTGTGGATAAATTGAATCGCTTTGCATTCATAATTTTGCTTTCCTAAACTACTTTAGAATTCGAAGTCATCAATAAGCGAATATTTGTAGATAAAAATTGGTCAGTTTAAGCTGTGCAAAAAGTTTCAAGAAAATCTCTTGGGGATATGGGGGTAAGATTTGATGAAAACCCCAAGAATTGAATTGTAGATCAAATGAATCGCCTTGCGTTCATAATTTTGCTTTCCGAAACTACTTTAGAATTCGAAGTCATCAATAGGCGAATATTTGTAGATAGATATTGGTCAGTTTAAGCCATGCAAAAAGTTTCAAGAAAATCTCTTGGGGATTTGGGGTAAGATTTGATGAAAACCCCAAGAATTGAATTGTAGATAAATTGAATCGCTTTGCATTCAGAATTTTGCTTTCCTAAACTACTTTAGAATTCGAAGTTATCAATAACCGAATATTTGTAGATAGATATTGGTCAGTTTAAGCCATGCAAAAAGTTCCAAGAAAATCACTTGGGGATTTGGGGGTAAGATTTGATGTAAACCCCAAGAATGAATGAATTGTAGATCAATTGAATTGTAGATCAAATGAATCGCCTTGCATTCATAATTTTGCTTTCTCAAACTACTTTAGAATTGAAAGTCATCAATAAGCGAAAATTTTTAGATGGATATGGGTCAGTTTAAGCCATGCAAAAAGTTTCAAGAAAATCTCTTGGGAATTTGGGGGTAAGATTTGATGAAAACCCCAAGTATTGAATTGTGGATAAATTGAATCGCTTTGCATTCATAATTTTGCTTTCCTAACCTACGTTAGAATTCGAAGTCATCAATAAGCGAATATTTGTAGATGGATATTGGTCAGTATAAGCTGTGCAAAAAGTTTCAAGAAAATCTCTTGGGGATTTGGGGGTAAGATTTGATGAAAACCCCAAGAATTGAATTGTAGATCAAATGAATCGCCTTGCGTTCATAATTTTGCCCGAGGAAGGTTGTTTCCGTTGTCGATACATCGGAAGTGTAAAGTAGATAAAGGAAAGGCCCTAATACGCTAGCCAGGGGCTGCTATGGCTGGGTAAAAATTTGAGTATGTTGCTTCATGTGATACTCTAAATTTTCGGTTGGAGAGATACAACTCGAGCAATTGGCAGTAATTTTATGGCACTAATTTACTTATCTTATAGATAAGACCCCTGAGTAAATTGGGTAAATTTGATCAAAATGAATTTGTTTTCAAATACAAATTGTGTGAAAATCATTTTTTTCAATAAATCAATAAAATGGCACAAATTAGGGTTCATATAACAGTTATGGAGGTGGCAAGAGTGACAACACTGATCCAAGAGGGAAAAGTTTACGTTTTGTAGCTAGATTAACGTTTGATAACGTTTTCGTGAGACGGGATCATATGAAAGAAAACCTGCTGGATCGGGCAGAAAAAGCATCACAACTTCAAATGACGACCGACGCATAGAGACAGGAGAAGGACAGCCAAATCAATTCAAAATGAATTCCGTACACCATTGAACCGCCCGATATCAGTTCAAACTATTCGCAATCACCGATGGAGGATCGATTACGGGTGAAAGGTATGTGAACTCAGTTCCCAGACCTCACGTCAAGGCCTATGCGGATAGGTATGGTCCAGACTTTATCTTAATGCAGGATAATGCTAGGCCTCATAATGCTAAAGTTTCCAAAAATTTCATTAAAGATGTAAATATTGTGGCTGGTTAGCGAATAGCCCAGACCTAAATCTCATCGAGCAAGTGTGGGACATTCTAAAAAGACGAATTCGTGCGATGGTAAACCCTCCATTAACCATACTTGCGCTGGTTAATGCTGTTAAGCTTGAATGGTGTAAAATAACCCAATGAGAGACGAATTACATACAATAAAAAAATAATTAAAGTTGGTGAAATTGGCGTTTTTGAAATAAATAATCGTTTTGGGGTGAAATTTACCGGTAACTGTAATAAAATCGGGATTTGTTGTAATAAATGTGTAACAAATTATGGTACAGGTTTCATTGAGGTGGACTAATTTGGTCGGAGCAGGTTTATAATAATCTGCTTTTTCCTCGTTACGTCGCAAACATTCTTCTTGTATGTTCCTTATAGGTGGAATTTGGATTATTGGCCTCTTGTATCTTTTAGTAGCTTTCCAAAGAGAATAATTTTTGACAGCCTCAGGACCCAGTACTCTCAAATAATTATAAGCTTCTTTATGTTCTTTAATTAATCTGTTAATCTGACTAACTTTTAACTCAATTAGATTGTACAGTTTCTCTCAAAATACTTCCCATTTAGTAAATTTATTAGTAAGATTAAGTTTAGTTTTCTTTTTAATGAATAATGTACTCATGTACTTCGACTTCTATGTAATTTGAGAGTATTCCTTTCGAAATATAAAAGCAGTCAAATCAGGAACTTTGTTGATGCCTGTAGGCCAATAGATTGATTTACGCGATGAGTGATATTCACAACCTGAAATTAGGGTTGAGTTATTTTTCTTTTTCTGGTGTTATGAGCTGAGATCCCCAAGAAGTATGTGTGACGTTGTAGTCACCTCCTATAATAAACCTTGGTCCAGGTTTATTAAACATGTTGACTTATTGATTTCTTACGATATTATGTCTTGGTGGGCAGTAGATCGCCCCCAAACTTAGTTCAGCTAGCATAAACAGCTCCTTAATTTCTTCATGTTGGAAATGTAAGATATTTTGTTTGATTAAGATTGATTCGATCCTCGAGCACGACCACTGGGATGCAACGTCCAATAGGCTCTATATTCCGTAATTTTGATAAAGTTTTTCTCTGTTAAGTGTGTCTCTGATATTAAAGTTTCATCTATGTTGTTGGTTCTTAGAAATACATCTAGTTCTTGAGCTCTTGCTTTAGGCCGTTAGCATTCCAGGTCGCACGTTACAGTCATTTATTTTATATGTTTTAGCGGTTTGTTTGGTGGCTTGGAATTATCTTCCAGTTTTTGGCCACCTGGGCGTAGAAACCCTTTCTCTAATAATATCATATTGTTGGTGTGGCTTTTGCTGTAGGCGCTGTACTACTGTTATTTTCTCGGTGTTGAGCATTTAGCGTTTTCTGATGCACCTGGTATCCTTTATAGCCGGATGGCCCTTTTCTCCAAACAATGCACAAGTTGGTATAACATTTCGCGACTTTTGACATTATTTTGTTTGATGGTTCTCTACACATTTAACACATTTGGCTTTCCTATTGCAAAAGTATCTTCGTGTGTCCTACCTGTTGGCAATTTGTACACTTATATATACTTATTACTCGGCTCCCCCTTGCAACAAATCTATAAACAATGGGAACTGTCTAATAATTTTCACATTCTTAGTTGTCAACTTTTTATAGACGTGCCCTCGATCGCCACTTTGATCTCTTCGCGATCGGTAGACGACGGTAAACCTTGTATGTTCATAATATACCACACCTTTCTGATCTGAATATATCTAGCTTTGGTTGCGATGGATCAAGTTCACTCAAGTTTTTTTGCATTTTATTTTCTCATAATAAATCCATTTTTCATCTCCAGTAACTATTCGATCGAAGCAAAATCATTTTATTTCTTGTTTTTGAAGCAGTATTTCACAAATGGTTTTTAGACGTACGAGGTCTGTTTCTTTTAATTCAAGTGGAACCCAGTTACTAGCTTTTTGAACCATTCCGATAGATTGTAAATGTTTTTCAACAGTTGATCGATCAACAGTTAATGCTATAGTCAATTCTGATTGTGTTTGAGAAGAATCTTCAGCCAATAACGTTTCCAGTTCAGAATCTTCAAATTTTTTGGGTGGTTTTCCATGCTCTTTAACTTCAATGCCAAAATTATCATTTTTAAATCGTCGAAACCATTATTTGCACCGTTGTATTCGATGGAGCATGCTGACCATAAATGTCCGCAAGCAAACGATACGTTTCCGCTGCACTTTTCTTTACAATAAAATAATGGAATAAAACTTCCCGCAAATGATGTTTATTCGGAATAAAATTCGACATTTTCAAGGAGTTAAAAATACTAGCTGCTTATACTTCAACCAAATGTTACATACTGCGTTTGACATGTGACATCAAGTACTATAGAATACGAGTATTGCCCATTTAAATTACACGAAACGTCACTGGTAACGACACCTATTGGGAAAGGGCGGAGTCATATTCACACACCCAATACAAGCCAACATATTTATGCGGTGGGGCAGTCATAGATTTTTTTAATTTTTTAATTTCGCTAGCATTGTAGTGATGGTTCGATGGTCAATGAAAAGGCATCGTAGAGATGTCTACGCTTAATGGTCTGTTAAGTCATGTTTTCTAGAAGCCAACATATTTATGCAATCAAAAACTTTTTTAAATTTTTAATTAAAATTATACAATAGCAAAACTTAATTGCCCACCGCATAATTATGTAGGCTTCTAAAACTTGATTTCATTACCGTTAAGCGTAGACATCTCAACGATGCCTTGTCATTAACCAATAGTTAATTCTTACTACACTTGAGCTTTTGTTAGGTTTTCTGTCGATTTTTTTCTGTCACGCTACTCTTATAGAGATATTATTGCAACTGCTAAATTAGATCCCACCTGACCGTGTTCAAAATCGAGCATGTCGTTTGGATAGTAATACATACAAGACCCACTGTCAAACCCGTTCATTAGTAATTGAAAGTGTTGCTTCCAATATAGTCCATAAGTAGAATCCGGAAATTAAATCTAATTTCTTTCCATTCCATAACCAACAAATTTCCAAGGTCATTCAAACGTTGCGGATATGGAACGGCTTAGACGATGTAGCTTTTTAATCGGTTGGACATAGAAATATTTTATTTATGTATATCTGAGAGGTGTTGTCATTTACACTTCGGACATTGCGGGTTGGCATGTGTGTTTAGTTATCACGATCCGTGATATCAAATAATGAAATAACTTCTTTTTTTTTAAATTTGAAAGAAGTGGTCATTTGTATACATCGAAATTGATGCTGTATAAGATAGCTGAAATTTTACAGCGGAAAATAAGAGATTTCGCTACTCGCCGCAAGTGGCAGCACGCGGAAATTTTTTATTCATTTTGTATCTCTTTTTTCACTAAATACAACATTCCAGCGGAATAAAATATTAAAAGTGATCCTTAAAATGAAAAATTGATTGATCTCCGAAGTAAAGGAACTCGGTAAATGAAATCTTGAAATTTAACAATATTCCGTCTTTCCGTCATTCTAAAAGAATGACGATACAATTTGGATAAACGTATTGATCAGGGGTCCAAAACTTAGGACAAAATTCTAGGATCTGTTCATGCTGGACTAAACTAGGCCATTTCATAACCAATAATTTTGAAAATTTAAATTTTTTATTAGTTTATTTTCAGTTTTTGGCCAATATCTCAAAACTTCCACTAGTATCCAATACTTTCGATTGTTTTTCTAATAGCTTAGGTCATACTGAGACTACGAAGAAAATTTGGGGAAAATTGATGGATTAGAATTTTCACTATCAATTTTCCCCAAATTTTCCTGCGACCATTGAAATCACGATCAAGTATTTCACGTGCCAACACCGAATAGTGTGCAGTACAACCATCATGTTGAAACCACATGTTCCGTCTCACTTCTAAGCTCAAATTTTCAAGTAATATTGGCAGTTCATTTTCCAAAATGTTTCGGTACATTTGACCATTCAAGGTGCCTTCAATAATGTGGGGGCCTATGGGTTTGTTGCCAATTATTCTACACCACACGTTGACAGTCCAAGGACGCTGATGTTCAACTTGACGAAGCCAGTGCGGATTTGTAACACTCCAATAATGCATGTTGTGTCGATTAACCGTTCCATGGTTTGTAAAAGACGATTCGTCAGAGAACATCACGCAACGAAAAAAATTGGGGTTTTGTTGTATTTGTTCACGTGCCCATTGACAAAATGTTACCCGATTTTGGAAATCAGTGCCATGAAGATCTTGGTGTAAAGACACATGATATGGATGATACTTGTGCCGTTTTAAAATTCTCCGTAAAATTCTCTGCCTTTCTCGGAATCGCGAACTATTTCTCGTGTACTAACATGAGGGTTATGAGCCACTGCTGCCAACACAGCAATTTCATTATTTTCTCCAGTGACTGTTGCTATACGGGTCCTCTTTTTCGGTTGAACATTTCCATCAGTAATAAATTGTTTAATAGTACGGCCAAATGAAGCACGTGAACGAATCCTATCCGGAAAACGTTGACCGTAAATAGCAACAGCATTTTCAAGATTTCTGCCAGCTTCTCCATAAACCAGAACCATTTCAATTTTCTCTGGCACAGTTAAACGCTCCATTCTAAAGTATTTTATCGTTTATTTTGCAATTACGAAAAACATGAAGGTAAGAAATAACACAAACGTTAAATGTGATTTACAAAACTGAATAAATTGTTTTGATGACGAATTTCGAGTATTTCCAATGAAAACGTGATGTTTTTTATTTCAAACGTATTGGAGAATCGAATGCGTGTGTTCTAAGAAGGAGAAATTGAAAAAATTGAATTTCGTCGATTACAACGCCATCTATCATGAACCGAACAAAATATTTCATTCAAATCATACGTACTTTTAGTCGTAGAATCCGTAACTGCAATAAAAAATATGGCTTCCTATCTTAGTTTAAAAGTTACCCCCGCCCCATCTACAAAGCGGGGGTGGGGGACTATTTTTTTGCACTAATGTATTTCCCCCGCGGTATGATTAAGTTTTGATTATGAACATTTTTTCCGTAGAGTGGCTATTTTTCGAGATATTTGATCGTCTCAGTTTAAAAGAAACACCCGGTATAACAAAATTAATTATCTTTTGTGATTGTGCTGCCACTTGCGGCGAGTAGCGAAATCTCTTATTTTCCGCTGAGAAATTTCCGCTATCTTATACAGCATAAAAATTGAGGGTGATACTTGAGCTTACGGTGGCAACTCATAATGAATCTAAATTTAAATTGGTATCCGTCGAATCCTACACTGAAAAGCAGTTTTAATCCCGGGGGCCGAGTACACAGTACTCCAGTTTATTTCGTGGACTATGATACGAGTACTTGAAGACTCTTTTATCTGCTATATATATTTATAAATGTTCTCCTATGAATCAACTAAATGTAGCGTATAGGTAAAATATTTCTAACTGAATCAAGGAAACGCATAATTTATTTTTTAAATTTCTAAAATAAAATCTTCTCTGGCCTATATACCAAGGATTAATTTAGCCACCATAACAATATATCTAAAAACACATAAGCGGGTACAGGTTCCCGCAAAACGGAGTTTCTTCAATTGGATTGAGGGGTCCGCTACAAGGAGATGCTATCGAAAATATCGACTTTCGAGATATTATAAAGCAGCGGAAATTTGCCAGTGGAAAATAATAGATCGCGCTAGAATGTCAAAACGTACTAGCGTAATAAAATCGTAAAAGTGTTCATTAAATTGACGAATTGATTGGCCTCAGAAGTAAAGAAACTCAGTATCTGAAATTTTGAAATTTTGCTATATTCCAACTACCTCCGCCTATTCTTAGCGAATTATGATGAAATATGGTTAGCAGTATTAGGAATTCCAAACTGAGTTTTGGACAAAAATCTAGGATATGTTCATGCTGGACTAAACTTAGCCATTTCATAACCAATCATTATGAAATTTGGTTTCTACGATTGATTTTTGATTGGCATTCAAATAAATTGGACTCTAAGCTGCATTTTGAAGAAAATTCGTTGTGCATAAATTCGCGTTCTGTGAAAAAATACAAAGAAAAGGATTTTTTTATTAGTAGTAGTAGCTTTGATTAAACGGGCCTAATTTTGAATTCCACTGTGTGAAATTAAAATTTTTTATGAGAAATTTAAACCTGCTAGAATGCTGATGAATAAAATTTTCCCTTCAGGGAAAAGGGAGAGAACTCGGCTCCAATATGTATTTTGAGCAAGTTTCTGAAATTGGGTAAATGATGGGCGCTTCTCGTCCACTTCTTAAGTAAATATAAAAATAGTTATGCAAAGTATTTGGTTTTTGGAGTGGAAGCTTACGAACCTCAAAGGAAATTTAAAGAAGATTGCCATTTAGAATTCGCTAAGTAAGATTTTGATTTTATGCGTCCAAATAATTAACTTTACATACATAAACTCCCTCAAGTAACCAATATCTCATTACCAGGTATACAAGTATGAAATGCGGATTTCAAACAACAGATGGTGCAGCAGTGCAGTTTGAGCTATAAATATTTGACACTGCGCTATTTTGTTGCGTCATCAACAAGTGTCAGACGCACACGAGTGATAAATTGGGAAAGTGTGTGCTTAGTGTTGTATTGTTGTGTTCGAAATTTATAACGATCAACGAGCATTAAGTTTTTGTTTTCATTTGAATAAAACTACTGTTGAATCATACCGATTATTTTGAGAAGCTTATGGTGAACATGCTCCATCGCAAAATACATGTGAACGATGGTGTCGGCGTTTCGAAAGTGGTGACTTCAATGTTGCAGACAAGAAACGTTTGGAATTGCAAGCAATATTGGACGAAGATGATTCGCAAACACAAAGTGAGTGTTCAAGTGAGTTGAACTATAGTTACAGGGGATGAAAAGTGAATTTATTTTGAGATTCCCAAGCGCAAAAGTTCATGAGTGGACCCAGGCGCACCATCCATATCGAGCGCAAGATCAAATCGCGTTGGCTGAAAGACGAAGCTCTGTGTTTGGTGGGACTAGAGGGGCGTGGCCTTTTATGAGCTATTAAAACCTGGAGAAACGGTTAATATTAAACGTTACCAGCAACAATTGACCGATTTTAACCGTTCGCTGCTTGAAAAAAGGCCAGAATTTTGAAAGAAACAACACAAAGTCATTTTTCTTCAAGAAAATGATCCATCACATATGCAAAACCGGTTCGTGACATGTTGGAATCACTCATGTGGGACGTTCCACCTCATCAGACTTGGCTCCTTCCGATTGCCACTTGTTTGCATCGATGGCATGACATTCGCAAATTGCCGGAAAGATGAGAAAAATGTATAACAAGCGATGGGGCATACTTTGAAAGCACTTTTGATCACTCTTTCGAATTTATCATGTTTTTTAGTAAAAAAAATTCGCATTTCATACTTGTACACCAGGTATGTGTCTAATAGTAAACGTTATACTCACTCTACATGGGAAATTTGGGGAAAATTTATCATTTAGAATTCGCTTTAAATTTGTTGAATTTTTGTTTAAAATTAATTTTTAACCGTACGTATTGGTTGCTTGGGGGAGTTTTGTGCTATTGGCGGGAAACTGAAAATAACTGATATGGCCACCAACAGAAAATTACAAAACTATAGTGAAAATTTCAACCAATACATTTTCCCTAAATTTCCCACGAAGTCTTCTACGCAAAAGATCAAAAAATTATAGTAAAAATTCAAACCCATAAATTTTGCAAAAATTTCTTATTTAGACTAAAAAAGCTTTAGAAAAGATTTAGCTATCAGAAAAAATATAAACTGTCACTCAATTATTTTCGAATTCTAAACGATAACCTCTCTTAATTTTCATATTACAGGGTGGCTGACGCGAAGTATTACCAAAACAAAACGCCACAGAATTTTTATTCTTTGATGAATTTTATTGATGTTCGCAAATATTTAAATTTTCGAATTGCATTAGCAGTTCTCGATTTGACCATCCTTAGCCGCGATTATGGCCTTCAAACGGCCGACAAAGCTATTCTCGGCGAAGCGCTTGCTTGAGATGATCGACACTTTGGTATTTTTTTGTCCCAATCTTGCTCTTCAAAATACCCCAAATCGAGAAATTTAGCGGATTTGCATCCGGTGAATTTGGTGGCCATTGGGCAGTGGAAATGAACCGCGGAACGTTGTTTCTCAGCCAATCTTGATTGATGCGCGCTTTATGACTCGACGCCGAGTCCTGTTGAAATATCCAGGCTCTGCGGCCAAAATGTTTTATGCCCAAGGCTTCAACGCTCCCTCCAACACATGATCCCGATAAATTTGAGCATTTATCTTGATGCCACGGTCCAAAAAAACGAGTGGTGATCGGCTTTCGGCAGTTACGGCGGCCCAAACCATCACCATCGGCGGCGCTTGGTGTCGAGTGGCAATCCGTTGGTCCAAATTTTCTGTAGAGCGGCCGGGCAAGAAATCCGGTCGTTTTGCTTGTTCACATATTGCTCAAAAGTGAACCGTGACTCATTGGAGAAAACCAAATTCGGCAAATCGCCACTTTCGTGCAAGCGTAACAACTCCTTTGCTCTTTCCACTCTAATTTTTTTTGAGCATCGGTGAGACCATGCGTTTTATGGAATTGCAAGGCCTTTAGTCCAAGATGATCTTTCAATATGTGTAGCATCCGTCCGAGCAATATGTTCGCCTCACGAGCCACTTTTTCTGCCGCTATGGCGCGGATTCCGACCCAATTTGGCATTCACCTTCCGAATGATATCCGGCGATGTTGCTGTGCGTTTCGGTCCACCACCATGGCGTTTTTCAATGCTGCCAGTATCGTTATAACGATTTATGGTCCGATATACAAACATTTTATTCACATGCAGGTGTTTTAACTGGTTAACAATCTGCGGCTGTGGTTGTCCAGCCAAATATAGAGCAATCACACTATTACACTTGAATTCCATTGCAGATAACTTTTTTCTGAATATTTGCCACTAAAATGCTTTTGTACGATTGTAAACAATGGAATGAACTGTCATTAGTGTATTTGAGCACTCTGTCACCACTGGTTTGACAGCAATGACAGTCTGAAGTTGGTCACACTTCGTATCAGTTACCCGGTAGATTCGCAAGTTTCCAAAAATCAAATGCAACCCTGCTCATCTACTTTCATATTTACTTGTAAAGAAATGGACGGGAATATAGGCCCGCGATGCAAATTTTACAATTATTGATTAAGGTTTAGCCTAGTCAAAATCCAGCATAGTCAAAAGCCATGTTAATCGTGTAGAATGTACAGATACCAGAACTTCATCTGAATTTATGAAAGCCAGATTTCATAAGTTTGGTTATGAAATTGCCAAGTATAGCACGGCATGAACAGAACCTAGAATTTTGTTCAAAACTCACTTTAGAATTTGTCAATTTAAGGAACAATTTTTTACGATTTTATTCCGCTAGAATGTTTTCTTTTGTGAAAAAAGAGGTACAAAAATGAATAAAAAATTCCGCTGGTTATAAAATAACAACAGAAATCCTATTTTCTGGTAGTTTTGCCACTTGTGGCGAGTAGCGTAATCTCATATTTTACCCGCTTACCATTTTCAGCTGTCTTAGATAACATTTTTTCGAGATCATTTCGTATTTAGTCATTGATTCTCGTTAAACGCGTTTCCTTTTTAATTAGTCCCTGCATCAAACGGACTATGTTACATTCGATATTTAAATTCTTTCACCATCTCTAATTGAGTGTCTACCGAAATGAACTCTATATGCCTTCTGGTTGCAGCTACCATGTTTATGGTTTTCAGTATTTATTTACGGGATATAAATATAACTCCAATGACATGTTCCTCTACTGTACTATAGTACCGTACGCCTGTTAAGTGTCTACAATTAGAGCTCAGAGTAAAACTTAAATCCTATGATTTTCTAAAAATATTTTGCACATTTGATTTTTATTGTCAGTTTTCCGTCAAAATCTGTAAACTGCTCCTCCACTCTTAAATCAAAGTACTTCATTTCTCCTAGAGTTCGTTTAAGATCTCATTAATCTATTCACCTTTTAAGTATGCTGGTTTTACTTACTGATTTGGTGTTCATTTGAAACGAGTAGGGCGTTCTACATGTGTTCCATATCCGCCGTTGGTTTTGGTTGGTCGACTAAAGGCGGCCGTACTGTTATAGTTTTTTGTGTTTGTCTTAAAACACGTTATCTTCATATTTGAGAAGAAACGCTGGCCAGAGTGCCGATAAAAAACCCGACCCGGTTCTTGCAACATGTTTACATATAACAAGAGGGAAAGATGTATTTTAATCTATTTAGAACGGAACGACCTGATTGTAATGCAAAACATATCGGGAGCTCATAAAACGATAAACCATATCCAACATCGAAATATATAATTTTTACAAATTGTCGCCGAAATCGGGTATGATTCATGGTTAGATTCTGATCGATCGAAAAACTACGTCAAACGGTAAGATTTTTGTTTTACGCCGCAATGGCGATTAAATATGAATATTTTTTATTGTCGCTAGATGGCAATTTAATAAATAATGAATGTGTCCAAGATAAGTGTTATTAATTTATTAAAATATTCAATGTTTTGAAGCAAAAAAATATTGAAAATTAAGAAATTAGTTTATTAATTTTACACATAAGAAAAATTTACATAAATTAAATTAAATTTATTAAATCAAATTTATTAAAGATTCCAACCAGTTTAGCCAAATTATTTGAGCAATTAAATATCAACAACAAACGAAATTTATTTTCTTAGTACCATACAGCCTTAATTGAACCAAAAATCGTACGAATGACCTTCCTTTCGAAAGTAGATAACATTCTACAGTCGCTAGAGATCAGAGCCCAGCTCTCACTTCCAAAAGCCAGCACAGGTATAATGAGTGCTTTATAAAGTGCGAGCTTACACGACTGTGACGGGTGTTTAGAACGCAATAATTTTGATTGGGCACATAAAATTCACTGACTCACTCATCACTGACCTGATGAATTTTAAGTCTTCTACGCCATCAAAATTATGGTCGCCCATTCCAATATTTGCCATAGAGATGCTCCAGGGTAGCGATCAAGCGGTATGAAACTTGTGCTGTAATGGTTTAAATCTATTTCTAGCATTTCTGAGAACTTTCGTCACTTATTAATATTAATATTTATCTAAGGAAAGGATAAATATTGTCACTCTAAGGAAATTTACAGGTATGAAACTGTCCTTGGTATCGCTAGCTCTTCGGTCAAAAAGCAAGATATCATCTGCAGCGACTATGATTCTACATATCGATCTCCGCAACAGGCAGAGCAGTTTCTCCAACGGCAGTCACTTCGTTAGTCCGATTTAGTAGATTTTGGAAAAAGGTTTGCCATAATGAGAGATCAGCCATGTTTGTTCTCAGTTCTCCATTCCCGTCTTTGATGGCTGTACTTCTTGGATGGAAGACTTCAGTGAGATTCGTGGCGTCAGCAAGTTAGCCAAATAATCTCTTGAGTTTCCTTGTTTTGTTTGGAAGCTAATGTTTTCGATGCATGTTTTCATATGAAGAGATATTGAGTCGTAGCTTTCCTAGCATGAATATATTCTGCTAGAGTGCTTCTAGTGTTGCGAGGCAATTATTTATCACGAAGCTTTTGATTATTTTCAACCGGCGGTTGAAATAATCTGTAACTGCTGATTGGTAGATCAGCAGTGATACTCGATCATTTAAAGCATCGGTATTCCCACGGGCGGTCTTTTGTGCTTGTCTATTGAATTTAGTTGACAATAAGTTGAAGTTATATTTGAAAACAACAAGCATGTGATCGCCGTCCATGTCTGCACCTCTGTAAGATCGAACGTATTCGTTTTGCCGTCACTCGATCTCCACGTTATTTTGTGAACTCTCTTATGAGGAAAATACGTACTTGATACAACTAAGTTGAATGAGAAAACCAACTTCAGAGATTGTGTTTGATATGCTTGTTACGTCACGTACTAGTGAAGGATCTTATGGCATCCAGTCCTACCTTGAAAACGTTTATATAGCAAACCGCTTGATACAAGACACACGCCCGCTTCAGCCGCCCCTAACCTGCCTAGAAAATAGACGCTGATTTGGTATTGGTTTTAGAATGGCAATGACTCGCCGTGATATGTAGTGTCCATGATTATAAATAGAATTTCTTCTGCTCGTCTTCATTATACCGCTTGATTCAGTTAGAGTTGCCCAAGCAACACCGCGAGAAGGTATGAATCTCGGAATTCGCTCTCTTCAATAGCATTTCGAAATAACCGATTTTGACATTGTCACTTGCGAGTATAGTTTTTGTTCTCCGGTTTTATTTGCTTGAGGGTTTGGTTGCAATATGAATAAAATTTGGTTTATTTTTTGCTATTCCTGGATTTTCAATTCGCGTTTCAAAGCGACATCACATTTCTTCATAATAGGACCCCTGCTTATTTTCGAATTCCTTTACTTTTCTTAATTGGTGGCGGAGTTCAATAGTTTCCTTCTACTGAAAGATATTTTCAGTTGAAGATATTGATGTTGATGATCTTAAAAATTGCAGTTACACATCACCGCGACGCGATCGTAGCATCCTAGGTGTACATAGAGACAGTTGAATCCCCCAGATTACCCTAGGGGTGAGGAGCTAAAATGGAAGTGTTGTTATGAAAAGAACCTAATTTCAATGATATTACTAGGATTTTGACTAGCATATATCGAAGTGGTGATATAGGGTTTTTGAATTTGGGCGGGTCAATGTTGAAATGGATTAAAATAAGCTGTGTCTGAGATATTAACGAAATTCTTTTTTTATATGAAAAGCCCATGTATGCCATTATTTATCGAATATAACATCGTTCAAATGTCCGCCGTGGCTGAGTGACCCAATTTCCAATGACTCTGCCGCATAGATCCGGCTGAATTTGAGCGATGGTATTACTGGCACAGAGCTGCAACTTGAGAAAACTCCACAATTTCAACCAGGGCCAATTCACGTTTCCTCTGCGAGAGATAACCCTACCCTCAAATCGTTTATGCAGAATGTCCATCGTTGCGTGTCTCCTGTATGGCGCATAGCCTCGTCCTGCTGGATACAGGACACATGTCGTCTACCTCCATATCGATCAATTTGGGCCAAAAAAAATCGGTTAGCAACGTTCTGTAGCGCTCGCCGTTGATGCTGATGGCCTCTCCAACGTCATTTTCAAAAAAATAAGTATCAATGACGCCGCCGGCCCAAAATTCCCACCGAACAGTAAATTTCTGTGGATGCATTGCCCCCTAGTGAACCTCGTGTGGGTTGGGGACGTCCTATATACGGCAATTTAGCTTGTAAACATAACCATTCATCCAAAAAGCCTCCTCGTCGCTAAAGATGATTTTTCGACCAAAATTAGGGTCCTCTTCCAAACGTTGTTTACTTGGACAAATGAATTAATGATTTTCAATACCACAACTAAAGACGTTTTCCTATGAACTAATTAATTTTGAATTAGAAAAGTTATAGAAGCTGGCAGAAATCCGGAATTATTATTCGCCAGTTAATCTGATATGATCATCTAGTTTTATTTTTACGTAGCATAAAGAAGAATTAGTTACTAGGTGCGCAACTAACATTCCGGGTTTTTTTGAAAAATGAAAAATGGAAAATTTCAATACAGATTCAAAAAATAGTTTATTTAAAGTATTGTCCTTCGCTATCTACACATTTTGGCCATCTCTCTGGCAATACATGAATACCACAACAATAAAACCACGCGTCTTAGGACTGAAACCATTTATCCAACCAATTTTGCACTTCTTCGAAACTGGTCAAGTGTACCCCTGCCAAGCCATGTGCCATCGATCAGAACAAGTGATAATCCGGGGGGGGGGCGAGGGCAGGTCTGACAAATAAGGCGGGCGCGATAGCTTATCCTATCTCAGCTTTTTGATGGTGTCCTGGACCATGAGAGTGTGATGACATGGAGCGTTACTGTGCTGAAATATCACTCGTTCGAATCTCGTGTATCGTATCGTGTACCGTTCTGGCCGTTTTTTGAGCAATGCATGGTTCAGCTTGATGAGTTGTTGTCGGTAGCGTTGCCCATTGACAGCAGCTCATAGTACACGATTCCTTTCTGTTTCCGCCAAACACAGAGCATTGTCTTCTTTCCGAAGCGATTTGGCCGTGCTGTCAATGTTGATGCTTCGCCAGGTGAAAGCCACAAATTTTTGCGATTCACATCTCATCTCCCGTAACAATTCGATGCAGAAAGCTCTGTCTTTCATGCCGTGAAAGCAAAATTTCGCAAGTGGCTCTTCGATTTTCTATCTGTCTCCCAGACAACTCATGCGGCACCCATTTCCCTCCTTTTGAATTGGCGAGTTGTGTTTAATACCTCCGTAAATTGATTATGAGTTTGCGTATCATCTTCATCCAACAACGCTTGCAGCTCGGTGTCTTCAAATGTTTTAGTTCTTCCGGAGCGCTTCTTGTCCTCAATGTCGAAATCGCCACTTCTGAAGCGTTTAAACCAATCTTCACAGGTAGTTTTCGATGGTGCATGTTCGCTGTAGGCCTCCTCAAGCAAATGACGTGCTTCAGCTGTATTTGTTTTTCAAGTTGAAGCAGAAAACCTAAGCTCCCCGCAAATGCTGTTTGTTTGGCACAAAACTCGACATTCTCGTTCTTAGAAAAAATATTTTTGCGTTGCGATATGTGCTGGCATTACAACTAGTTATGGTTAACCACGCTATGAACAAAACAGAACTTCTGACATAAATGACAACTAGATGTGTCGCTAGCACCATCTATGTGTGAAACCCGGAAATTTAATTGCGCACCTGATGGAAGCTGCAGATGTTTGTGATCAACATTGAGGTAAAATAGTTTCGTGTGTAATTATTTCAATTTACATAGTTCGCATATGTCAGTTTTAATAACTGTCGAGTGACTGACATGAAGTGTTACCAACTTCAGACTGTCATTGCTGTCAAACCAGTGATGACAGAGCGCTAACACTAATGACAGTTCATTCCATTGTTTACAAGCGTACAAAAGCATTTTAGTGGAAAATATTCAGAAAAAAAGTTATCCGCAATGGAATTCAACCGTAATAGTGTGATTGCTCTATATTTGGCTGGAAAACCGCAGCCGCAGATTGTTAACCAGTTAAAATATCTGCATGTGAATAAAATATTTGTGTATCGCACCTTAAATCATTATAATGATACTTGCAGCATTGCAAAACGCCATGGTGGTGGACCGAAACGCACTGCAACATCGCCGGATATCATTCGGAAGGTGAAGGCCAAATTGGCTCGGAATCAGCGCCGTAGCGGCAAAAAACTGGCTCGTGAGGCGAAATTTTCGCTCGAACGGATGCAGCACATATTGAAAGATCATCTTGAACTAAAGGCCTTGAAGTTCCATAAAACGCATGGTCTCACCGCTGCTCAAAAAAAAGTTAGAGTGGAAAGAGCAAAGGAGTTGTTACGCTTGCACGAAAGTGGCGATTTGCCCAATTTGGTTTTCTCCGATGAGTCACCGTTCGTTATTGAGCAATATGTGAACAAGCAAAACGACCGGATTTACTTGCCCGGCCGTTCTACTGAAAATTTGGACCAACGGATTGCCACTCGAAACCAAGCGCCGCCGATGGTGATGGTTTGGGCCACCGTAACTGCCGAAAGCCGTTCACCGCTCGTTTTTTTTGGACCGTGGCATCAAGATAAATGCTCAAATTGATCGGAACCATGTGTAGGAGGGAGCGTTGAAGCCTTAAGCACAAAAACATTGCGGCCGCAGAGCCTGGGCATTTCAACAGGACTCGGCGCCGTCATAAAGCGCGCGTCAATCAAGATTGGCTGGGAAACAACGTTCCGCGGTTAATTTCCACTACCCAATGGCCACCAAATTCACCGGATGCAAATCCGCTAGATTTCTCTTTCGGTTTAGGGTATTTTGAAGAGCAAGGTTGGGACAAATAATACCAAAGTGTCGATCATCTCAAGCAAGCGCTTCACCGGGAATGGGCCAAAATACCGCAGAGCCACTTTCGTGCTGCATGCAATAGCTTTGTCGGCAAAATCGACAACTGCTAATGCAATTTGAAAATTTAAATATTTGTGAACATTTTTACTTTGATTCAATAAAATTCATCAAAAAATAAAAATTCTGTGGCGTTTTGTTTTTGGTAACACTTCGAGTAAGCCACCCTGTATAATATTGTAAAACAAACAACAATAGGAAATTCTACAACGTATTTCTGTAAATTGCATTTGTGAGTGGGTGAAATTGTTTCCAGTAAATTACATTGTTGAACAAATTAATTCATCAAAAAAAAAATATTTGCAATTTATAAAAATCCGCAGGGTGCGGCTTTAGATAAAAAGAAAAGTCTGCATCGCTTATCAATATTCATTGTAAATTGTTTTATTGTGTTCCGTTTCAGGCGACACTGTCACTATGCATCTCATTATCATACTTCTGCATTGGTTTAGTACGTGGATTTTCATCGCCTGCCGTACCATCTATCCTACAGCTAAATCCTGAAATATTCCCATCAAAGGCAGCCGCATCGTGGACGAGTAAGTAATTTTATTGATGACACATATTCATCCTAATAGTATTTGTTTCTACATACAGGCTCAATTCCCCCGTTAGGCGCATTCTTTGGCAGCCTAATAGCCGGCCCACTAATGCAAATATTTGGTCGTAAATACACCGTTATGTTAACGTCACCACTATGGACCATCTCCTGGATTATTATCTCATTATCAACGTCTTGGAAAGTTATGATAATTGGCCGTGCACTATCCGGATTTTGTGCCGGTCTCGCAATACCATCAGCCCAAATTTATGTAAGCGAATGTAGCAATCCCGAAATTCGTGGTGTTATCGGTTCATTTCCTGCTCTATCAATGTCGCTGGGAATTTTATTCTCGTACGTTATGGGCAAATCGCTGCCATGGACCCATCTCTCATGGTGTAATTGTATTATATCGGCATCATTTTTATTTCTACTTTTGATATTTCCCGAGTCGCCGGTATGGTTAAAAATGAAAAATCGTGCCGAGGAAGCAAACAAATCGATTAAATGGTTGGAATTATCGATGGATCAAATAGTGGTCGATGAAAAATTTGTGAAACCAAAAACATTTTCGCGCAAAATTTTATTTAGTCGACCAATTTTGTATCCGATGGGAATCGGCTTGGCCTTGTTGTCCATTCAACAATTATCGGGTATCGATGCGATTATATTTTTTACAGTTGAAATATTTCAGACGGCCGGAAGCTCGCTCGACGAAAATTTGGCATCGATTATTATTGGTTTGGTTCAGGTGCTAAGCAATTTCCTTTCGTTGTTTATCGTCGATAAGGCTGGCCGTAAACCATTACTAATTTCATCGGCTATTATAATGAGCGTGTCGAATGCGTTCATGGGGGTGGCATTCTATCTGAACGGCATTGGTAATAGTGATTTTGGGTAAGATTTTATCTATTTAAAAAACGGTAAATCAGTATCATGTAATCGTTTTGCTTTGCAGATTTGTGCCCGTTACCAGTCTGATCATATTCATGATAGGATTTTCGATAGGATTCGGATGCATTCCATTCCTGCTGCTGGGTGAACTATTTCCCACCGAACAAAGAAGTTTTCTCAGCTCGATAGCGGGCTCAATAAATCTTCTAATTATGTTTTTCGTAATAAAAACGTACCATCCATTGGAGCATCTGATTACGACGGCCGGAACATTTTGGATGTATTCACTACTTTGTATGCTTGGCGTGTTTTTTGTGATTTTCTTTGTGCCCGAAACTAAAGGGCGTGATCTCGAAAGCATAGCAAAACTGTTTGAAAAACCGGATAAACACGGTGATCATGTTCCGGACAGCGGTGAAAAAGTGAAAAATACAAGAATGTAAAAATCAGTATTAGA
This sequence comes from Nephrotoma guestfalica, assembly GCA_963691935.1. Taxonomy (NCBI): domain Eukaryota; kingdom Metazoa; phylum Arthropoda; class Insecta; order Diptera; family Tipulidae; genus Nephrotoma; species Nephrotoma guestfalica. The sequence goes on from OY829914.1 coordinate 219,631,558, forward strand.
ACATTTTTTGATATTTACAAGCGATATTATACGCAACCATGACCACAAATAATTTAAATATAAAATTCTTAGATTTTTGTTAGATATTGCATTGTTTGTTTTGGCGATGTGATGACGAGATAAAAACGGTAAGTTCCCAGCACAATAGAATCAATATCATGTAGTGACGAAATTGGCTGAGATTCACGTGTTACATGAAATTTAAGTAGGTAATTAAACTAAGGACAGCTGCTTTTAGAATTGAATACAAATTATCGAAAACACAAAAACAATCTAAAGTTACAAAAAACACTTGTTTATTTACTTAATCGTCAATCTTTATTGGTGTATGGTGATATAAATTAACAAACATGCAGTTTTGAACACTCCAAACCAATCACAACACACAGTCACAAATCTACGATTTATTCATCGCCTCAAGTTTTAACATCAGAATCTCAGGATCCAAATACTGATCATCAATATCCTCAATATTTGGAATATTATCAATATTAACTTCGAAGCTGTACGAATCATCTTGTTGCCGCATCATTGATTCTGCCACCTCACGATCCAGAATTCGATCAAGACGCTCAACATCGAGTGCTTCTAAATCGAATTTCATTCCTTCTTCATTCCCGTTTGGTGTCGAAATTGCATTACTGTTAAAAATCTCGCTTAATTGTTGGCTACGTTCGCCTAATTTACATAAACTGCATCGTGATTCGTACAACTGTTTTCGCAGCTGTTGTAATTCAACGCGTTCACCGCTGATCGCAAGTTTTTCTTTCGCTAGATTTGCCTCTTTCGCCGTCAAGTCCTTGGAATGCCTCTGCAAAATTTGTAATTTTGCGATTACCTTGTGCTCCGATTGTTTTGCAGATCGCAATGCGTTTTCAGCATTTCGCTCCTTTGCTTTGATCGTATCGGTCTCAATTTCAATTTTTTTCTCACGACCCCGCAACGTATTTTCTTTGTCGATCAATTCACGTTTTTTTATTTCACAGTTTCGTTGCATTTCCATAAAGCGTTCACGTTCTTGGTCTGCTTGGCGGGCCGCATCTTCTGCCACCTTAATTGCAGTTTCGATTTCAAAATGATTACCAGACTTATGGTGAAATTGTGCAGCCGCGTGACCTGGTTGAACCCGTGATAGTACCTCGAATTTTGATTTTTCGGTGACCAATTTAATTTTTTCCGTTTCGATCTCGTTTAGTTTCGTTTGGTAATCGGCATTTTGAAGTTTTTTGGTTTCCTCGAGATTTTTTTGTTCGCGCGCCTGTTGCTCACGGAAGAATTCACGTTCGCGTTGCAACGCGACACGTTCTGTTTCGAAATTTTTGATTTTCTGTTTGTAGTTCCACTCGTCCTCGGCAGATGTCTGCGTCAAAGCAATCAGTTTAGTCTCTAGAGTTTTAATCAAATCCAAGAGGCGATTCTTTTCAATCTCGTTCGAATCGTGTAACTGATTTAATTTTTTCTCTTGCTCCTCTAGCCGCTTCTCCTTTAACTCTAAATCGATTTGTTTCTCTTTGTACTCGGTGTCTAACTTATCCTGGATCGAGTCTCGCAACGTTTGTATATCGCCTGACGCATTTTCCAAATATTTAGACGCATTCTTCAACGTTTGCAAATACGATTGGTTCTCCTGCAGGATTGAGAATTCGAGTAACTTTGATTGTCGAATATTTTCGATCATAGTTCGACTGTCATTTTTTAAATCGTCCATTTCAATTTCATGCAGATTTTTTATTTTCTTAATATTCGCATCGTACTCCTGATTAATATCTTCGATACGCTGCTCATAATCTTTGGTCTTCCGATCCATTTCCGACTGTAGTAAATTTAGTTTACGCTCGAAAAATTCCTCCAAACTTTTATTCTCATCCTTCAGACGATCCTCCATTTTGGACAAGTTCGAAGTCAACAGTTCAATCTGTTTTTTATAACTTTGTTCCAGCATATGGATTTCCTGGTCATGATTCTCATTTAAATTGGCGATCAAATTTTCTAACCGTATTTTTTCGTACTCGAGCCGCTTCATTTCCGATTCGATTTCAATGACATGTAGTTCGGACGAATCTTGATACTGGTCCTGTGTGCTACCTGATTTATGTATGTCGTTCGTACTTATCTTATGTTTGGAGTTTGGCTGAGACAGCAATAAATGAATATGAGCGTTAATTCGCTCCTGCTGCACTTTAATATTTTCTTCAAGAATTTGTTGGCGTTGAATTTGCTTCTGAAGTAAATTGTTAAATTGATCCTCTTGCTGTTTAATTAGAGATTCCTGCCGATTTTGTATATCCATTAGTGATTGTTCTTGATTTCGTATCTGTGAGGCAAACATAATTTGCATTTCCTGTTGTTTCAGCTCGTACAGGGCGTTTTCCGCTTCTCGATTCGATAAATTCATCATTTCTGTAACATGCGTAATTTGATTTGGGTTATATTCATTCGCTGCCATTTGTGGAAGATCGTAACGTACGTGTTGAGCCATTTGGGCTGGAATTTGCTGAACAACTGGAGCTGGTTGATGATGCAGAACGGGCACGATTTGAGGAGCTGCTTCACTTATCCGTTCAACATGTTTCGGTTCTGGTTTAACTTCCTCGGCCTGTCCTAACCCTAACCAATCCGCGGCTACAACAGATTTGGGCTTAGATCTTTGCGACTGGGTTTCCTCTTTTCTAGAAGGAGCCGGGTCATCGCTAAAAAGACCCAGCGGATCATTCAGTTGACTAGAACTTCGACGGCCACTACGTCTCGTATTTGATGGCGCATAGTCACCAAAAGCACTGCTCTCAGGTTGCACCGTCTCCACGGTATTTGGTCGTGGATTTGCCTTTTTCGGACTGGGAGCAGTTTTAGAACGTATCGGAGATGAAACTGGTTTATTTGGTGGGGTTACCTGTGCAGCTAAAACAGGTTTTTTAGCAACCGTTTTACTTTCAACCCCGAGTAAATCGTTAAAAATTCCTGTTTTTGTTTTAATTTTTTTCAAATCAAAACCAAAATCGAGATCGTCATTATCATCGTCAATCAGTGCAGCTGATTTTGCTGCAGCAGGTGATTCCGGTTTTCTGCTTTCTACCACTACTTTAGGAATATCCTTTATAGGAGGAGTTGCTGTCGTTATTTCGAATGGATCTTTAAATTTAGGTGACTCACTTGCTCTTGAACCCGTTAAAGACGTTGGTTGCGGTGCTGATGGTGGCCTGACGTCTTCCTTTGTCGAAATCCCAAACAAATCTGCCATTTTATTTTTAGCTTCTTTTGGTGGTGTTGCAGCAACATTTTGTCTAGCGCTAGGTTTTGGTGCCGGTTTGCTAGCGGCCGTCTTTTTCCCACTTTCAAAGAAACTGTCGTTACTTCCTTCACTTAAAATATCACCGAGAGGATCGTCAAGATCAAAATTCATCTTAATTTAGAATATTTATACTTTTTCACTTAAAATTTTACAAATTATTTTTATGGACTCAACTCAACATACGCTACCAAATATGACATTCATTTTATGTTTGGTTTGGATTATGTTACCATAACATTATGTTGCAACAGGTGGTTCTTTTCAAACTTTACAGTGCATGAAATATTAGCATTACGAGGTGTCTTGGCTAATAATGGTAAGAATTATTCTCGATAGATGGGGTACCATTCCGCAAAAAGATTATTTTGAAATCATATAGGTAATATAATTTAAGTATCAACAATTAATTTATTTTAATGTACGAGTATAATACTATTTAATAGAGTGCAGTTTTAACTAAATATTTAAAGAAATTATGTAAAAATAGCAAATATTTATATTTGTCGTGCGATTCTAATACTCTCAATATATAACGGAGAAACATATGCCTGAGGTGCGAATTAATATCAATAGATGGGGCAATCGGTATATTTTCGAATTACAGGTAAATGTTGTATGACGTGTTCCAAAGAGTCAAAATTTAATTTCATACTGTAAGTAAATTTTATTTTTGAAAATTACATCTTGCTCTAAATACCACGAAATTGAGGTGCAAACGTTTTTGGTTTTACGGCCTTCCTAATTAAATTTGTTTCAATTTTCTTATATAAGGGGAGTATTATTCCGTGGCATTTAAAACTCGTAGACCCTACATATTTTTCAATGTGAAGTAGAATCGATGCACTCATTGTGTTATTAATATTTATTTCCATCAGGGTTAGTTGAGTAGGCTCTTTTAAACCACCCAAAATATGAATTTTAAATAATTTGCACTAAAACATCTCTCTGCTGTAAATACCGTACCGTTAATTGTTCCTACAGATTTCCTGCTATTTATTTTCTTGGTGCCGATAACGAAGGTATTGAGGAGAGCAAAGTTTTGGACAATTGATTCGGCCGTACACTTACAGAGTACGTAAATAGATTAGGTGTTTCGTGAAAAATAATTATCCTTTAGGAGCTTTTGAAATTGGAAAAATAGTCAATCGTAATATAGAAAAACACACCGTTATGAAATCTAAAGATAAATGACTTATTATGATTTTCTATAAAATTTTCTACGCTCACCTTTTAGTTTTACCCCATTGTACTATTCATTTCGAACCAACACGTAGAACGTGACCCATACAACGACTGGCTGTGCTCATATACCACATCGTCTACCGAATTTTCATCTGACGTCTAATTTGAAACAAACCTCGATATGTCATGTAACTCACTATAATTGTCGCGTTTACGGCGTAACAAGTTTCACTCTTCTGTGGAATGTAAGATACTGCCTTTCATACCCATTTGTCATCTATCAACTTTTTATTCTCGCAAGCTTACATTTACATATAAATTGAAAGCAGCAAGTCTACTATTGACCTACACACGATTATTATGAGTCATAAGGAGATTTTCTTAATATAGAACTGGTTTTTAACTCAACAATCTGAAATCAGTGATCATAGTTTTATTTTCTCCAAATTCGTGTTTAAACCGAAATGCATAAATAAAAAATTAGAAAGGAAAACGGTAAATTATGACAAAGTTAATCTTTGAATTCAACCTCATTTGACATTCATAACCCTGATTCAACCCTAAAATTAATCTGTGAAAAATATAATGAACTGGTCGGTAAACATTCGAAGTCTAAACAAGTACAGATGAAAATCAAAAATGCTAGTAATTGCCCCTGGATGAATCTGCATCTTTGAAATTTAATAAAAACAAAAAAAATCGCACCCTCAAAAGATTTAAACACAGTATGAACTACACTTCACTAAAAGACAGACTAGATTTACTGAATAAAAAGATCAAATCTAAAAAATACTACGCAAAAAAGCTTTATTTCAAAAATTTGTTTACTAATTTAAAGCAAAAGTATTATCCACTCCATTGTACAAAACGATGTCGAATACAAAAGTCTTCCTAGTATTGTCAATATACTCAATAGCCGTTTTGTAAATGTTGGCAACAGCCTCTCTTCTACAAATAACGGTAACACTGAATTATACAGTAACTCTAATTCATTTTTTTGGCCCAATTTCGGTTACTGAAACATATAATAAATATATAAAACGTAATTCAGCGTCCTTTTCTCCAATATTGACGGATTTATTCAATGTAGTGATTGAAACCGGCATTTATCCTGATTGTAAAAGTGACACTAATATTTAAATCAGGTGACTGCAAAGTTGTTAGTAACAACCGACCAATTTCTGTTTTGTCTGAGTTCGACAAAACGCTAGAAAAATTAATTGCTCTCACTCGTATGACTGAATATCTAAACGCTTTAAATTTTTTTTACTGTCATCAATATGGTTTGAGACAGGGTGCTTGCACAGACACCGCTTTAATTGAGATTACTGATTTGATATACCGAGCTTTCAATAATCAGGAGTATATATGCGGCCTATTTGCCGCATATATCTGTATTGATCAACGTCTACTTCTAAATAAGTTGTATTGCGATGGCCTTCGGGGCTTGGCTTATAATCTGTTGATGAGTAACCTTCAAAATCGTAAACAATTTGTGGCTTTAGATGGTGTAATTAGTAGCACTCTAAATATTAACTGCGGCGTTCCCCAGAGTAGTATACTTGGCCCTATTCTATTACTAATTTTTATAAATGATATATCCCACCTACCTCTGGCTGGAAAAATTAGAATGTTTGCTGATGATACCGCAATATTCTATAATTCTAAAGATTGCTCCCAAACCATGACTAACATGGACAATGACGTTACTGTACTTATAGACTATTTCAATTTAAATAAAATATCTGTAAACTTCAACAAAACTAAATTTATTATCTTTCAATTCCCAATCCTGCCTCATTGTGATTTCCGACTCTTGCAAGTTTCAAATGGTATTATCGATACGTTGATTTTAAAAGTCAGCCCGTTTATTTATTTGATTAGGAAGCTTGCTTCCTTTGTTCCACAACATATTCTAAAAATGATTTATTCTTTATTTATTTACACCAGATTCTATTTTGCGAGTGCTTGTTTTGGCAATATGTACTAGGAAATCAAAGATAAAAAGGTTGCAAATTTTACAAAACAATAGCTGCAAAGCTATCTATAGCCTTCCACAATTGTTTCCTTCCGTCGAGTGGAGAGCTGATTAGCTTTTAAAGGACAATAAATCCATTAGCTATTCGTTCTCTTCAAAGTTTTAGTGTTTAAAACTATTAATTTTAAAACTGTTTGTTGTACTTAATATTTCCACCGTATTTAACTAGTCAAATTCTTCAAAAACTTGTCTAATAAATATAATAAATTATAATAAATATATAAATTAAAAAAATAAGTCCTAATATTTGAATCTCGTCGCGGCTCGAAGAGATATAAAACATTACACTCCTATTCAATGTCACAACATGAAATTAATCACTGTGAAAATTCTCAATAGATTTCATTATTTGTTATGTGTTCTTCTCATTATTTCCTTCATAACTGTCACGTTACAAGTGGTCTCTCTCCTTGAAGAAAGAAACGTTACGTTCAGATTCCATTCATCAGGTATAACTTCGCCCCGCCACACAACTAAAAAGACCGCGAAGACTGTTGCACAAAATTTTCTCTCTAAGTGCTCCGAATAAAAATGCAGTTTACATAAATATAATCGTTAATTAAGTTATAAAACATTAATTCCTTTCAAAAACTTAGGTAAATTGCGCTTATTGGGTACATGGCCCTAAAGGACCCTAAAGTATAAATTTCAATATAAGCAAATTTTATTTTAGGTAATGACAATCGGCGGTTTGGAGAATTATTTATTTAAATCGCTAGACATTACAGTGAATGGGCCGCGATTGATGCATGATTCGGACACATCATGCACGTAAACCGGTAGTCTCAACATACTAATGGTTTGTGAATTTTACCTTAGGTAGTGGACATAAATCCGTGTTAAAATCCAACAAGACCAGTTATGATAGTCGTGGTTCCAGAGAATCCGTATTGCCTATACAATTGCAATAAGAGGGTCAAACGACAAACAGTGGAAGTAAACCAACACGAAGAGATGGAATCATCATGTTTATTTGGTACAAGCACATGAATGAAACTGGTAAGATAAGACTAAAACAGACCAATAGGGAAATATTATAATATTTAAAGCAAGGTTGATGACACAAGGATTCGCGGAACGTTTTCTGCAGTAACGGAATCCCATCACTTTAGAAATGCTTTTGTCAGCAGCTGGCAAAAATATTTTGATGGTGAACCAGTTTAAAAAGACACAATGTGCATCTCGTACCGTTCCATTTTATAATTTTTTTAACTAACCCAAGCAACGGTTGCTTGACATCGATGGTGACGATGTTGTCACACTATCTATTTATTCCACGAAAATGAGTAAGGTATCAGATACAACCTACAGTAACTCAAAACAGTAAATATCTATTTAAAATACAATACCTAAAATATAATCTATTAATTTATAAATCTCAACTGATCTGGCAAATTTATATTCATTATCTAACTTTAAAATCCAATTTGCAATGACCATTGCCTAGGTTTTAAAACACCGGTCACAATTTTAAACTTTTGTAAATGTTGAATTTTAAATATATACTGATTATTTAATAAGACCCCTACCACGTACGTGATGTAGATTATTGCACTTACCGAAAATTATCAAATCTTGATGTAGTCTCTCTCTCCTTAAATAGCGCCTAAACTGTTTTTCTTTTCAAATTTTTAGCTTTTTTTAAGTGAAATGAGCAATCCGGTGTCTTAGGCAAATGAAACACTCTGGTTAACTATAGATATATTTGAATGTCGTAACAAACCCTTTTTTCATGTTATATAAAAGATCAATTTCGACTTTTCGGTTAACTGGCTTGTTGAGTGACGATCTCTATATATAGATTCTACTTCCTGGCGCGATATGCAAATCGATCCTGTAGTGTCCAATAAAATTAAAAAATTAATTAAATTAATTGTAATACGTAATAAGCAAAGCAAGACATTAGAGTCGATTCAATGGCATAATTCTATTTGAATTTTCTTCTATTTTTACTATGAAAGCTCGATGTAACATATGCAAAATACAGTAATATTTCATTTAAAATTTGAAAAGAATATCGAGTTGCCATAAAAAAATAGAAGAATAGAAGATGTACAACGAATCGGCCCCATATTATATCGAGGTATATTTGATTTGACTTTAAATGGTTAGAGTAGTGAGCTGTGATTGGCTAATACTGCTTTGGTCACAAATATAACCTATTGCATTATATATCTGTGCAATTAGCTAAATTATAATTTGAAAAATAAACTTAATAGAAAAAATAATATTTAAAATAATTGCGTGCGTGGTTCGAATTAATACCACCAGACAGACATCAATCAGTAAAAAGTTTGTTGTACTGGCTAATATATACTGTCCTGACATCTCGCGTCAACCATAAAAACAAAACTGTTTAAATTAACAATTATTTTTTGTTCTTCAGTTGGGTTCTTTTAAGTTTATTAAAGTTTAAAACTTAGTAAATTAATCAATAATTAATATAAATTAAAACTTATAAATAAATATAATATGTATCATATAATTTTTACTCTTTAATACTTGTTTAATAATAAATATGGAATGTTCTTTACGTTATTTTAACTTTATAAGTTTTGATATTTTGTACATTACATGTTAATTCCTATAAATTAAGTTTAGTCTTCAAAAAAATTGCTGCTTATTATATAACCGTAAGATGCTTTGATATGAGTAAAACACGCACCACTCTCACCATTCAATTCGTACTCGGACTCTAGCAAATCCTCGAGCAATAGCAGCTCAGCCCCGATATGCGGTATATTCGAGCGCAGGATTAGAAATATTGTCAATGGAATCAATATATCGGTGTTCAATATAAATGTTTCGCCGAGAGTGTCGTAGCATGCCCGATTAATTAGCTCGTATGTCATTTTAATTTGTTCCAACATTTCTTTTGGACAGAATTTGGTTTCGACCTGTCGAAAATTTTGTGTCGCTTCGTTGAAATAGTGATTTTTGATTATGGGATAGAGATACGAATCGATTTTGATAAATTTCATAAGCTCCTCGTCCGATTTTTTATCCGTAAATCGTATACGACGCTGACAAATCTCGTCCAGTGGCGAACATTTACTTGCGTACAAAACAAATAGCGATGAATAAATTGAATTCGACAACAGAATCGGATAGAAATATCGATGAGAAATTTTTTCACTGAAATATAATTTTTATTTAGTAATAGAAAACATTTTATAACTTAGACTTGCAGCAACTTACTTTTCATCGATCATCATACTTTCTTCAGGTAACGCCGGAAATAATCTTCGAACTATTTGATAAATTCGTATCGAGATCGACTCGAGTTCATCGAGCGCTTGCCGCGTTAATATTGTCGGCTTCTTATTATTCCAATGGCCGTACGAAAAATAAAAACATTTTGATATTTTTGTGATCAAAACGCCAAGCGGATGATTTAGATCTTTAAACGCCTCATTCAAATATTCCTTGATTAGCATTATGTCGTGCCGCGTCAACTCTTTAATACCAAAATTCGGTGATATTTCCAATATACTTTCCTTAGTTTTCCGCCTCGTTTCCGACGACGATAACAATGACTCGGGATGCACAATACTATCGTTCGAATGATAAATTCGCTTTGTTTTAATTCTACTCTGAGCATTTTCTAGTTCGAACAATTTTTTATTGTCGTCCGCTGTTGTTGCATCGTCGCGCGCCATCATCATCAACATTTCGCTGCTAATCGATTTGTGATTTATAATATCGGGTAGTTTTTCTTTTAAATCGAGCGTGCTTCGTTTCGAATATTGGGTGTTTGATGATGACCTCATCGACAGATTACTAACTAACGACACTGAATCATAATTACTGTTGTTCCATTTTCTTGACGGCACCGGCGTTGATTTATTTGTAAGTAATTGGTTCTTCATTTCAAATCCGTCCGATTTCAGTTTCTCCTTTCGTTTTGAATTAGATATGTATACAGATATTTTATTCCATATGGAATTACTATTATAATTTTGGATGCTGTCATTAAACACCTCACTCTCCCAATCTTTGAACAGAGAACACCATTTCTTGTTTGGGTTGATATTGTAAATATCAATGTCCCTATAAATAATAAAGATTATAATGAAGGAATTATTAAGATGCCATATAGATTTTCTTACTCCGTATCAACAATATCGGTTGATAAATTTCCGTGAGCAATTTTGATATTTCTCCACGTTCCACTAAACGATCCATTCATCATTCGACCCCGGATCGACAATGTTTTATAATCATCAATATTCAAACTATCATTTTTGGGCGATGATAGATATAGGATACCCTTTCCATTTGGACCATTCAAATTTAACTCACCACGGTAAAATGATCCATCGGCCAGTAGCGCCAGTCCATCTCCGATTAAATTATCGTCGACAAAAATTCCATTAAAATAATCGCCCTCCAGAGTGAATAACGTTCCAAAGCCATGTTTTTTGTTATTTTCAAACATCCCAAGGTATTTGGAACCGGTAAACTTATCGTCAAGCACACCGTAACCATGTTTCATGTTTTTTAAAAATTCACCGAAATAGTTAAATCGATCGTTTTCCAGTTTTCCGTGACCAGAAAATTCACCATTTTTAAAGTTGCCCTTGTAACGATCTTTGTTTTTCATTTCAAGAACGCCGTACCCATGGTATTTACCGTTCTCAAAATTGCCTGAAAATGTATCATGAATTAAAAATTAAATTTAGTTACCCGTAGTATTGAAAATTTAGATAATTTTAGAAATCATATTGAAACTAATCACATAAGCTAATTTTTTTATTGCAAAAAACCAAAAATGTCAATGGTGTCTTTGTGTTCAAAATCAAAACTAGTCCAAAAAGAGGGACCTCATAGAGGAAAGCCGAAGGTTCTTAAAAGATAAGTTTTGAACAGTTGTGAACGCGAACTCAACATTTCCCGAAATCGCGAATGAAATGGCGTGAAAGTATAAGCAGTAGCCTTGCACTGGAAAACACTATCGAAACGGTGACATTTTTTATTATTCACCTTTATTCATTCAAGAGTAATGCTACTATTTTCAAAAGTCATAATTTCCAAAACTTTTGCGCTGGACGAAATGTCATGCAGAAATTCATCGCACTGCCGGACGATCCAGTAACGAATACAAAAACGTCAAAGATTGAAGATCCTTGGTAATAGAAAACGAAGTGGCTCGAGTTCTAAAAATTAATGACAGTGCATACCAAAATGAAGGAAAAACAGGGGACCATTCGGCCTTAAGGTGTGTAGAAGGTGGTTGTAGTTACATGACAAAAATTTTCTTTATTTTTAAAATATACAACAATCCGAAAGGATATTCGAAAACCCCATATGAGTGCAAACATTTCACTTAAGAACCTTAATATCTCACACCGGGCAAACAATGTTAAAAAAGTCTTCCCCGCAACCATTAATATAAATCCGCATTGTATTAAATATGAAATTTTTGCCATTGATATGAGTGCCAGCTTTAACCTGGTGTTTTAGAATACTAAATAAAAATACTGGAAAACTTAGGAATAGAACCGAAAGGATTCATGTAGGCTGAATGTATTGTGACTCCGGTAGCAGGCTCGTTTTTCGTGGTTGTGTTTCTGGATATTAAAGGTGAATTTGGCAGCACTTCTCGTTCTATTACTATCGGGGCTTGCACTAAATTTGGTATTGATCAAACCACCGTTGCATGTATTGGACCCATGACGGGGCGAGTTTTTATAAAGGGTGTTTTTTTAAGAGGTTGCCGATTTTTTTTTTGAATAAAACACATATAAAATTATGAAATGACCAAAATTTTTTTTTATTTGGTAGATAATTTTTTGGCATTTAACATTTAAACACAATTTCTGGCATATGGCTACCACGACTATTTTTCACAAATGTCATTCTGGAGGTCCAATTTTCCAGCACTTTTTCAAGCATTTGAGGGCGTATGTCAGCAATGACACGTTGAATATTGGTTTCCAAAGCGTCAATCGATTGAGGTTTATCCACATAAACCAATGACTTCACGTATCCCCACAAAAAGTAATCGAGTGGCGTCAAATCGCACGAACGCGGAGGCCAATTCACCGGACCATTTCTCGAAATAATGTTGTCGTTGAAAGTTTCTTTCAATAAGTCGATTGTTTCACGTGCTGTATGGCAAGTGGCACCATCTTGTTGAAACCACATTTCATTTATATCCATATCTTCAAGATTTGACAACAAAAACTCATTTAACATGGTTCTGTATCGATTTCCATTCACGGTAACGCGTCGTCCTTCCTCATTTTTAAAGAAATATGGACCGATGATCCCACCAGCCCATAGACCGCACCAAACAGTACATTTATCAGGATGCATTGGTAATTCTAGAACGGCGTGTGGATTATCTTTGCTCCAAATGCGACAATTTTGTTTGTTGACGTATCCATTTAACCAAAAATGCGCCTCATCACTGAAGAGAATTTTACGGTAAAAAAATGGATCTTCGTTCAATTGATTTAACGACCAATCACTGAATTCACGGCGCAAACGATGGTCGTGTGGCTTTAATTCTTGCACCAATTGAATTTTGTATGGCACCAAACCCAAATCTTTACGTAAAATTTTCCATAAAGTCGATGGACAAAGTCCAATTTGCTGAGCACGACGACGAATCGATAAATTGTCGTTTTCTTCGACACTGGCCTCAACGACAGCAATATTTTCTTCTGTACGAACTCTTCTCATTCTTGTCGGTGGCTTGGCATCCAAAAGAGTGAATGTAGACCGAAATTTGGTAATTACGTTCTTTATGGTGGTCTCTGACGGACGATTATGTGCACCATAAAATTCACGAAGTGCTCTATAAACATTTTTAATTGAACACTGATTTTGAAAATAAATTTCCACGATTTGAAAACGTTGTTCTGGAGTTAACCTATTCATAATGATTTGCCAAACAATACTGAGTAGAAATGCCACTTTGAGCTGTCAAAACAACTGTCATAAAATAAAACGACATCTATCGGAAAAACAAACCTCCTAAAAAAACACCCGTTATCTTAGTTATTGATGAATCTCGTGTTAATCTACTACAATCTGACTTTAATGCTCAGAGCTATGTTGATGGCCGGTGGTTACAATTTCAGGTAAACACTTAAATATCTTATCTGACTTAATGGAGCCCGCTCGAGAAGTTGTAGAGATGTGCTGCCTAAAGAAGAGTTGTATGTTAATTCATCTATAAGACTAGTTTACTGGTATTTACTAGTCAAATAAATATCGGTAAACAGATCTGTCCCTTCAAACAAATTGGCGTTGCCTTACGACACTGCCCATATTTTTTTGGTTAACCCAAATGCCGCTTTAGCGAAACTTAACACTTAACTTTGCCTACACCGCTGCTGTTTTTCATTTTGGGTACGGCTTGTACCGTTCAGGCTCAAGTATATTGAGGGTTGGAACAACCTCGGCTGATTGATTTTTCTAATCTCGCTGTTTCAGATGAAAATATTAGTCTGTGTATGGTGAGTAAAGCTGTGCTCAACGCATCGTGGAATCTTAAGACGACTTCTAAACTGTTAAGGATTGTAAACCTTTTGTTAGCTGCCAATATTGCAACAACAAAATGAAATTCACATAATTGCCTCATTGATGATAATATGCGACAACAACTTGATCACCAGCATCATGCAACCATTGCTTAGGTTAATATAAATTTGGTGATACCATGGAAATAACACAAAAAAAGAAACGTTAACGACACTCTTGGGAAAAATTAAAACAAAGCGTACCAAATTGTACGCTAAACCAAACGCCAAAATCGTACGCCAAATTCTGCCATCTCCATCATAGAATTCTTTAACGGCAATCTCAACATACGGACGCAATCAAAATCAGGTTAGATTGGTCAGGAGACTCGCGATTCCTGTAAACCATACAGTTGATTTCGGATTTTTTATCGTTTAGTTTTAATTGGGTGCAGGCCGGACACTGTCCTAGCTCCTGCCAACGAAAATCTTCTTCCTCAGTTCGAGGTTTCGGCAGCTTCACCGTAAACCTATGTGCAATGATCTTCATCTTGTTACCCTTCTCGGCGTAACGAATCGTGGTAATTTATCCTTCAGTTCTGCAGAACATTTATCACGCATTAATTTGTAGAACACGCGTAGTTATAGCCCTTTCTTTGGTTATAGCCAGATAAAGCCAGGAATGAAGTTAGCTTTGATTATGATCAAATTCATAAGTTTGGTAATTTGCATACAAGTCATAATATTTTCAGGGTGATGCCGTTAATCTAATACAGCAGTTTCTAATAGTTACACTTGCATTGCTAAAAATTCACTAATTTTAATCCCGGGAATAGGGAATTGGGAATTAGTGACGTTTTTCTAGAAGTTGAGAATTGTTTATTCCCCAAAAGTGTATTCTGGCGTTTAGGAATTTTTTTTAATGGGAAAAAATAATTCCATTTTATAGCAGTTTTAACGTTGTTTCCCCGTTGTTTTGTGATTCGTACATTTTTGAATTGTTAAACATTATTTTATCATTATTAAACTTGTAATAATATTGCAATACACTAAAAATTATTCCCAGTCTACCAGAATTAGTGCAATTTGTAATTACAGCAAAATATTTTCCCGATTCCCAATTCCCCGGGAAAGACGGATTAGGGCCACTGTGGCCTAATTCTGGTAATTCCCCGGGAAAAGGGAATATTTTTTTGTAGCAGCTATTCCCCAGACGTTTTCCCCAATTCTCCGTTTTCCAAAATTTAATTCTGTCGTTTGGGGAATACATTTACGGGGAAATGATTTAATTATTCGCGGCCAACACAATAAAATAAGAAAACAAAGTTCTTAAAATAGTTTACTACGCTTAATTTGTTTTTGTTCGAAGTCTTAATCGAGTTTACTTAAAAAATAAAGTTTGTTTGTTAAAGTGAAAAATTGGATATTGATATTTTCAGTATTCAGTTTAAATTTACAGACGTAATATTGCTATAAGAAAATACAACAAATTCCGCTAAATTATATTCCCAATTAATTCCTTCCTAAAATAGATATGGAATAATAAACGTCAAAACTGCTAAAATGGGGAATAATTTTTTCCCAAAAAAAATTTTTCTCAAACGCCAGAATACTGCTACAAAATTTAAAATTTTTATTCCCCGGGAATTACCAGCACGGGGCCACTGGTAGTAGATTGTGATTAAGTGAGAAATAACCTTTTTTCTGGCTTTATACTAAAATTTTAGCTGCAGTAAGTCTAAGTTCTAAATGTGAATCCCACAGATTGACTTTTCAAAAACTCACGCAGAACTTTGTGACTAAATACAAACACAAAAAAATATAAAACTTGAATATTGAAATTATTGTCTTGACGGATTCCTTTCGTGATTTTCAAGGGAAATTTTAAAGTAAATGTTAACTTAACAAAGCTACCAAATGTAGGGGTTTTAAAAAAATTGTTCATTTGAAATTTGATTATAACATTCAAACAGTCCTACTGAACTAAAAGCAAAATTTAATTAAATTTCATTGGTAAGTTTATGAAATTATCAAAATAAACAAACGCTTCCCAAAACTATAGTAATTGGCACGATGACATAACAATTAGCATTCCAAAAAGGTACAATCATTGGCACCTGAAAAATATAATTATTGGCTCTATACAAGTTTAATTAAATACACGATAAAAAATTAAAACATTGAAATATTTAGTAAGCAACTATTTTTTTATTTATTTTTATCACAAATAATAAGAAACATAAAAAATTTGGGTAAAAATATAACAAATACAAGTAGCTAGTGCCTACTCAGATACATAAAAATTCATTTAAACATAAAAATAAACTAAAATGTTCAGTTCAAATCATAGCTAGCTAGCTACTTGTCTTCAGTCTCTTTGTGAATTTGCCATACGGCTAAACATGAGTTGCACGCAAAGCTCGGAAGATATGAGCATTTTAATTCCGTCAAACATTTAATGTGGTATTCGAGTCCATCCAAATTTTTTTCAGGCGAAAAAAGTTTTCGCTCATGAGGTGGTGGATTGGATTCTTTTTGAATTTCCGCTACACTTTTTGTTGGTGAACAATATTGTAATGACGCTAAAGCACCGGATGCTACTGTGTGCGGTGGTTCGTGTATCTTTTTTGCTGTTGACAAAAGTTTTGCAATTTTGTTTTGGGTTTTTTGCTTGGTTCTTGATGTCGCCTTCGGCCTTTTGTTTTGTAATTTTTCCATTTTCTTTAAGTGCTTTCTTCTTCATTCTTTCAGCTTTCCTTTCTTCTTTGAGATATTCGATTTGTCTTTTTCTTCCTTTCGCGTTTCTTCATCTTTTATCCATAATGAGTTGGTAATGACAAAAGTCTTCTTGTCTTTTTGACTTTTGAAAGCTTTCTTAATAGTGTCTGCGGCCAGTCTAATATGTCCTCCATGGGTGTATATGATTACGTTTTTGGAGTTAATTTAGTGCAGGAAGGAGTGACAAATACAATTTTCTTTGGATTTTTTCTGGGATATC
The DNA here is from genome assembly GCA_963691935.1 of Nephrotoma guestfalica. Lineage (NCBI taxonomy): Eukaryota > Metazoa > Arthropoda > Insecta > Diptera > Tipulidae > Nephrotoma > Nephrotoma guestfalica. The sequence continues at coordinate 219,648,534 of OY829914.1, forward strand.
CGAGTACCCATCAACGGCTAAAATATTTTCTGAAAACCAGTCAATTTTATCATTAATGACGGTGTACGTTTGAGTAACCGAAATTTGACCTAGTTTCGGAATACCTGTGGATTCGTGGCCATTGAGTATTGTTATGTTTTCAACATCATCTATATTTTCACTTACTTGGTCGCAGTAAACAAATTCGTTGATATTGGCAATATCTATGCCAGTAATGCCTTCTGACGAGAGTGATGGAATATCCGTCTGTGAGCCTTTGTTTTCCGCATTTCCTTCTACCGTTCGTTTTAAAATTTATTAAAATTAAGATAGGTATAAATCTTATGTACAGATTTAAAATCATCTGACCTATCTTCAATATCTGCAGCGTTATCAAGTGTTTCCAACATTGCTAATGCGCTACTGAAGGTCTTATTCCAGGGAAAAAGGCCACATGCCTTAAATCCCTTCCGCAAAGTATCGGTGGGCACAGAATTTTCTACAACTTCTTTTAATAAATGACCAAATATACCCTGGTGAGATTTTTGCTAGGGTTATTACACCTCCATCCTAGCACTGAGCTATTCCATGCACTTTTCAGCGGTTTAAAAGCTGCTAAGTCCGCTGGCTGCAAAATTCTAGTTGAGTTTGCATACAGAGCAATTAATATAATTATACCCAATTGGACGCAAAGCTGGCTAACTTGTAAAGTAAGATGAGTGCTGTCCATCTACAAAATAAATAATTGGGAATTTAATTTTGTTATCTCGAAGATGCGGATAAAAAACTTTCGAAATATATTCGTAAAATGTTTGTTTAGTCATCCATCCGTTTTCGCTAATCCCATAGCCCCAAGTATCTGGCACCGTGTTTCTGATTTGGTTGAGTCATGATTCCCAAGGCTGAGAACGAAAACATGACGGTTAAATTTGATTTTGCCAAACCCCTATCAAATTCATAGATATTTTTGGACCCTTTCGCTGCTAAAACACTTTTTGTTTTAGGGCACAGCATGCAATTTATTTCATCTCAATTAAATATGCGGTTGGGATCGCTCAAAATGGAAAAATAATCATTCTCCAATAAATAATTGTCTATGGAGCCGAACCATTTGAATATGTCGATAACTGCGGCACTGTGTTATGGAGGGGTGTCGCTTTAAGAATGAGTGAAACCACCCTTTTCCCGGCAAGTTTTCTTCACCAAAAGGATGAACCCGATTATTTTCCTCGAGGAAATCCTTGACTGTATGAAGCATATCTTCCTTCCGTTTAGGGAAACCTTTTCGTTGGGATACTTTAACCCAGTCTAAAATTGCTAGCTCCTCCGCTTCAGTCAATACTGTTGATGGGCCTGGTCTGATTTTCGTGAATTTGGGGCCAATCTAAATTTAATCGTTGACCTCGGAATACTATACAATTTGGCCGCCGATTTTTTTGAAATTTTATCAGCTCTCAGACTTGGTGAAATCATCAATCCCGTCTGAAACAGAAGACAAAATTTAGAAATTTCCTTTCTTACAATCTGTTCACCATATTGACCGTATCGTGTTTTATTGTTTTTGAAATTATTGGAAAATGAATTAATGTCTGTGGTGTAAAAAATGTTTCCATATCTGGTATGAATTTTGCAAGCAAAGTAAAGTAATTTTTAAAAATTGATCGCGTAATTGGTTTTCCTCATTCACTCTCCAAGTTGATCGATTACCATAAACGAGTTTGTACAGCTCACAATTAGGTGAAACTAGAAAAATAACCGAATAATTTATAATATGATTAATTATTGCGTCTAACGTACCTCACCTTTAAGAATTGTTTCCATATACTCTCTTTGCATTTCTTTCGTCACTATATCATTTCTATACAAATTTTTTTACGGCAATGACACATTTCACTTGCACGTACCGCACTACATTGCGGTTTTTCCACATTTTCTCCATTTTTGCTTAATGACATTGCAACTGATCCTTTGAAGGAGTGGATTTCTAAAAAATAATATAATAAAACCAATATTGCTTATACCTATATATGTAAATGAGGCATGCTGTACACTGAACATGTATGTGCATACCCAAGAAAAGGTTGCATGCACATGTGCTTACCCACACACAACAAAACCAATGATATGATGGCGTGAAGGAGGCAACGGAATTCCGATTACATGCACCCACCCAGAATTGACAATCTCCTTTCCAGCCCGAATATATCTTTTATTGGATCCTCCAAAATATGCGATGATGCTCAGAAACGAAATTGTGACCTTTTTGCTGGCGTCATGGAAGCACTTATTACTTACAATACTTTTAATTGTTACACTATTTTCAAAGTCTTTATGTATAAATTATATAAATGTTTTTAAACCGATTACAATTTTATAAAATCTTTATTTAAAGAAAAATTTACTTACGATTACAAGACGTCAATAACATAAATATTTTGATTTTTTTTTTGTTTTCATAACAAATAAACGCCAAGGCATAGCTCATTCACAATTAGCTTAGTTACATTTTTTCCGCTAGATCGGCACTTTCTTACTTTTACAATCGTCAATAACACACACACTACACTTTGAAATGTATCTCTGCTATTTTGAAAGTAATCAAACAAAATGATTGAATTTTCCATTTTTACTAATCTTTGAAATGTAATTGAATAGATCTGGATTGCATTTATCCAAAGTACTTCGTTTGTACAAATCTTTTCAGTGAATCACCAATTTTGGAAACACTCGTAATTATTCCCAAATTCTGGGCAAAACCAAAATAGAAAAATTACACTGCCCGTTTTTACTACCTTGAAGGCTTTCCTAACAACATTCGGAAATGTTTTGGGTAATTCCACATTATGTGCATCACTTTTATAATAGTTTATAACTTATTGCTTTCTTCAATCAATTTATTATTGCGTTCTTACAAGGAAAAAACAAATTCACCCGCGATAGTTACGTTTATGTCTTACATACGTACGATTACACGGTTTAATTAAGATCAAAACACTTTACACAGCTGAGACAAGGTTAGAAAACAGTTTTATTTGTAATTTAATCGAACACTTGTGTAAAGATACGCAGTATTCTGTCTTTATGAGTTCAGAATACAAATTTGCATTTTTTGTTCAGATGAATGAAAAAATATAGTACAAAAAAAAATTTAATTTAAAAATTTACTACAATTGAACGAAAAAAGTTAGTTATACTTTTTATTAAGAAGTTAATAGTATTAAGTAATTAACAAGTGTTTGATTTACCAAATCTCAAAACGAATTCGAACAAATGCACGAAATTCGAAACAAATAGAGTTTTACGATATGGTTCCGAAAAAAGAGTTCATCCAAATCAAAAAATGTGCAGTCAGTATAATACTCGAATCTATCGAAAGCACAATTTTATTACTTTTATGGCTTTGAGTATCGAGAGTAAAGTATCACTTCAAAAATATATATTTAACTGCGCGTTTATCGTTTAATTTTAGCTTTCCAACATATAATAAATAAAAATAATAATAGAACATTAAACATTGTGAGTTACTCACCCTCATAAGTCCCCAAATTCGGCGTAAACATTTGTCCAAATCCATGAATCTCGCTATTTTTCATGAGCCCATTATAAACTTTACCATCCAAAAATTCCAAACGTCCAATTCCATGCATCAAACCATTCGACCACATTCCAAAATATTTAACACCCGCATACATTTGATGTTTCTCACTAAATTGATAACTCGTATTCCGATTAATCGGCACTTTAGACTGTATCGATTTTTTCAATGAGATTTTTATCCACTTCGATAATTCCTCCAGCCATCGTATTTTATCCTCGTGCGATTTTGTCACAACAATTATATGATTTTCTGGTGTTATAATTTTTAATAAATTTCGTTGTTTCGAATCATTACTATTATTTGATGTTGTATTACTATTATTATTACTATTACTATTATTAAATTTTTGCATTGTTTCGACCCAAAGTGTCGTTAATTGATATTTATATAATTGGTTAGACGTTAGGTAACACAAATAATCGGTAAATAAAATAAAACGCTGACTCAGCAGTGACATTGTCGGCCCGTTCAATTTCAGCGAAATATCTTTCGAATCTAAAATCACGCGACGCTCCGGCTCGTACAAATCATTTGCGATCAATAGTTTATCGGCTGTTTTCCAAAAATTTAATGTTTTTATACTATCACCGATCACCTGATCGATTTCATTTAAAAATTTATCGTAATATTTATGTTTGTCCGACAAAAAATTGTCGAGCTCAAATTCGTATTTTTTCATATCGCTAAGAAAGTTTTTATAGTTTACGATATGCAATAGGGGAAATTCAAAAATTTTCTTAATATTTAAATTAGTACTATTACTATGATTATGACTGTTTGTGTTGCCCAATTTTTTATCAAGCTGCAATTTTAAATTATCGTACCCATTTATACACAGTAAATTTGTAAATTTTTTTAAGTAATTTCGATAAAGCTTAACTAGTTCGTTTAGATTCTTAATAAATAATATTTGGGTACATGTGATATGCATTAAATAGTATTCTTTTATTGTTTTACAATTAATTATTGTTAAATAGATAATATTTAAATATAAATTGATTAAATTATCGTATAGCTGTCCGTTTTGTGGTGTTATAAATTGTATTTTTTTAATAAACGGTTTGATAATCGTGTTGTAGGTGGTTAGTAAATCGTATAAGTATTTTTGTTCGGTTGTTAGATAATTTATGATCGGTTTAAATAAATTGTGATTGATTAGTAAATATTGTTTTGAGCATAAAAAATTAACAATATTGCAACTATTATGGTAGAGGTCGCTGTTCTTAACAATCTCAAATGATGATGATGATATCGATTGATCTCGTATATTTGTCTTATTGTTTTCTTCGATGATATTTAAATTATTCAATAAAATTATTGTACTGTAGTCGGAGCAAATGGTATCGAGTATTTTTTCTTTGTTCTTGTATAATTTTGGCGAGCTATACTGTTCATATTGTTCGCTTGATATTTGTTTTGATATGTTACTGCCCCATAAATACAGGCGGCCATCTAATGTGAGCGCGACCGAATGGTTTGGGCCACTTGATACTTTTATCACACCTTGACCTTGGAGTTTTAAAACAGGTATTATTATGTTGCGTTTAACTTGATCGCCTGTACCTGAAATTAAATAAATACGTTTATTAGAAACAAATATTAATTTTGCAACCTCCAGCTTTATTCGAACTAAAAAAATATTAGTTTCCAAATAGCTGGAACTCCGTATTTTTAGTTCGTTTTCGACCAAGTTATTGAAAACCTCATAACAATGGCAAACAATACCCTAGGTTCTAAACCATTCTTCTTGATATTTTGATGAACACCTTGTTACGACTCCGACTCATCGTAACAAGATTTTGTTTCGATTTATTATTTATTATATTTACGAGTGGCCGATACGCGGCCACTTACTACTATTTCGGTGGGTAGACATCGCTGCATTTACGGGTAGCCTGACGTGGCTCATCCCGAATACCAAGCAGCAGTATCTGGCAACGGCGTAGTCAACAAGGGACCACGCAACGAACCGTGACCAAAACTTGAGCAGCCAGAGGAGATACTAAATTTTTTTTCGTTTTATTAAAATTATTGTAATTGAGCGCCCAAAAAACGGCGCGGGAGGGAGTTTATTATATTTTTAATTTTTTTCACGTGTTTCTGGTTATATTATTTTCGAAACAAAGTCATCAGTACATCGTATTGTATTTTACTCGAGAAGGAACCTCTTATTGTTTCCGGTGGCCATAGTCCTTTCGTATTTCTTTTTTCTCCTTTAGCAATAAAAAAAAGCTCTCTCTAGAACCGCGGTTTATTTTGTATTTGGATTTATTTTCATTAATGCGCGTGTGATCAGACCCTTTTCGAATTCTTTGTAGTTAAAATGAATAACTAAATTTTTCCGGTTTGGTATGTTGGGAGTTCGAATTTCACGTCGTGTCCGATATTCGGTATTACGTTTTATTGTTATCTTCCTTTCTTCCTCAAGTTGCGTTCAACAAATTTCGATAACTTAATTTAGGTTTCTTTTCAATTTTAATTTTATTTCTTTTAATTTTCTTTTTTCTGCGGTTCATTCAAGCATGGCAACATGTTTACAAACCCGACGCCTACGTCGTTGAGCCTTAGCAGGAGCTACATATAACCGCGTAAACCTCTGATGTAAATCTCCAATACACCACACTTGATTTCTGAGGCAAAAAATACAATTTACCAGAATTTTGGTAAAAACTGTCTTCTTTAATCAAAAATTTTCGTTTCCGCTTAAATTGCCAAAAACCTACAATGACAAACCATTTGAAAAATTTAACCTTTAAATATATTAGAATTATATAATTCTTGGACAGTTTTCATAAATGCTATACTTTTCGACAGCATTGCAAAAATAAAAAAGCCTTCTACTAAAGCTGGCTTCTGGTATACTGATTTTTGCCAAATTTCAGTAGGCCCTCCCAAATTATGGTAAAAACTGCGTATAAAGTTTAATACAGATCAGTCAATTCGTTTGAAAAACATATCCAGATTATATGGTTGATCGGATGTCTTAATTTAAAGAAAACGCTTAAATCTAAAGTTTCACTCCGATTAGTAGGTCCGCCTGGGCTGTATAGACGCCACAAACTTACAGAAGGCCCACAGAATACACACGCTCATACACAGACACACACATAGAGATTTTTTTAAAACGGCTTGTTTTGACTTCGGCGATTTAGCAAAGCGGTGAATGAGAAGTACATAGAGTAAATCGAAAACATGAAAAGTTATTCGAAAATTTTATCTTCAAGTGACACTAATCTGGTACAGGCCAACTTTGCAAGACACATAGAATATTTTATAAACAATCTTGTAGTTACAGTTGTTGGAGGTTTCAACTACAGCATCGTTAAGATTTCCCCTATTAGTCGTAATTCAGAGAGGGTTGGTCGCTTGGGCTGGTTGATTCAGCATGAATTGGTAAATTGGTTTAATGTCAATTTTTGAGAGATTTGTGACATCTAGGTTTAAGTAGTAGCATTAGAACTAGTTTTATAACAGTATAGTGGTATTGCAGATTAGTTGCGACTATTCACAGACACTCTGGAATATTTAGCGCGGAATATAAATACGGGTGCGATCAACGAATGTTTCTAAAATTAGTTTTTGAAGAGTCTTGCTTAAGACGCGATAAACGATAGTGTGAACCGGAAAGTGATTAGCGGGAAAATTATAAGTGGTGTTAAAGTGAAAATAGTGGTGTGATTAAAAATAATTGTAAATTAAATTATTAAATTATTGTCGAGAATATTCCAGTAGTGGTAAGTGTTAAGTAAATATTAGAATTTTATTCAAAGATTAGTTCCGGTAGTTTCGAAAATATTCCGGAAGCGCTATAAATTACAAGAATTGTTGTTGTAACTGTCAAAAATTATATAACAGTATTCACATTCCAGTGATACGATTGGAGTTGACAGGGCAAATTCGTAACAATTGGTGCGGCTATGGAGAGACAGGTGTGGGACCAGGGTAATTTTGAGCTCGAAGAGGTAATAGAGGAAAACTAGACCATGAACCATGTGGTGGTGAAAATAGTTCCCGGACCAATTGGAACTTTCGAGGTAAAGAGACGCAACAAATAATACAAGGTTGGAAACGACGAATGACTCAAAAATTAGGGCATAGCATGGGGGGACCCAGGAAAGCACTGCAAAATATCGTGCAGACACTGTACCAATCAAAATATTGATTATATTTTGACTAGAGACAAAGTATTTGGCAAATGAAATGATGATGTGGGCGATATGGAGCAAAAGATCGAGCATTCAGATAACGGTGGAAAGCAGATGTTGCAAATCGTAATAATATTCGATTCGTATATTGGAATATGGCAATTTGGGATAGAACTCGGTAATTTCTTAACCGATTATGTTGGGATTGGGTATGCTGGATGTAAACGGGATTCTCAAATAATTGATCAAAGAAGTTCTTTTTAACCGATTATGATGGGATTGGATATGTTGTATAAAAATGGAATTCTTAAATAATTTTTGAAAAAAATTCTGGAATATGACCATCTGGGGCGGAACTCGGCCTATTTTTAACCGATTATGATGAGATTGGATATGTTGGATTGAAATGGGATTCTAAAATGTTATTGGAAGAAGTTTTGGAAAGCCACCTCGAACTCGGCCATTCTTTAACCGATTATAATCTAATTGGGTTTGCTGGATGAAAATGGGGTTCTTAAATGATTTATGAAAATCCCATATTTTGGATTATCCCATACACATTTCCATATTTTGGAATATGGCCACCTTGGACGGAACTCAGGCAGTTTTTAACCGATTACGATGGGATTGGATTTGTTTAATGGAAATGAGATTCATTAATTATTTCTAGAATAAGTTTTTTAATATGGCCACCTAGAACTAGACAAGGCTATTATTTAACTGATAATGATGAAATTTGGTAGGTTGGATATATGAGATTATAAAATGATAAACTGCTGTACTCGCTAGAGGATGAGAAACTGAATCCTAATGTTCCTCTTTTCTGATTATTGCTGTAGTGGAGAGCATAATTATTGGTTGTTTGATGGAATTAACTCCCAGACCATCATGTTCTTGTATTGCAAGTACCTCAAAAGTGTAAGTTTCCGCCTAGTTCGAAATGTTCTGGAGATCTCAAGGTCTTAGAAGACATCATATTCCATGTTCCCGTGAACAGTTTTCAAGGTTGTTAAGAATACTACAAATTTATCCGAGCCTTTTGTGTAGGGATCATAACGCGATTTTTTGTGAGAATAGGTAGTTGGCCTTTCGCTCAACCCACTAATTACATGAGTGGGTCACGTACTGGTGATAGATATTAAGGCATCCAGCCTCACCAGAAACATGTTAACAGCACGAGCTGCTTGCTTCAAGAAAGACGCCTGCTTATTACCGAGTTCCGTCCTAGTTCCGTCCCAGGTGGCCATGTTTCAGAACTTCTTTAATCAATTATTTGAAACTACCGAGAATTCCATATTCCAGAACTTTTCCAAAAATTATTTAAGAATTCCATTTTCATCCAACATACAAAATCTCATCATAATCGGTTAAGAAATCGAACATACAAAATGCCATCTATGTCGGTTAAGAAATGGCCGAGTTCTGTCCCAGGTAGCAATATTTCAGAACTTCTACCAAAAATCATCTAAGAATCCCATTTTCATCCAACATACAAAATCTCATCAATATTAATTGAGAAATGGCCGAGTTCTGTTCCAGGTGGCCATATTCTAGAACTTCTTCCAAAAATCATTTAAGAATCCCATTTCCATCCAACATACTCAATTTCATCATAATCGGTTAAGAAATCCAACATACAAAATTCCATTAATGTCGGTTAAGAAATGGCCGAATTCCGTCCCAGGCGGCAATATTTCAAAACTTCTACCAAAAATCATTTAAGAATCCCATTTTCACCCATCAATCCCATCATAATCGGTTAAGAATTGGGAGCTGAATTTGTTTCAAAAGTTGATTTATGAACATGAAATATTAAAATATTTGAATTTATTTTACATTTAATTGAAAAAACACGAATTTGTTTTGCAAAAAATTGTGGTTGATTTAGAAAAAATTGACAATGAAGTATAAAAAATTGTGGTTGAATTGTAAAAAGTTGTGAATGAACTAAAAAAATTTAATAGTACCATTTGCGAAATTGTGAATATGAAGTGCAAAACCTATAACGAAGAATGACTTGCGGCAAGTGATAATGCCAGGAGTGATGTGGGGGATGGAAAAAATCTAACTCGGATTGCAACAGGTGCGGCATTACTCTCGAATGAAGTCGAAGAGCAATTGTGGCAGCCACGTATGGATGGGATAATAAGTTAATGGAGTGGTCCGCAGTACTGCGTGAGCGGAATTTGTACTACAACGGCCCGTGGATGGAAGTTGCAAAGATCAGAAATGGGTCCTGGACATCTCTCACGGAAGACCAACATGGTTTTTGAATATAGGAGATTTTAATGTATGTGGAATATATCTTTCAAGGTTGTTTGAGGAACCGACAAGCGAACTATACACGGTCAGGAATAATGTCATTACCTAAACCACCTGGAAAGGCTCCTATCCACTACACTTCCTTAAATTTTGAATTTTACACATTATACATCATAAAATAAGGCAAAATGGGTAAGGTTCAAAAATTATAAAAATTTAATGGAACAGGGCTTTATTGGCTGATGTTTTAAGTGTAAAATCCGCCACAAAGAGAAGGGCGAACGACATGAAGGAAGGATAGGAATTTTCGAGGATGTCAGTATAGATCAGGAGACGTAGGAATAGGTGGTGTGGAGTATGAAGGAAACGCGAAGCGTGCCAACAACGGGAGAGTGTGTTATCATCGAGGATGAGGCTAAGGTGGAATGAACCAAAGACGGTGAGTGCGAGGTTGGATGGCGCCGAGACGAAGCGATGAAGTTAAACAGACTAAACTGCGGAAGCGGTATTTTGTGTTCGTTCGGGACGAACAGGCTTAAGTGAGAGTAATATTAGGTTTAATGACATTTTTGCGAGATGAGGGGCATCTAGATTTAAGTAGCAACATTAGAAGTAGTTTTTAATAGTTTAGTGGTATTGCAGATTATAACAGATTAGTTGCGATTGTTTGCGGACAATCTGGAATGTTCAGTGCGGTATAAGAATACGGGGTGCGATAAACATCGAGTTATAGAGAGTCTTTGTAGAGTTTATAGAGTCTTTGGAGTCTTCGTTGTCGCGGTAAGCGATAGTGTAAAAGAGAAAGTGAGTAGCGGGAAAATTATAAGTGCTGTTAAAGTGAGAATAGTGGGTAGAAAAATTAATGATTGTGAAAATTATTTGTTGTTGTGTTTGTGGATAATAGCGGGAAATTATTGGCCAAATTATTGGCCCATCTTTTGCCAAATTATCCCCATCAATTTTTTTCTTTTGTATTTTACTGTATTTGTTATATTCGTTATTTTATTTTTACCAATCTTTGGAATTGTTTATGCTACATCCAACACACATGGATATGATTAGACCACCTTCATGTACAATGACTATTCTTTTCTATTGAAAAGAATAATCATTGTACATGAAGGTGGTCAGACTTTCTTTTATAATTGATGAATTGCCAAAAACTGTGAGAGTCGATGATAATGTGATCGCAATATGATGATCGCATGAGTAAAATGAAATTATTACGAAGTTCATGGGACAAAGCCAAGTATACATTAAAGACGTCAAATAATTTGCAGTAGCTGAGTCCGCTCTTAATTCTTACGCTGTTGTTAGATATACCATTTGATTAAAAATGAATTTAATTTGAACTTAATCCAACTATGGAAATTCATTATTCAGACATTTTTAAAGATTATTTTCATCCATTCGGTTGCGAAATCGTTGTTTAGATTTTCCTTAAAAATATGAGAGCATATTATAACACCCATTGAAGATATCAATTATTTTATATGTCTATAATCAAGAATCAAACACCGAAATTCTGTACGTGGCTAGCGTACATTTTTCACAAAATATGTTTTCCTCTTAATTTTCTTGCTTAGACTATAGTAGGGGTATAGCCAGCCAAATTTAGGACACTACTCCATGTGACGCCCATGTCTAACCTAAACTGTGTTTGACTATTGAAGGGGTTGCAAACGACAGCAATAATTAATGGAAAATTTAATTACGCGGATATTGTTTTCATCAGCAAACTGTTGGCCATGATTCAAAGCAATTCTTTAAATCCATCTATTAAAGTTAAAAATGAGATCACTGCGTAAGTTGAAGTCTGGTAACAAATCTTTCTGAAGCAGATGTATACAGGATTTCAGGCAACGATAAAAATTAAAAATGCTTTTATTCTGTGGCCACGGGAATGCCAAATTTAAAAAAAAATTAAATTTGAGAAACCTTAGGGCTTCCTAATCGAAAATTCATTTTATTTTGGTTGAAATTTGAACATTAATTTTAGGCAAAAATTATTACAGTAACACTCTACGGGCGAGTGTGATCTATTACATTCAAGTTTCAATTTACGCCATAACCAGACCATAGACGTACCTTAAAAGGGGTCGGAGGAAGTTAAAGGAAATTAATTTAATCAAAGAAAATGTTGGCATCTCCCAAGTGTTTTGAAGGCCTTAATCGGTTTTAAAAATATTTAGCCATATCTACTTTTTCAAACTAAAATTGAGTTAGATCAAATTAAATTTGTTCGTATTTTTCCTCACCTGCCAAAATATATTTTGCTACCCTATTAACAAGCTTGTGATTAAGAGGGGCTTCGAAAAAGAACATTTAAATTTGTAAACTACCCAACACAACATAAACGATTTGCTTGCACAGCTGCGAATCGAAATACTTACAACTTAAGTAAATACGGAATTTATACAAAAACCGATTTATAGCATAATTCGCACTATTTCCTCTATAAACAAAAAAATTTACTGAATCATGCATAAACTAAAACAGTTTGTCTAAACATAAACAAACAGTTGTTATCTGGGTGGGAATCGTATCATACAATATTTTATATTTTATTTTTTAAGATTAGATACTATTAATAGCGAATATTGCTTGATGACGTATTCCGTACATTTCTAATGTGCTTTGACTAATCTAGTAAATAAACAAGTATTCCGTTTCATCAAAATACAATCCCATAGATTGCGCGAAATAAAATTGACTCATTCGTTACGTACCAAGAAACCTAAAATCGATAACAAAATTTAAAAAAAAAATTATTTACCTAGTTGGCCTTCTCGATTAACACTGCCAAAACTCCAAACTCCAGTGGTCAATAATGTGTTACCAATCCGGCATAGTTCGTTTATATTTTTTTCTAATCCAACTTCCGAATGTATATCAAACTCATCGTTATCAAGCGATGAAGTTTCAGATAAACTCATTCCAAACGAATTTCCGCCAAATGTTGATAACTCATTTTTTAACGACGAATTATCGTCCACAATTTCGAATGATTCCATCGGTGGGGTATCATTATTATCGGAGCCGCTCATATGCCGCGAAAGAGTTTTCACCCCCTCGTACACCATTGATGTGATATTTGAAACATTGTCTTTAACCAGTTTTGTTTGTTTGCCGCCATCAATAAAATCCTCACTTAAAATCGAAAGTGATTCTAGAAAAAAATTTATTGCCAAGTCTTTATTCGATTTGATCGGGGTGGCTGCTTTGTTTAATGCCTCGATATTTTTTTGATTCTCTTCCGAATCAAACGTGCCCGATGAACTTGAGGCCATCGAGGTTTCGGTTGTACTTTTGCTTACATTCTTATTAGGTTGTGCTTTACTAATCGGGCACTTTGGGCATTCAGTACTTATAAACGTATCCTTAATGTCATCGTATATGCTTGAATTCTCGTAATCAAAATCAGTGGGATCGGTACGCTTAGATGTTAGTATAACTGCAAAATTATCACCTGTTGTTACCTGGAGTATTTTTAGACCGCTAAAACATTCCACTTTAATTGGATAATCGGATTGTAGGACTTCGGAAAAATTTCCCATCCCATATAATTCATTATTGAATGAGGTAAATAATATTCCATCACTGTTACAGTTAATCCGGGATACTCGCACCTTTTCTGTAATACTTTTGAATCCGTGTGGACATGTTTTTGGATTCGGCACAACAATCTCTTTCCACTGCCCACTCCCACCACTTTCAATATCCGCAACGGGTGTTTTGTGTACGCATCCATTCTCATCGATTATAAAGAATTGTTCATCATGCAGATCAATATCAATAATATTTGATTTGAATAATTTAAATTTTACATAATTTTTCTCGACTGTCCCGTAGAATAGTTCGAATTTGGAATTGAGAAGAAACAAGAAATTCTTGTACGAACAAAATTTTAGAATTCTCAACAGATTTTGTTGATTATCACATTCGTATCGTATCTCAGTTGAATCCGAATTATAAATTGTAAAATTGGACATTTCCTGGTTTGGTGTGCATGTATATGGAAAATTACAAATGAAAATTTTTATGTGTTAACAAAGAATATAATTTTCCTTGATTTTGTGATTTCACTTTTTTTTGTTTGGTTTGGTGCCAAGAAATGGAAACACGATAATAAAAGTTGAACAAATAATAAACAAATAATTTACAGTTTATAGTAATATTACATAACACTATATTACAGATCACATATTGCACACATTTCACTAAATACTATAAAGGTTTATTTAAAAATTATTTAAACATATTTTTGAAAATGTAAAATTTTTCATTTTTCAGCTGCGCTGATCACTCGCCTCTCTGTTTATGGGATGACATTTGATGGGCAAAGATTTTGACGTCTTTCCATTGAGCAACATTTTTGCTGAATTATGGATTTTAAAAGTAAAGTTTTGTGTGTTTTGATTTATAAAATTAATTCTGAACGTTTTTAGAAACATTTCGGATCACTAATCCAAATTTCGTTATGAAAAATTGACAATATTTGATGGTTTTGGCTATTTTGAAATGTCTAAACGATAAACATTTAAAAAATTTAATTAATGAGCAACTCCGATAAAAAATTCAGTAGATATTTGAATCCCACTTCAATGTCAAATGGCACTTGCGTTGCGAATATTTTTGTTCGATGCATTTTGTGTGGTCTAAAATTTGAACAAAATTACGATAAAATAAATTAATTACATCAAAAATGAGTTCAAAACAAACAACCGAAAAAGCATTGCAGTTATTACGCCAATTACCACGAGTATCACTTGCGAATATACGAGATAATCCTAATTCGAAACAGAATGTAAAACTTAACCTAAAAATTTGTGTTTAAAGTCGAATTTATTAATTGGGTTGCATTTATTTAGGAAAAACGGGGTCGCGGGCAACACGGTGGTGATAAACATGGTGCCGGTAATAAAGGTTCAGGCCAAAGACAAAACTTTATGCGGATTGGTTATGAAACTGGCAACCGGCCGTTCTACCTGAGATTCCCAAGGGAACCGTATTACAAAGGGCACCAGTAAGTTACTATCTAAACTAAATTAATATTTTATTTAATTATTTAACTTATTGTAGTTTGCGTCGTCAATATCCACCAATTACTCTACTCCAGTTGCAAACCCTTATCGATACAAGTCGCATTGACACAAGTGGGCCCCTTGATATCACATCCTTCTGTAATACCGGTCTGTTCACCATTAAACCTGAAAGTCGTGATTTTGGGTTTCAACTAACCGATGAAGGTGCAGATAAATTTACTTCCAAAATCAATATTGAAGTGCAACATGCTTCGGAATTAGTGATCGCTACAATTGAACGTAATGGAGGTGTAATTCGGACCGCATATTACGATTCGCATAGCCTTTGGGCACTTAAAAATCCGAAAAAATGGTTTGAAAAAGGTGTACCAATACCAAAACGCTTATTGCCACCGCAAGATGCATTTGAGTATTATACTGATGCCAAAAATCGTGGTTATTTGGCAAATCCGGAGGAAATTAGTAAAGAACGACTTGTATTGGCCCAGAAATATGGTTATGAATTACCAAAAATTGAAGATGATCCAGATAAAAGTATGCTTTTGGAGGCAAAGGATCCAAGGCAAATTTTCTTAGGACTTCATCCTGGATGGGTGGTCAGTGTAAAGGATAAAGCTATCGTAAAAGAAAAGTTAGAATAATTTTAGAGATTGAGGTAGAAACAATAAATTAGCTCGATAGTTTACTTTAACGAATTTATTATTTAGTATAATCGAAATGGTCCATCAACCAACAGTCATCGTGCAAAGGTCTATTACTTCATCTGTACTAATCTCTAAATCAAAATTCTGATAACTTTTGAAAAATTGGGTGAAAACAACATTCGCTGCTGTATATAATTCAAAGGAAGACAAATTCAAATGTGTAATTTTTTTAAACCCGTAAGATTTTTAGATGGTGGGGTAAGAATGTTTCAAATTTGTTAAACAAAAGAAAAATTTGAAAAAACGAGTTGGGGCTGATCCTTCGATAAAAGTAGATAATTAATTAAACAAGGAGCGATAAAAATGTGATATTTATTATCGACGTTCGAGAAAATTCACTTTAATTTGATTTATACCGAGTTTAGAGTGTCTAGAGAAAAGTTACTCGAGGAATTCTTACAATAGGAAAAACGGATCAAATCAACGTTTGGTCGAAGTTCTTTCGTTTGCTTACCGTTCACATAGCTGCAATTTAAATACGTAAGTACTAATTAATTTAATAAATATAGAGATCCATTCATAGTTTTGGAATTTAATATTTGGAATATAACCAAGCCACCTCCAAAAAATCGAGTATGTCAAAAAATCGCGGTTATTTCGAATTTCGTTTCTAATATTCCTACGATTCCCCTTTTAAAAAACAGCAACGGTTTAGCTTTAACAAAAACAGGCAATGGAAATTTTAGCCAATTTTGAAAAAAAAAAAAAAATGTAAATGTATACAACAATCCCACACTTTCAAACAATAATTGGAAGATCGATTACAAGGTGAAGCTAAATGGAAAAGATTGGCGATTAAGGTTATCAAGAAAAAATTCTTGGAGCTACCAGTGTCACAATTGGAATTATCAACTTTAGTTTCGGACGATTACTCCAAGGTTTTGCAAAAGTATCCAGCAGAAGAGAACCAATCTGAAGAAGAGGTAAACTTTCCTTATCCGAGGAGAGCATACCTTCAATAGATTATGATAATCGCCGGTAAAGAGTTAACAAAGATGGATGGCGTCAATCGAAAAAACCCTAACAGACCCCATAAAGATGAAACAAAACCAAACAACAATAAGAATGATGGAGCGAGGCGGACGCGAGCCAATGCTTCCTCGGCTATTGAATTAATCGTCAGTTCTTCTTTTAAGGTTTGCTAAATCTAGATTTGCTTTGGATCCCCTTATACAATATAGAAATAGGATAAGTGGCCTCAGCATAAAATAATATACAAGTGTCTGGACGTTGACGACAACAAAATCTGGCTGTTACGTATATAAACCTGAAAAATAATAAACTCTTAATTTGTATATCGTCTGCAAGTGGCCATCTTCATTTAGAAACGGCCAAACGGTTCCAGTTGGTTGGCTCGCTTCCGACCCCTTTTCTCTTACGATTAAGAGTAGGAGAGTTGCGGAGCATTCCTGCTCTGCTCGGCAATTCTTGACCTATGACTTGAGTCGAGATTCACTATACAAACTGGAACAAATATAAAGTAAATGCATACACACTTTTACCTCTGGGGTCTAAATAATCTCCTGCAACAATGGAAGAACTGGATTACTTGTTAGGAACCATTGGTGCAACCTCTTGCTGCATAATACTGGTCCTGTAGTGTAGGCAAGCAAATATCATTAAGGTCTAGATTGGTAGGAGGCTCAAGATTGGTAGGACTGATTAGAGCATCTACTCATCATCATAAAATAGTCTGTCTTGTGGTTCAATTTGGCTTTCTTTATAATGTTCAACGAAGGCCACAGAAAGGCTTGGTTTCGTTTTCGTAGTAGGGTTGCAAGCAAACTAAGATTTCATCCCATCGCTAGATCCTTTATAACTTCGTCTTCCAATTTCGATGCCTTCAACATCTTTTTGTATAATTGATATGTTCTTAATCATGCTTTATTAATCACGGTTAACATTAGGTATTTTGTTTGGGCGATATTTTTGTTGTTTAATTTACGAGTTCGTCTGATTTAACAAGTCACGTTCTACCATAAAACATTCCATAGGCTGCAGTATCACCAATGCTTGTATCTTTAGCACTGGTTGAAAATCAAACTCAAAATTGAGGAAATTTTGATAATGTTAATCGTGATTCTGTGTCGCTTACATTTTTTGTTGATAAATCAAATGGTCTGGCCTTCCATCATTTTAAGTACAGGTTAGGTCAGTATATCTTTTACAGATTTCATCAGTTACTCTGCGTCCAAAGGTAGGTAATCCAAAAATGAACTGAGACATTTTTGAATGGTTGCAATTCTCCTTTTTGCCGGCCACCAATTCATAAATATGAAAAACAACATTAAAATCAAAAATGTTCGTTTATTTTTTGCACTACTTTGTCTACTGCCACATATCCGGTACTCTATATACGCCATCTAATTTTCTTTAATAGAATCCATCTCATGCTTGCATTTACATCTCGCGTTCTTTGATTCAAAAAATCTAATAAATCTCATTACATTGGAGAATTCCGATTAACCACTTGCTATCGACTTGAGAAATTTTAAAAAATATTAGCGTTGTTCAATAGCACATAACTCTGCCAAATTCCTGTTTCATATGTCCACGTACCACGGCTAAATGTAAAGTACCCGGGTTTGGAAAGAAACGCACTAAAAAAATATTTATTTCTTAACATAATCTCCTTTCAGCAGTCACAGCCGTAGGATTTAAACACCAGTTTTGCTGGAACGATTAGGGACGAGTAAAATGTTGCGATTGTCATGATGATGTAAAATCAACTTACTACTGCCCAGTGATGTAGTTTTTTTTCCTCTTAATAGGCGGTTATCGTGATTCCTCAGCGGCGATCTTACTGTCATCGACAAAAATCGCTATGGAACCGTCATAGACCTAAACCTCCGGTTTCTCGTGACCGGCCATTAATTGAGAGATTAAATTTAAGTACGCAAAGCTCTCCGTGTCCGTGTATTTGATGGTGAAATCGTAAGTGATCTTTTTTCGATCTAAAAATCGCCAACAGCGGTTAATGATCGGTCTGAAGCTCGAACTTGCGACCGTAGATGTATCGAAGAAATTTTTTCAGAGTGAACATCAATGCCAAAGCCTCTTGCTGTATCTGGGGGTAGTTTTTCTTAGTATTCACAATTCCACGAAGGTCTCACTTGTTTTACGAAAATGCCATACATTGTAACTGCTCCTATGAATGCTTGCAATTGTTCTCGGTGCGTGAATTAGCAGCCTCAGTATCTCGGTTTTCTGGGGATTTAGACGAATGCCAATTACAGTGACGATGTGGCCGAAAAACTCCAAATCTTTCTGACCACTGGAACACTTTTCGAACTTAAGCCGAAAACCATACATAGTCTTTCTCGTCACTTCCTCCAACAATAAAATCGTCAATGAAGTTAAAGTATTATTAGCTCCGCTCATCATTGTTTTGATTAATTGTTGAAAAATGCCAGGTGCTGCCTTCACATCCGGTTGCAGGCAGATCGTTTACTTGAAATAGGCCACAATATAGGTGTTGATCATCATAAAGTTTCTTGAACCATTCATTGGCTCAGCTCGAGAATATTTCTTCCGGCGTTGGCAGTGAATACTTGTTTGTTTCCAGTGCTTCGTTCAACCCTGTTGAATAATTGGTGTAACTACGAATACGTCTGTCCTTCCTTTTGACGGCTACCACTGGTGCAGCGAAGACTACGATGTGGATAGAAGTTTAATCGCCCTCCACGGAAGCATCGTGTTGATGCTGCTTACTCACAATAACCTGCCTTGTGATCGACCAATCAAAACATTCTTTTTCGTGAAATGAGCAATCACTGTGGAAATGAATTGTTCTACACTTTCGATACGGAAACTTCGCTTTCGGTCACTCTTCTTTTGGCGTTTTAGCGTTCTGTTTCGCCGTTTGTTTTTTGCTATTCCACTGTGGTGGTGCGTTGCCAACACTTCACTATTCGAGACGCCTGGGCACAGAACCATCGTTTGGCGACTGTAAGGCTGCTTAATCTTATCGCAATATTAACGACGTCTCGTAATGTTATTTTTACAGCATCCGTTCTATCTGCTTCGTGTTGCATCTTTTGACTGTCCAACTTGTTAAAAAGCTTATACAGTTGTTAGAGCGTCTTTCGGCTTGTTGAGTCATTGCACTAACATCAAATACTTGCGCCTTTAAGACTGGATCGTCTCGTCGGATTTAGCCTGTCTTTCCTCAACTTGTCTTTCAATCCTCATCACGTCGGCTTTTACTTGTCTTTCGTTGGCTTTTGCCTGTCTTTCAATCATCAATAGTAATAATTATAAAAGGCCATGGGCTCTAATTTTTTTGAAGTGCAGATAAGAGATAGTTGTGCCGTAATTAGTTTTGATCGAATTAGCTGTTGTGCTTGTCGGAATCTTTTACACACTTGGGACTAAACTAAATTAGGTTCTGAGACGTTGCAAAGAGACAATGGAAACGGCATGAAGATGAGTGATGAAAACATTCCGATTGTGAATAAACTTCACAAAACTTGAGGCGAATTTGATATACTTAGATAGTTTGATCGAATATGGTTTATTCACATGCGAAAATGTATCAAAATTTACTTTTTTTGTAAAATTAACTTTTGACATGTCAGCTTCCTCTGATGGTATAACAGCTCCGTAATAATTGTAATTGTTTCATAATATTCCTTTCTCTCTCTCTTAATTTTTTTTTTCATTTAGGATACATCAATCTTGAGCTTCCCATTACCCTCGAATTAGAGCGGTCAATTTATTTCCATAATTTTCACGTTAAAACTTCCGGTCGGCGATTGATCGTCGTAGAGGAAGGACGTGTTTTTGTCTCTCCTTTAAATAAATAAATAATTTATTTTAAATGTATTTTAATTAACTAATAAAAAGTATAATATTGATATAGTTGATAATTTTAATAAATAATAATTTCAATAATAATTTGCGTGAATTTAATAAGTGAAGTGAATAGTTGTACGTATTGTATATTTATTTTAATCTGTGTACGGTGCGCTTGTGATGGTATAGAATATGTACATAACAATTTTCGTTTATATGTATTTTGATACCGTTGCTTGAACGCAACGTACGCAGTGTATGTAAATCTTTAATATGTATGACTTTTTTGATTCCAATGGATGCCTAAGATAAGTGTTTTTCATTATTTTAATTCATATTTTTCCGAAATAAATTTTAATTATATAAAATATGTATTTAACTGTTTCTATTTGCGTAAACGTGTTAAGAGAGGAGCGTAAAATGAAATACCATTTCATTTATATGTTTTGGTTTAGTATATTAAATATATGTGTATATATGTATATATATGTATATATATACATACATTTCTATTTTTTGTTTTTGCGCTTGTTGCGTGAGTGAGAACTGAGAATAGATTATTATGATCATGCTTAGTGTTTTATAATTTATCCCTTCCAATTTTCAACTAAAAAAAGAATAAACAGGAAATTCACAAATAAAATACATAAAACAAAATTTTGAGGGGATAAATATATGACGAAATTGGATAGAAACTAAACAAGCATGATCGTGGTTTATTCTGTACTATTCGTTTTCTCCTTGACAGATGAATTCATTCATTCATATACACCCATCCTCCGATTTACACGGTAGATTGGTTCCGCGGAAAACGTATTATCGCATTCATATATACAGATCCTTGTAGAAGTATAAATTAATAATTTATTTATTTGAATTTTAGGTTTTAGTGTAAAATTAAATTAAATTTCTTAAATTTCTTATTATTCTTGTTTTGAACGTGAAAATAATAATTTAACGAATTTTGGAACTCTAGTTTAGGACATGTAGAAGTAGGCGGCTGTGATCGAATTGGAATTGTTGGCTTAACTTTATAACTTTGCTATTTCCGCGAATATTTGAATATTTGGAATTACATGGAAGCTACGGAGTACATTTGAAATGCAGTCAAATTTGCTATATGTAGATAGTTTTTCGGGATCATGCACTTTTTAATTAAATTTTTTTTCTAGATTATTTGGAAGACTGTAAATTGGTAAAGGTTTTGGTTAACTTGTTCTAGGTTGGATAAATAATTATCGACGTATGTCGATTATATAATTTATAATTTATTTAATGCTGTTGTAGATATATATATATATGTGTGTATGTTTATGTGTGTGTGTATGTATGTGTATACATGTATGTATATATGTATGTATATATATATATATATATATATATATATATATATATATATATATATATATATATATATATGTGTATGTGTGTGTGTATATGTATATATATATATATATATATACAATAGTTAACTATCGTAGATTAATTTTTAATATGTTATTTTAATATTTTCTGATTTATTTATTTTATAATTAAAGCATTGAACCATATAATTGGGTTATTTGATTATCACGGATCCTACAGATGTGCTAGCTACTTATTATTAATTCTGTTATCTTACAGATTCCTGATTACTTTAATAGTTTTATTTAATTTTGGTTTAATTTGTTAAGGTATTGGGGATTCTAAAGCTGTATAAAACATTCATTATTAATACATTACCTTACAGATTCCAGATTAGCTGTTTTTGGAACCAGTTTTCGCTTGGTCATTTTCTATTTTTATAAATAATCATATTTGTATTAGATTAGGGATGACAAGGACAAGTGACTTTCATAAATATTTTTTTATAAATAAATCCATCTAATCAACAGACTTAGAAGTTAGGAAGGCCGTACGTGCCTTTCTTGGATTCGATTTATTTTATTTGTTTTAAGAGAACCAAATTAATTTAGTTAATACTAATCGTTAATTTACATTTATTTTATTCAAGTATAATTTTATTATATTGTATATATATTGTCCTAAATATACTAATGATTTTTAGAGTTATTTTGAATATAGTTCAAATAACTTTGGCTTCAGGAAATTCTACTGTAAGTTGCGGAGTTGCAGAATGATTAAATTAATAAATGTTTCAATTATTTAGGAAGCCGGAAAATATGAATTTAGAATTAAATTTCAGGAAATTTACAGATGCTTGTGAATTAATGCTTCATTGTAATTGCTGATTGTGTAGTTTAGAATTGTGTTGTCATTTTATTACTAACGACTTTACATAGGTGTCTGTAACGGGTCGAGTCAACCAATTTTGGTTAGGAATCCGAAAATTATTAATAGAATTAAATTTCAGGAAAATTCCAGATGCATGTGAAATAATAATATTTTTTCTTAGGTTGCCGTTTTAAAGAAGCAATTGTTGAAGACCAATACCATCGTTATCCATTAACCTATTAAGCCTTTATCCTTCATCTAGTAGATTAGAATTGTGTTGTCTTTGTGTTACTAACTATCGGCTATACCTAGGTGTCTGTAACCGGGCCGATTCTGTCCCACTTAACTAACCTATCCAATCCTTCGGTTTTGTTATGTGTAAAAAAGGGTGTACGGTGGACCCGGCGTCATCCGGGAACTCAAGCCTAAGAACTTGGTCGTACATTCAAAATCAATCAATCAATCAATCAATAATTTTCACGTTAAAACTTCCAACAAAAGTATCAATATTAGAATAATTCTAGAATTTTATGAAACACATTTTACTGTTAATTTTGATTAATTTATTTACAATTTCTATATTACATTTACATAATAATTAATCGTTACTTAAATTAAGTACTTAAGTACTTAGAAATTAATTTACCCGCAATAGTATTTTGTTTAAACCACCACCGCATTTTAATTTAAATCGTTATTTACAATAAAAGTATAAAATTCTTTGGTAATAACGGTATGCAACCAAATTCCTCTAAAAAATTATATTTCTCAAAGCATTGGCGTAATTGCAAATCGGTTTTAATTTTAATAAAAAAAACTTAGAATAATTTAATACATAAAGCTACAAACAATCAGGGCTGATCAACTTGTTTTGCCGTTTTAATTTTGTTTAATTATATTTTTAAAACTTACACGATTTCAAATGATTTCGGATTTTAAAATTTTACTGGCGCAATCCTTAATTTTAACATAAACAGTTATTAATTTAAAATGTACATTAAAATTGACAGTTTATTAATTTTGGTTGCAAATAAAAAAAGACACATTTTTAAAATTGGTTGAGTACCATCATTGTTACAGTTAACTTAATTAAACTTATATTTATGGTAAACTTATAACTAGAACTTCGACTATAACTGTTAATTCCGCCGTCATAGCTCATTGAATTGGTTTTATTGTAATTAGCAAAATACCATTCCATATCCTCTTTACGTTTTGGTTCAATTTTTTCGATCACCGTCGATGTACCATCATTCCGATTAAAATTTTCATCGATTGGTGTGACATCCAAATCATCGAAACCCTCTTCTTCATTGTATTTAAAATTGTTGGTTGATCGTAAATATTCTTCGGCCGTTGGGAGCACCGGCGGCGGTGATACAACTTTGGTTATCGTTGGACGGCCAGCATGCCGATATACGTTTTGTTGGGCGCCCGGCGCAACTAAGGCGGATAAACTACTCGACGGGTTATTAGGATTTTCCCAACTACCTTGAACCGGTCCCGGCATTTGGTACGGCTTCTCGGAATTCATAGTTTCAACAGATGTTTGATGGATATTTTTATTAAATTCAAATGGTTGGGTTGGTGGCATATAGGCTTCTTCGGATGAGATCATCTCTTCCAACATGTGTTTCGTATTTTTAATATTTTCTAGAGGTGGCAGTTCACTTGTAGTACTCGTTGTTGTTGTAGTGGTGCTCGACATTAATGGAATAACAGAGTTTTCTGCCGTACTCGAAATACTTAATGGCCGGGTTACATAATCAAACCGATTCGAATATTCTGGGGATTTTTCTTCATGATCATAATTTTTGCTTGATGTACCAACTGTACTGGCAGTCGTAGGTGTTGTGCTTAAAGTTTTCACATTTAATGGTGAAGAATTTTCAAATCTCTCATTCGGTTCTTCTGTTACAAGAGGTACTCGTTCACGGAAATCATCCGGCCAATTGCTATGGTGATTATTATTATCATAATCTGTATGATTTTCCCGTAACACTTTCTCGTCGACATGACCTCGCGTCTCGTTTCGGTATGGATTTACCATCGGAGTAAAACCACCCGTTCCAGGTAAAATTGGAACAAATCCGCCCTTCTCGACTTGTGGCTTCATAAATGGGGTTTGAAAATAATTTCGATTGTAGGGAGTTTCGGGATGTTCTGGATATTCTGGAGCATCGTATCCCTCTGCTTGTAAATTTCCAACTCGATGCCTGTTTTCGGTGTCTGGATATCGATTTGTCTGTTGCAAGAATTTTTGGAGTTCAGGATCGTTTGGTCGATATATTTGAACGCGGCCTCTTCCACGACTGCCAATCACGCCATTCCTATTTCTAATATCCCGACCTGCTGGGTTGCCTCCCCATAAATTACCCAAATTTATAGTAGGCAATGGCACCCCAAAGAAGGTGAAGGGCGATTGGGGTTGCGGTGGTCTGAGGTTATTAAAATTCAGCAGCGTATTGTTTGGAATAATCGGAGCATTTGGGAATGGAGCTCGAGTTGGTGGAATCAAATTAACGGCCGATGTTTCATTATTTATTGGTAAGTGTGTCTCGTTCATTGGGAAA
Organism: Nephrotoma guestfalica; assembly: GCA_963691935.1. NCBI lineage: Eukaryota > Metazoa > Arthropoda > Insecta > Diptera > Tipulidae > Nephrotoma > Nephrotoma guestfalica. The sequence continues at coordinate 219,673,848 of OY829914.1, forward strand.
TCTACAAATTGATCATAAAAATATTCGCTCTCTTCTGGCGATGGCGGTAAACCATTTCCATTTGGTAGTTCAGCCATATTATCTAAATCACACTCATCCATGAAACTTCGCCTTAAAAATAGATCACCATGATCATTAGTTAACGGAATTTGATTATTTCGACCATCATACTGGCATTCACTTCGCGATAATCGCACTTCTCGCAGCATAGTCCCATCTCGACATCTTGGCCCAGGATTATTAGATTCCGATTCAAACCAGGCCCGAAGCCACAGCATATCACAGGTGCAATCCAGAGGATTCCCATCCAAGTCTAAAACTGCGATATTACCTCGTAACGTACGGAACGGCATCTCGGGTAATGTGACCATTCGATTATTTCTTAGGCTCAAAACACGTAACCGTGGCATACTTGAAAATGGTTCACCTTGTATTCGACATATTCGATTATCATCGAGCTTTAATTCGACTAACCAATCAAGTTCGCGTAATGGATTCGGCGAAACTTGCCGAATTGCATTGTTCGATAAATCGAGCACTTCCAAATTTCTTACACTGCGCAGTCCCGTATTTTCCATTGCTCGAAATTGGTTTGACGATAAATTTAAATAAACAACGGACGGTGATCGGAAGAAACCACTTGGCGATATTGATCGTAAATAATTTTGTTGCAGGTGTACTGCTTGTAAATTTGGCAGGTCTTCAAATACCCGATCCGGTATTTCGACAAGTTTATTATCAGCCAGCACGATCTCTTGCAGTTCGGGGAGACTTCGTACCGCACCTTGTTCTAATATTTTTATTTCGTTGCTCGATAAATCGAGATACTGCAGCACGGGTAAATTTCGAAACAATCCTTGCCGTAAATCATTGATTTTGTTATTCGAGGCGCGAAGTTCCTCCAAATTTCGTAACGTTGCTAAAATATTCGGCGATAAATTCGATATGACGTTGAAGCTGACATCCATTTGTTTTAGCTCGGACAGTCCGAGAACACTTTCTGGTAGTTCCCTCAAATTGTTACTCGACAAATCGAGTATTTGTAATGATCGAGTTTTACGTAGCGTATTTGGAAATATTTCAACTAAATTATTACGTGATACGTCTAGTCGTTCCAACTGCTGTAAATTTTCTAGTAATCGATCGCCTAAAAGTTCCAATCGATTTCCTTGTAAATTTAAATCTTTCAATTGATTCAGCGTCCCCAAACTTCGTTCATGTAATGCAGTCATTTTATTATCCTGTAGATTTAGAATTTCAAGACGATCAAGACCGTGAAGGCTGCCTTCGTCTATATTTTGAAGTTTATTTCGTGCTAAACTTAATACTCGCAGCTGCGACAATGCTTGGAATGTTGAACGCGGGACTCTTTGTACTATGTTACCTGACATATCGAGTAATCGTAAATTCGGCAGCTCCAGTGATTTACTTGGCGATATATTTGAAATTTGATTATTTTGTATTATAACCCGCTCAACCGCTCTAGGTAAGCCTTGTATCATTTCGGGTAGAAAATTGTAGCTCGCATCAATTTCGAACAGTCCATCTAGATTCCGGAATGTAGCCGGATGAATTTGATTCAGCTCATTATTCGATAAGTTGATTGTTTCGAGCATTGGCGTTTTTATAAACGATGATGGATCGATGTAGCTCATTGAGTTACTGCTTAAATCGATTCGCCGAAGTGATGGTAAGCCGATTAGCATCGGAACGTCAAGGCGACGAATTTTATTCATAGACAAATCGAGTCCTTTCAGACCTGGCAAATTCCAAAACGGTTGGGTTAATAAATCTGATATGCTATTATTTCGGAGCCTTAGTTCACGTAAACCTGGCATCGCCATAAACGCGTCTCGGTCGATCATCCGTATAATATTATGATCTAAATATAATTGTTCCAAAGTACCATGTCCTCTTAGAGCACCGAATGGTATCTCTTCTAGCTTGTTATAACTTAAATCTAAAAATTTCAGTGTTGGAAGTGAATCCAGCAGAGATCGTAATTCTTCAATTCGTCCAACATCATTATGCTGTATGTGTAATATTTCTACGCCACTGCCAGAAGCCTGCAGGAATGATTCTGGGTGAACACGTTTTAAAAAATTATTTTCCAAATGAACTAATTTTAGATGCGGCGTCCGATGAAACGCTCCATGGTGTATTTCTGTGATTGCATTATCGTTTAAATGCAGCTCCTTAAGCATTGCAAGATCAACAAAACTGGCTTCGCCTAATATACTGATGCGATTATGGTCGAGATTTAAAATTTCCAAAGCGGTTATATCTTTAATAGCACGACCTACCATTCCTGCGTCGGAGATTTGGTTCCCGGTTAAAATTATTGTTTTCAAATGTGGTAAAGCAAACAGGGATCGTAAATGTATCCAACTAATTCCATTATTACCAACATTGACGTAATTTAGTTTCGGCAGATCATGAAGAAGTCCCGCTTCCAGCCGGCTTAAACGTGGACTTCCTGTTATATGTATTGTCTCCAAATTTTTCAGACTGTTAAATCCCATTGGAATTAATTCTACTAGTCCCGGACTTTGTATATTAATGTACCGCAGTCGCGGTAGTCCGGAAAAATCAGGTAAATGTTTTAACGCTTCACTTTGGATTGTGACCGCTTCTAATTTTTTTAAACCATTTAAACTGTCGATTGGCACACTTCTCAAATCTCGTTCGACAATGAAAATTTCGACGAGACTATCATCTAAATCGCTTAACCAACCGTTGGACAATCGCTCCAGACTATTGTGCCGCAACATTAAACGCAGTATTCGTAGGGGCGAGAATGCCCGTCCAGGTAGCGATGGCAGCAAATTACTCTCTAAAATTAGTTCATCGATTATTTTGATAACCGAACGGGATGTTGCTTTGATACCGTCTAAGACTCGTGGCAGATCACTGTGTGAACACCTGAAAATGTAAAAATACGATTTTTAAATCTGAGTATAGACGAAGCGTATAAAATTATAAGTACCAGATTTGTATTTCCTCGCCACGCTGTGAACATCGACATGGCAATATAAGGTCTTGTGATGGGCATTCTTCATCACGTTGTGTATTTATCATGCCAATAAAAAAGTATCCTATCACAAATATCAGAAATTTTTTTTTGAGAATCATTTTCTCGTGATTGGTGGCTTCGAATTTGATTCGAACTTGTTTAATATGACTCCTTTGTCCCTTCCAGCTTATTCATCTTCATCTGCGGAGTAAAGAAAATGTCCACAGAAAAATATTAATGTTTTGTATGGCAAGTGTGATTTGAATAATTAGATGAACGCATTATTTTGCGCTGTTTAAATTTGTATACAGGTTATAGACAGATTGATTGGTGGCCAAAAATTATGTTGATTTCTATTTTGCCTGTCGACAAATTACGAAAATAGATCTTCTACATAAACAAAAAATTATCGTTGTATAATTTTTGGGTGTGGTAAAAATATGTAGAACCAAAATTTTGATAATTAGTTCGATGCTGATGATGTGCAAATTATATTTAGTCATCACGTTTAGAATGTTGAATATTTAGCAAGTTGTTTATTTTTTGGCACTGCTAGGAAAACAAATTATGTTGCGTTTTGAAAAATACTTAGATGCAAGTGATTAGTTTGTTATTGTTTCCTCTGCCGATCGCCTGTCACACCTTTGCTTTCTTTGGCGATTATTATTTTAATTTTGTTTTGGCTGGCTATGTTATTGTTTGTGCGTTACAACCATCAAAGTCAGCCCCAATTATTTCATTAACATCTATGACAAATCCGCTGTCTTCTGCTAGGATTCGAATTCTCGTGTTTAAGCTGAAGGTTTAATATAAAGGGATTTTTTAAAAATTTTAGTAGGAGGTTTAATTTATGTAGGGCTAAATTGTGACAATACAAAATTATACTATAGCCAAAGAAGAATTTCAGGCTGTATCGCTGTACGATACTCAACTTGTCAAAACGATGTTTATAAATCAATTGGAAATTTTCTAACATCCGTGTAAATTATTTTTGACTAAAAACTTATACATTTGCATTCTTACTTTTTTCTAAATGTGTATGAAAAAGAAAAATGAGAAGAAGAACGAATACTATAAGACGTGTCACATATATTTCTTCTTTGATGAAACTTTCCTAAGCGAGACATTTATGACAAATCCTTCATGTTCTTAATTCTATTACGATATTAAAAAAGGAGGGGTGAATATGTTGTAACCAATATTCGACTATCTTTTACCACGAATGTATATATAAATCTCGAATACCATCACACTTGATTTCTAAAACGAAAAATGAAACTTACCAGGCTTTTGGTAAACCTGTCTTGTATATAATCAAAAAATATCCCTACTTAAATATCAGGAAACCAACAAGATCAACTCTTGTTGGTTGAAAATTTAATCTTTAACTTTATTTAAATTTTTTAATTCTTTGTCGGTTTTTGTAAATGCCCAAACTTTTCAACATCATTGCAAAAATTGAAAAAGCTCCCAATGAAGCTGTCACTTCCGCTACATAGATTTTCACCAAATTTCGCAAGCATCTCCCAATTAACGGAAAAATGTTAAGTATAAAGCTTTATTTCGAATAGTCAATCTGCCTGGAATGTATGTAGAGGTGCCGAATTTTGGTTAAAAACAATTTTTTTTTTATCAAAACACGTCATTTCTGGTAATGATTTGAACTAAGTTTATTTGAAGCGCCGAAGCGCTCTCAACAAACAGATATACGCAAGAACAACGTCGCTGATTTTGCCTTGGAACAACTTGAAAACGATAACGATTTATATAAGAAAATCATCTTCTCCGATGAGGCTCACTTTCATCTGTGTGGTGCGGTAAATAAACAAAACTGTCGATTCTGGTGCGAAGAAAATCCACAAATTATTCATAAAAAACCATTACATTCACCTAAATTGACAGTTTGGTGTGGTTTTTGGTCTGGTGGAATCATCGGTCCGTATTTTTTTCGTAATGAAGCTGGTAACACCGTTACTGTCAATGGAGATCGATATAGATCGATGATAACCAACTTTTTATGGCCGAAATTGGAAGAAGTTGATCTTGACAACATTTGATTCCAACAAGACGGGGCTACGTGCCACACAGCAAGTGCAACAATTGAATTATTGCGAGAAAAGTTTGGAGATTCGATTATTTCAAGAAATTGTGATATTGAATGGCCTCCAAGAAGTTGTGATTTAACACCATTAGACTATTTCTTGTGGGGTTATTTGAAGTCATTAGTCTTTAGCATTAAACCAAAATCTCTTCGAGCTTTACAAGTCAATATTGAACGTGCTATTCATGACATACGACTTGATTTAGTGGAAAAAGTGCTCGAAAAGAGTTCATCGAATCCGTTCCTGCAGAAGAAGTCGTGGAGGCCATTTGAATGACGTTTTATTCAGAACTTAATTGTATCGATTGTACTTCGCATTAAATAAAAAACATTTTAATTTCCTTAACAATTAGTGTTTTTTTTTTTAAGAAATCATATCACTCTTATTGGAAACCCCTATAAATCTATCGAAGGCTGTTTTTAACAACTTAGTTAATTTCAAACGGTTTGTTTTCTACAATTTTTAGGAACAATAATGTTGGTCAGAAAAGGAATAGGTCCCTTTCTTTTCTGAAAAAATCATTGCCAAAGGATCGTTTGAACCTAAAGAACACTATTTCATATTTCTGAATGAGCTATATTGGAATTTATCTTAAAATTTTGTAAAATTAGTCACTGTGCTTGAATCGCAAGCTTTTTTTTGTGACCAGCTAGTCACCCAGGAGGTAAACTTAATTCAAGTATACCGAATTCAATGGTGCTAGTCCCATTTTAAAGTTAGTCCCCATTTTTGAGATATCGCTTTCGACATGTTTTCGGCCTGAGTCGAAAATTTGTCAAAAAATACACTCATTTTCACGTTGATACGAGTAGCTCTTGAACCATTAAAATGTTCGTTTTGCTTTCTTCGGCAAAGTTGTTGCGCAAGCCAAGACAAACAACTTTGCCGAACATATCAAGACCGAGATACCACCTCTAATTTACATTTTCGTGTTTTTTTTCTTTTCATTTCGACGAAAAACACTTTTTTATCATTTTTTGTCCATTTATGGAATTTAAATCGATTGAAATCGATCGAATAAACATCGCATCGACAAATATACATACAATAGAAACTATTTAAAAGAAAATTAAATTTTTTTCATTCAGCGCTTTGATAAAAATTTTAGCTACTCCAAGCTTGACATGAAGCGGTGGTTCCAATATTTTTTCAATCGGCACAAGTGGAGCCTCAACGATGTTGTCGTATCGCAGTCTAATGTTCTCACGTAAAGCCCAGTTCCGTTCGTTGTGTTCCGGTCGCCTTTAAAACGTGTATTACATAAGCACATAAAACACACGTTTTTAGTGTAACCCAATTGCATGCTCTCACTTTTAAATCTGCACAAACTTTCCATTGACGTTCACTGTATTTAATCAAATCAATGAGTTTTTTCATTGATGCATAAGTTTCCTATGTGTTTGTGCAGAGTGCAATTGGAATAGAATTTTTTGAGTTGGTAACGTGAAAGAGTACTGCCTTCAAACAGGAAGCTTTTGGAAGAATCGATAAACAATCGCCAATCTTCGGGATTATACGCTTTGTGCATTGTGGATGCCAAACCACGGATACCAGTGCAATTTATTGCTCTGGTAAGCAAATATGCTTCAGTTGAGTTGGATCTTTCTGAACAGGAATTTCATCTGAATGCGGCAGCGGTAGTTGAGCATTTGTCGTTGCAGTGTATGTCAGAGAGAATTTAATTCATGAACCCATAACATTGAACTGGATCATGTCCTTGTGGATCTATCCATATCATCGGGACACCAAATGACATTGCGGCTCCAGTGTTTTTCCATCTATGCAGATGGAAAATGGATGCAGTACAAACAAATATCGATTTCGAGAATAATTTCTTCTTCGGTTTATTTTTTACTACTATTACATAATTTATTTTGAAGCTGTTTATATCCTGTTGCAAGGCGCTGCTGTTATGCATCTCCCTTGTTTTCAGTTATGGATATAATAAGTCGTACATTTTATTGGCTTTTGTCTTGAGTTTGTCATTAAGTAAATTGTTGGTGTTTTTGTTTTTGTATATTTTTAGAATGTGAATTTTGGCCGCAATTTGACTCATGACTCATGTCAAATTATGCCCAAAATTTATACCAACATCTTCTAGCCTGTCTAATTGAGCCTGGTCCAAAATGCTTAAATTGTTAATAGAATTGAGTGTACCTATGATTTTCAGTTTTTATGTGTTGTGCGAAACTTGATTTTATGTACTTTTTTTAAATTTGGCTATGTCATTGAGTGGTCTTTGTATCTTATTTGAAATGAGCGTCCTGTTTGGCCAAAGTATGCCGACATCCAGTTGTATTTAGTCTTACCTGAGTATACAGATCTCTGCACAGGTGGACCCATGTTTCTCTAGACGGCAAGGTAGGAGCCGGAGTCTTCTGTGAGAAGCTTTCGCCAAAGCTGACAAGACCCTCCCTTATTGGGGAACATGAGAGAAGGCTGAGTCTACAGATGAATGACTTTGAACAAGGGTAAAGGGGAAAGAGGATCCTGTGGTATGACAGCGTATCACTACTGGTCTAAGTGTGTGGAAGCAGCCACTCCAACCTAACCTAACCTAACCTTGGCCTAAGTAAAACACACATATATGGTGGATGTGGTTTTTCGGCCTTGATATGTTCGGCAAAGCTGTTTCTCTTGACTTGCGCAATAACTTTGTTCAGGAAAGCATAACGAAAATCTTAATGGTTCAAATACATCAACGAAAGAAATTCCTGTTTTTGACGACATTTTGTATAAATAAACCTCCTGGGTGCAATTATTTGGCCGGAATAATAGGAACAATTTCGCTGAAAAAAGCAAAACGAACAATCTTAATGGTTCAAGGTTGACTCAGAGCCAAAATATGTCCAAAGCGATATCTCAAAAATGGGGACTAACTTTGAAATGGGACTAGCACCATTGACTTTAGCGTACTCGAATTGGGTGCCCAGCTTATCACTTTTTTCAAGCATTATCACTCTTTTCAGCACAGTGAAAATGTTGCAAGTTGTTTGCTAGTTGTTGTTAGTTGTTTCAGCACAGTTTCAACACCTATCCAGTGGTATCTTTTTTGTACTTATACCGTGCCAACAAAGTGATTTTTGGGATCAACATCTGAAGTACACGTTTTTGCCAATTTGTCAGCAAGAAAAATCAACAAAAAAAACATTTTTGTTAATAAGAAGTATTCCCTCCCCTAGCCCGGATGACAGCTTTCATTCGATGTTTCATTAATTTCACCAACGTTTTCACACATCTTGAGGTAACGCTTCCCATTCCTATGTGATCGCCTCTTGCAGCTGCTGGAGACTCGTTGGAGCCAATACTTTGGCTCGAACGCTTTATTTCAGTGCGTTCCATAAATGTTCGATGGGATTGAGGTCTGGATTCACCTCTTGAAGATGCTGGTACACTATACCAGCCGTATGCGGTCTCGCATTAAGTTTTCACCAATCCCGGTAAAAGGTACGATGTACCGTTGAAAAATCAATCCTCTTGATCGACGGCCGGTATTCGCTCGGGAGATGAACACAAGATCTGTCTTCGCCTCCAGCGACATGCTTCTCCAGAATATGCACAATTCACCGCCATACGAGAGACGTTCTGAGAGAACAGAACTTTTCTCCATGATTCTTCTCCATGGTGTCCAATCCACATGCTCTCCAGCGAACTATAGCCGATCTCGTCGGTGAGCTAGGATCAATTTCGGCCTGTTTGTCTATGTGGAATCGGATTACCTTCTCGAAATCGGCTTCTAACTGTCCATTGACTGACTTCGACTTCACAAACTTGTTCGGCCCGCTACCCCAGTAGAACCGCGTTCAAATGACGATTTCGCAACGAAGTCGTCACAAGAAAGCGGTTATCCCGCTGTGTTGCAACACGAGATCGGCCAGATCCTTTTCGCCGTCTGTAGTTGCCAGTTTCTTCATATTTCGGTCACACTCGAGGAACGGAGATCGGCTCAAATTTAGTTGTCGGTCGAGTCACTTAACTTTGGTTCTACCCCGCATCAATTAGTGCAACACTTTTATACTTGCCACAAGTTCCGCAACCGGTGCTATCTGGAAAGAGCGTTCTCGGGTTGTTCGGTTCTATTGTTGTGATTATTCTCGTTTTTAACAGACAATACACATACGTGGTATCATTGGATAGGTGATGAAATGATCTTTAACTTGATATACTGTGATCCAAAAAAACACTTCGATTCGTGTGAAAACTAAAAAAAAGAAAAAAAATGCAACTGTGCTATTTTTCCGCTCAATTAAAACGCCGCCTGGCGGATGGGCAGAATTCAAACCGAAATCAGAGAAATAGTTGTGAATTTTGGCTAAAATTAAATCAAAAATGAAATTTAGAAAGACCTAAAACCACCGCAGACTAACTTTAAGTCCTATTTGATCTAAATCAATTTCTGAGGTTACCCCGGATACATCTTCATACAGACAGACAAATTCTATTGGAAAACGAAGTCATAAAGGGTGTCCCAATAAGAAGTTCAGATTTAAAAATTTAATAAAACAAAAACGGCTTAATATATTTCGAAATTTATTTTTACAATCCTGGTTATTTATGGAAAATGATTTCATTCAAATGCGAGCCGCGGCGTACTCCATTCGGTCGGTCCAATTTCTGAGCACATTTTGTATTGTGTGCGGATCTGTTTCGGCAATGGTTGCTTCAATATTGGCTTTGAAATGCTCAATTGCTTGTGGATTGTCCGAATAACACTTGTTCTTCACGGTACCCCACAAATAAAAATGCAAAGACGACAAATCACAGCTCATTCACGTCCCCATTTCGACTGATAATGCGGCCTTCGAATTTTTGACGCAGTTTCGCTATTGTAACGCCCGATGTGTAATATGGCCTCAAAAAAGATGTTAACATGTGGCGGTAGTTGATTCCGTTGACCGTAACGGTCGTGCCGGCCTCATCTTCGAAGAAATACGGCACACCAAACAGTGACACGCAATGGATGCATTGGCCACTCCACACATATCCTTGTGGATTTTCCGATCCCCAAATGCAACAATTTTGTTTGTTTACGAACCCACCGAGATGGAAAAGCGCCTCGTAAGAAAATATGATTTTTTGAGCAAAATCCTCATCAATTTCAAGTTTGTCGCAGGCCCACACAGCGAATCGATATCGAAGCGGATGGTCACGGGGCTTGCTGAATTAATTGAACTTTATTGGGTCACAAACCAAGATCTTTACGCAGAATTCGTTGCATGGAAAACCGGCTGATGTTCATTTCCGATGCACGATAACGAATCTCGGCCGTTGGCGCACATTTTCGGCCACCGCGGCTATATTTTCGACTGAATGAACACGATGATTTATGCACAAACTTATTGATACCGTTGGGCGTGAGTCCCGTGTTTTGACCAAATTTTGTACGACATTTTCTTGCGATTTCGAACCAATTGTCTTTATTGTGGAAATAAACGATATGTCAAATCTGAACCGGTTATTGTAACACCCTACAGAGACATAAAGGAATCAGACGATGTAGTGGACACGAGCAGAGGAGGTTATGTTTACAGTCATGGTCATTACATGTCACGATAAGTCATTGGTGCCCTGAAACCAATGCCAAATCAGCGTCTGTTCTCCTGGTTAGGAGCGGCTGAAGCGGGCGTCTGACTTGTATCAAGCGGATCACTATATAAATGTGTTCAAGGTAGGACTGGGTGCTTAAAATTGTTCACCAGTACGTGACCCATGCACGTAACAAGCGGAAGTACCGACCCATGCACATAAAATCCCCTAAATTATGACGACCCAAAGGCCCTGGATTACCATATCGTACTAACGACACTTTAAAAATGGGAATATGGAACTTGCTTAGGATCTTAAGACCTGGAGATCTCCAAAACCTTTCAAACCAGGCAAAGAGTAGAGGTACTTCAACTACAAAATCTTAAATGGTCTAGGAGTGGGATCCATGACATCACCAACGGTTACTCTCTTCATCACAGCGGCGATTCGAATGAAGGAGAATTTGAAGTTGACTTTCTCATCCATCGACGCGTGAAGCAACATATCAGTGACTTCCGCCCTATCAATATACGGATATGCACGGTCAGACTTCGTACTAAGAAATTTAACATCTCGATCGTTAATATAAATGCACCAATCGAAGACAAATCAGATTGATGAGGAAGTAATCAATACATTTTTGTCCTAATCTTGCCAGATAATATAAAAGATAAAAATAAAAAATTGTTGATGAACAGGCCGAGTAACGACATTTCACTCAATAATGAAATGAAATGCCTACAAAGCAATTTATGGATCAATTTGTGAAACGAGTTCGTGAAACTGGATTGTTATTGGATAAACCAACACGTGCATTTACAGCGCGTTCAGAAGAGACCATTGCAGCTGTTGCTCAGAATGTGGCTGAGCATCCATCAACATCAAATCGCCATCGTGCTCAAGAATTGAACATTTTACGCTGTTCTTTGATGAGAATTTTGCAGAAATACCTGGTATGAAGGCTTCAATTAGAATGACCTAAAGCAAAATTCAAGCAAAATGACCATTCACAACGTTTTCGGTTCACTAATTGAGCTGTGGAACGCTTGGAAAAAAATGAGCATTTTTACCGAAAAATCATCTTTTCCGACGAAGCTCATTTTCACCTCGAAGGCTACGCCCACAAGCAAAATTGTCGCATTTTGAACTCAGAAAATAGACACGTAACCAATGAGGGGCCGATGCATCCATATAACGACTGACTATTAGGTGTGGATCATCACCGGCGGCATCATTGGTTTACTTTTTCGAAAGTGAGCAAGGAGCCGCCCTTACAGTCAATGGCAAGCGTTACCGAGCCATGATAAACGAGTTTTTGTTACCCATTATTCAAGAGGCGGACACACACGACATTTGCAAATGCAACAATCGGTCTTTGACACACTGTCTGCGGGGATCGAATAATCAGCCGTAACGGAGATGTTAATTGGCCACCACGCAGCTGCGATTTGACTCCGTTGGATTTTTTTTTGTGGGGAGCCGTTAAGGACAAAGTTTTACGCTAACCATCCAGAGACTATCCAAGACTTGAAAGATCAAATCGAAGTTGCCATTGATGAGATAGGGGCCCATACAATCAAAAATGCTCTAAAAAATTGGGTTGATAGAATAGGGTACTGTAAAGCCAGCCATTGAAGTCATTTGAATAAAGTTGTGTTCCATACTTAATGGCAATGTATACTCTATCTAATAAAATGAACCGTTTTGAAAAAATTTATTCGTCTTTGAATTAGAACCAAATTAAATTACAAACGTTAGGTAGGCCACCTGTTATTTGTTGTACTAAGTACATGCCGCCGTCGTCAGCCACTGAATTTTGTCTTATTTGTGTGTATTGCCGTGTTATATTAATGGCATTGCGGGACTATTAAAATTTATGTCGTCAAATTTAGTAGCCGTATTTTTCTCATCACATTGATCGGAACATCCATATAAAAATGAAACAAAGTTACCTCTGACAATATTATCAGAGTAAACATTTTTTTCATTATTTAGTTGTGCTATTGAAGTATAGGTGGAAGTTTATTAATTTTATATATAAATTTCAAGGCATACTTTAATCAATGTCATTGTTTTCAGGTCACCCAACAGTTGGCAACATGTTGAGTAAAATAATGGCCAACATCATAAAAATTTTGAACTTTATGAAATTTTATAATCAAATTGGCGATGGTTTCTCTAACCATGGTGCAAAAATAGTTGGCGGATCTGAAATCACCCATTTCTGTGTTGGTGGACCATATAGAAAAATTAATTCAAATTAAAAATTACTTTATTGTTTTCTGAAAAGTCTTAAATAGAATGGTGGCTATTGAAAAATTACGCTGCTAACTCGACTAAAAAGTAAGTTTCTACTATTTTAAGGAGCATCCATAATTTCAACATAATGTTTGGTTCTAGCCACTGCAAATGATCGCCGTGTCCTGATCATGAATTTAGAACGCAAGACGGACCATTGCTATAAGACTACTTCTAATGCTTAAATCTAGATGTCGCTATATAAATGTCATAATATTTTCAACCCTTGATTGACACTGAACTCAACCGACCAATCCACGTCCAATAGGCACCAAATCGCAACTTTATGGTCAAATGTTTCATGGTGACCGTTACCATAGTTACACCCAATAATGAATATATTATTTGTTTGGCCCGTAAAACTAACAACCGTGTGACAATTTGTATTACTTCAAGTTGTGAAGTATGAATCAGCATAGAGGTGATCATATTATTTTAGTCCTACTACCGATAAAGCTCTTGCTTCATATAAACCGGCAATACCACCTGTAATAATTTGTTGAGCTATTCCACATCGACTCGACTATATAGACGTTTCTAATTAAACGTATTCCATAATCTGTTTGTACATGTATTTAATATAAATTTAGAGTAAACGAGTTTTTCATTTTCAATTTCGACTTTTCTTTGAACAAAGCAGCATAAATCAATTTGGTGTTTAAAATGCATCTCACGTTCGTGGTATTAATAATATTAAAGTTATGATTCTGCGCGCATTAAACTCAGAGCTTCTTATGTACAGTACCACACCCCACACACGTACACAAAAACCAGATTTCCGTGCTGGGTAAAGCTAGCCTTTTGAAAATAAATTCTATACACTCTCAAATTTACTTAATCTTAATTAAATAACGAAAGTATACTAGTACTACACAACTGCTTGCATACCAGACGATTCAAACTCGGTATAGAATAATGGATGACCTTAATCTGTTTGGTGGCATGACTTCATGGGATAAAATGTCTAATTTTCATAAAACCATGAAACGTAAGTAAACAAATCACAAACAATTATTTATTGCATCTTACTACATGCTTACCTTGAATTACATTACCTTACTGTTACACCTCCACATGTTTCTTATGAATTTTCCCATTTCCAAGTTAGATATACAGCGAGAATTTTTTTTTTTTCTATTCAAGATCAAACATAAATTGAAATAAAATGAAATTGAATATGGTTTGATGTCTCTAGTGTATACGTAAAGAGTTGTTTTTGTTAAGTAGGGAAATGTAATATTGTTGTGTGGCTTAAAGACTTTGAATTGAAATAAGCAAAACATCTGTTTATAACGAAAAAGTTAATTTACTTTAGGCGTATCTAACAATCTTTACAGCTAACGGGTTGTTTGAAGATAATGTCTTATGATTTTCTTGTTACGAAAAATAATTGTTGTCTTTGTACATCAGCATGCGAGTATATAATAGTCGTACTTACTTTGCACGAAAAGAAAATGAGTTTGGGTTTGGATTTGGGTTGATATTTAGTTGGATCTACTTCAAACAACACTCGCTATTTATATAGGTGTTTTACTAAATAACTGCCCGAACTAATATTTAATGAAGTATAATATTTACCTTCAAGGTGTTTTCATATAAAACTTCATATAAAAAAAACGAAAACAGCTAAGTAAATTCAAAACAGTAATTTACAGACAAGCATGTTTTATCTGTCATGGTGATGATTTCGATAAAGAAACGGTTAGAAAACACATTTTCGTTATGATAATGCGTTTATTCAAATCATTTATTATAGACATGTCGCATAAAATATGCGCATTGGGCAATACTAGGTTTTGGGAATATAGAGAAGGGGAACAGCCACGTGGCTTCAAATAAGTCAGATATTGCTTGAAATGACGTCACTAACAGCTTCTTAATTATCATTTAGGGAAGTTTATACAAACAGCCACCCTATACAAATTAACCATAAGGGTCTAGGCAAACAAAGAAACACTAGGTTTTGAAAATATAGAGAAGGAGAGCGGCCACGTGGCTTCAAATAAGTCAGATATTCTGGGAAAATCAACCGCGAAAGAGCAGGGAGTGCTTCGGCCCAGAAAAGATTGCATGGATTAAAATAAAAAAAAAAAAATAAAAAAAATAAAAAATAACTATATTGCTGCTCGAAAGCAAGTGTACAAAAGATACATCATTCTTACAGATGAATCACCAGTTCATTCAGGAATGTACCGACCTGAAGCACATGGAGTTAATCCGAGCAGAGCATGAAGATATCAAATTAAATCAAACCTATTATATACCGAATCACGGCATGCTGAAAGAACCTTGCATCCAAACAATAACCGACAAACAAAGCGTAGCGCACCTAAAATAACACCAGAAATAATCGGCACCTATCGATACATCCAAGTGAAGTTTCTGGACACTTTTAAATTATTAGACACTTTTATGACACTTAAAAAGTGTAAATACCAAAAAAAATTTGTTTGTAAAAAATGTTTGTAAATACCGAAAAAATCGAATGTTTGTAAATTGTTTCAGAAATTATTTAAATCATCAGGAATATATGCAATTTTTGTATGAAGAGGTGTTGTGTAGATTACGGTAAATTATACGAATCTCAGAGATTGGCTCCCATAGTGGCTATATAGGTTTGAAAGGGCATACATTGTGGAATTCAAATCACCTAATGCCATAATGCCCGTAGAGCTCTCGCATTCCTCGATTTTAATTCCACAATGTATGCGGCTGAAAGTTTATATGTTGCACGTCCATTTAAGCGCATTGTGCTCATTGTGTAAGCTTCCTATGGTTCCAGCTGATAAAATTCTGGTTCCGGCTGGCTTTAATTGGTTCCGACTTGTAAATCAGACAGTGTACAATGATGTACAACGTAGTATGTAACTTGTGCGATAGTTGGTTTGGTTCCGGCTGATCTTGCCATGCTTCAGACTGGAAGCATATATTTTGCACAGCCAATTTAACGCGCCAAATTGGTTCTAAAAAATCGATAAAAATAGCGAATACTGTGAATGTTCAAAAATTGTATACGAGAGCTCTATGACTCATTTCGAAATGGCATTAGGTGATTTGAATTCCACAATGTATGCCCTTTCAAACCTATATAGCCACTATATGGAAGCCAATTTATGAGATTCGTGTAATTTACCATAAGCTACAACAACATCCTTTCATATAAAAATTGCATATATTCCTGATGATTAAAATAATTTCTGAAAAGAATAATATGAAATACAAAAATTCGATTTTTTACAAACAAGTTTTTTTTGGTATTTACACTTTTTAGAAATGTAACCCGTGCGCAAAAATCTGTCTAAAATCTATATTTTGCCTAACCGATAAGACAGAATTATATGGTTTCTGTGAAGCCTCTAATCAAGCTTATGTTGCAGTGGTTTATTCTACCAATAATCTAGTGCAGACCTAGCGTCACGTGGAACAATCCGTTTAGCTCTTGTTAATAGTCATTTTTGGTGAAAGAGCCCAGATTTTCTTAATAGTGAATTAGTGTTTGATCCTGATTAACCCATGCCAGAAAACATTATTCATGACGTATAGCTGGAGGAATTATAAGAAAAATCAATAGTTAATTTGACTCGCTTTCTTCAACCCAATTTTTACAATTATTGAATAAAACTGGTCCTAAGGAACTCTATATTGTTACGAATCCTACGCTATACACGTATACCAATTGGTGATCGAGTGGGTGAATTCGAAGCTTCTCAAAGTTCATAATTGTATTGAAGCAATTATTATTCTTAACATCGTCGATGTTGTCGGATCAAGTATTCCTTCAATACTGATTGGGAATTTGATTTTATAAAGGCGTTCCAAGTTCAAGGGAATATAGAGATAATGATACCAATTGTAAATGGTGATGTTTGCGAATACAACTCATGAAAGTGAGTTTTGAATTGCAATACGCATACATCGCCAAATGCAATAAAAAGAATAATCTCGAACAGCGGTAGACAAGTATATAAGCGCGAGCAATTTGGGACGCAGCGACTAATTGGGAAATAAAGTTAGCTTCCTCTAGCCCTTCCCTTAATTTCTGTGATTTATAGAAGTCTCCACTAAGCTAATTTTTGCTGGTATTTGCAAAATCCCAGCAAAAATTAACAAATCCAACTGTTACGAATTTCGAGAGTACGATATGGATTCGTACTCGAGTACGACTCCATATCGTACTCCCGAAATTCGTAACATTTGTAGTCATTAGTGGGATTTTGCAAATATTTGCACAAATGAGCTTAGCGGAGATTAAATTCTACAAGTCACAGAAATTAAGGGAAGTGTTGCTGAGTTGTGGGCGTTCAGTTTTAAGAAATAGGAGAGAGCTGTTGTCGAGGTTGCAATTAGATGTAAGCTCGTACATATATGGATGCATGGCATCAGCTCCAGAACCATCAGGAATGAAGACATTATGAGTATGCTTCTGCTTCAAGTGGAGAGAATAAACGATAAACTAGACATGCTATAGATTAAAAATTTAACCAAAAAGGTGATCAGTTTGCCGAGCTGGATAAACAACACGATGCGCATATCGAGAAACTTGATCAACTTATACGGGTCCGAGAGCTCGAAATAAAAGAACTGAAAGATGTGTTTAAGTCTCTTGTGACGGAAGCACAAGAAGTTGAAAACCGATTAGATGACCGAGCTGAAGAGTTCGAGTCAAAAATCCAGCAAGAAGTTGAAAGTAAAATTAAAGAAGTTGATCCCAGCTTTGGGGGGCTGCATGTCTCACAAACAAAGGAAAGGGATTCACAGATTACAATGAATGTTGTATCCGAGAACTCGAGTGAAGGTGTGAAACTTCAGAGTCCAGCACTTTGGTTCCCAATAAAGGGCAGCAGATGTGTTGGAGACGACTCCCAAGTTGGAAAGATGTTACAATCAATCCGCAAGCGGGAATTTTATCCACTGAAGCAACATTGGATCGAAAATTTAATTCGGACGACGTTGCAGTCATCGAGGTGCTGGTGGAGCGAGCACTGAGTAGAATGGCATACAGCGTTCGGAGCCACGAAGCATTCAAAAGTTAAAGAAGATGTTTGAGATGCGAGAAGCTAGGTCCCTACATCCGAGAGTGTTGGCGACGTTGGGATGATGTTTTTTCACGGCAGCCTTATCCTAAAGATAAGCTACTTGAAAACTGGGGAGTGAAATAGACACCGGGAATAAAGAAAACCACAGAGGGTTCAAGAAACAACAAAAACTAGAGGCAAAGATTTGGTTCTAGCTCGACGTTTGAGAGCCGTAATAAGCGCGTAGCGGAAAGCGTCCAGAAAGCCGAGAAACGACTGATTTATTAATCAGTAAGAGACGATTTTCGACGAGATGATTTGGTGTGGCTGAGCAATTCCAGGAAGCATAAGAGCACATCTTAATATACAAAACGAGATTTAAAAGGTTCATTCAAAATTGTCAAGAGGATCGGAGACGATGGATTTATTGTATCGAATAAAAGAAAACCTGGGATTTCTTTTATTTTGCCTGCGTTTTTTTATTGATAGCGTTCCAAGTTATATGTGGAAGAATATGGGGAATATGGAAATAACGAAACCAATTGTAAATGGCGGCGACATACTGGATAACAACGGCGTTAATCATCAAAACAGTGAAATTGATGAGGTGGAATGTTCGCGAATAAAGTGATCGAATAAATTGATTTACAAAGCAATACGCATACTTTGCCAGATACAATAAAAGAAAAAATCTCGAACGGCGATGGACAAGTATATAAGCGCAAGCAATTTTGAGACACAGAGGCAGTTGTAATTTAACCAGTGAACAATGTAACTTAAGAAGTAAAAAGTAAAAAGTGGACAGTAAAAGTGAATTAGTGAGCAGTGAATTTATAAAGGTGTTCGAGTACAAAATCGAGTACGAATTCATATCGTACACCCGAAATTCGTAGCAAAATGTTATTGGTGATCGTGTAGAGTTTGGGTAAGGGATTTGAAAACATACAAAGACTATAAATGTCTGTTAGTGTTCTACAACCCAGACGGATTCACTGATCGGGGTGGAATTTCATATTTAAGCTTTTTCTGTAAATTGGGAGATCGAACGTAACAGCTTCCATAGGAGCTTGTTCGTTTTTTCAAATATTTTGAAAATTATTATCGTTTACGAGAAAAACGACTATGAACTAAAAGATTCTAAATGAAATTTTACAACAATACCGGTCCATACCAGTTTTCCAAAATTTATAAGAAAAGGACGATTTTTGACAAAAAAAACTGTTTTTCAACAGAAATTCGGCCCTTGTACTCATACGGGTTAATTGATCGGAATGAAATTTCATACTTAAGCTTTTTCCATAAATTCTTCCATAGGAGCTTTCTCGATTTTTTCAAATATTTTGAAAAGTAACGATAAAAACAAAAGTAACGATAAAAGTAAAACGATTAAAAACAAAACTGACCAAACGGCACAGTGGAAGCTATGGCGTTTGGATCGGGAGGAACCGGGTTCGAATCCGCGAAACATCTCACCATGATGAAATTGTAAACATTACTGAATACAATGAAACAAAAAAAGACAGATCATGACATATTACAAATGGCCGAAACGTCACTTAAAAATCATATCATTCCTATTGGAAAACCCTATATAAAGGCAGGTGAGCACTCAGTACTCATCCACGGGCCATCCTGTAACGTGTTACACAATCGAAACATAATACGCGTTCTTTTCCAATAAATAACATGAATTCACCAACGTTTCGGTTCAAAGATGATGACGGTTTCGTTAAAATAGTTTTGATGTCTGGAAATCATGCGAATTTAATTGTACTTTCAATTTTTTGCTTTACCTGTGGCTAATTCCTCTGTTTTAGATTTACGGAAGTATGGATTTTTCATATTACTATATTGGAAAAAAAACTTTCAATTTCCTTAGTCTTATACGAGTATACATACATAATATATAACATTTATATTATGTGTCTTATTATGCAATCAAAAATATCATAATTCGCGTAATTTTTACAATTTGATCAAACATTATTCGTTGTGGTTGCATCAAAATTAACCAACCCGCAGTATTGAGGTCAATTCAGTAAACTAAATATTTGTTTATCAATCACCTTAATAAAACCCTATTGTAGGTGTAGCCTAGGTATAAAAATTTAATAAAAAAAATTTAGGTTAGAAAATATTTGTATCGTAAGCATCGATAAATCAACCAGATATCCGGTGATTGTTCAGATTTTCGAGGAGAGAGAGAACAGATTTTGTTGCTTAAGAAAATTTAATAAAATTACACCAATCAAATCGCGATGCATGAAAACATTGTGTGTGCACGCTGGGTACATTCGATACATAAAAGTTGAAGACGTTTTTATATGTCCAACTGAGCATTACACAATACATTATAATGGAGACGTTAAGTATTGCACAACATTAAATTTGCCATATAACCGAAAAATGGTGTGACAAAATAATTTAGACGAAAATGAAGGTTCTAAGCAATTCCTGATATTAAATTAAGCTACACAAGTCTATCTAATAGGTGGCACTAATTCAATAAATTTAATTTAATAATACGCAACTAATTAAAAAAAATGTATTAAATTGTGGGAGTGAACGAATCTCCCACTAGGTTACTGTGCAGAGCTACCATAAAACAGTAATGTCTTTTAATTACTCATTTTATTGTTAAGAATCACAATTATGAACAACAATGGCATTCACAGATGATGTAACATTGAAAAATCGAGCACCATATGTAGTATCCGCCAATCCATAAGTCTCATATTCAGGTTATAAATCCGATTCATTTAATTAATTTCGTAATTTGCCTTGTTTCATGTCATATCCATTATGAATGCATTGTTTAGGTTTTAATTAGAAGTTTAGAATCGAATAGAATTTGGGTGACGAGGGCGTATGTACAGGAAAAGTGAATATGAGTAAGAAGTTAAAAATTGATCGACACACCGCAGGTAACGATCCAGAACGTATAAAGTTATAAATCTTGTTTGCAGATTTGCTTGAATCATGATGTTCTTAAAGACTTGTTGCGGAACGGAGGAAATTTAATATGATTCATATAGGTGAGTGTAATGTACTAGTTTGACTTCTTCGATATTTTATTTATATTTGTTTTAAGTTTTGTTATAACATCATTAACTGATTGATAGTGGTCTAGGCGTCTACGGGTCTGTAGAAATATACCTTAAGAAACAGAAACTAGCAGACGGGAAAATGACAGAAAACTGTAATTAGACCTTAGCAGCTATAGTGTTTGCTGTTAGAATTTAGGAGGATTAGAGTATATCACCCGTTAAGTGAAGTAACTTGAGATAGACTCAAGCGGTTGTCTACCTGTCATTAAATAGGGAAACAATAAACCTGTTCCACCCTATAGATAAGATTTGATCCGGACCAGGGAGCTTAATACTATGGAGGAAATACTTTGTAGACTTAGGATAGGGGCGCGAATCCCGATGTAACTTAGACCTTTCAGCTTCCAATTGTTTATAATTATTTTAAAGAAGAAAATACTGGCTACACTATCCAGGTTCCAAGTTCGTGATCAGCTATGGATTAGAGGCAGCGACACTGACAATTTTTATGAGGAGTAGCCCAGAACGATGCGGTTATATGCGAGAAGGGCAGGTAAGATTCAATATTGCATGATTACTAAAATTGAACTAAAAATTTTTCTGTTACTGAATTACCGTAATTGAATTGAAGTAATGGCGCTCGCTTTGACAGTGATTGTCAAAACCTTGGTCTAATATCAGTTTACCTTGCACACGAAAGTACGGAAATGAAAGAGCGATATGATTTACTCCTTGAATGTATTTTTTGTACTAATTTAATACATAAGGGGTCTTACATCCCCTTCATAAGGGGACACTCGATGAGATCACTCAATTTTTTATTTATTTGAATTTATTTTATGGCATTTAGTCTGTAATATAACGTTCAAATGTCCGTATGTCACGTATTTGGGAGGTTCAATTTTTGGTGACTTTGTCGCATAAATCTGGCTGAATTTGCTGGATGGCTTTTGTTATGTTGAGTTTGAGGGCGTCAATTGGTTGTGGCTTTTTCACAAAGACCTGCGATTTAAGATAGCCCCAAAGAAAGAAGAATAAAGGCAATAAATCGCACCATCTCAGCGCTCGCCATTGACAGTTATGGCAATGCCAGTTCCTCATGCACAGCAGCGTTTTAGCAGACCTTGCATTTCTGTAACGTACGGATTTTGCTTGATTGCTTATCGAACCGGTTGACTCAAATTTGGCCACCAAACATCGAATAGTCGACTCGGCTGGATGGTAGAGCCGAGGATACAACGTAATACGCGGAACGTTTCTTGAATGGAGCACTGATTTTGAAAATAAAATTTGATGAGTTGCACACGTTGTTCAACGCTGTAACCTTCCATGGTGATTTGATAACGACCAAATGGCATAATGGTTAAATATTTGGCTGGGTTTGCAATGCGCAGAGCTTCTACGTAAATCAAACCTTTAACTGTATGTCTTCGATTTAGCTACGGTGTAATAGGAGCATGAGGAAAGCGACTGGGAAATTGTCAGTACTATATTCTAGGCATTCAAATAAACTATGTTAGAGGCGTTTCCCAATTTGAAGCATTTGGGCTGTCTTCAGCATTCTTGGTGGTGGAAAGAACTAATTTCAATCCTCTTTATAGACACAATAGGTCGATGCCCAGTTAGATAAGCTGTCCAATTTGTTATTTAATAAAGATATGTTAATGATGTGTCCTAGTAAACCTTTGGATAAACCTCGGGTTCCTTGATGGTTGAAAGAAATCTATAGAACCGTAAAAAAGCAGAATTGAAAAGCTCCTCTGGAATAACGAAGTCTTGAAAACAAATACAAATTCGAATTAATAAGAACTTAAACTAAAGCCAGGCGCCTCTAGTGTGGTAAAATGCAACACCTGGTGCATCAGGTCTGATGAAATTACGTACTTTCAGTCCCACCACTCCGAGTCAGCTTCAACGATATGGACTCATAACCATAACTAGAGTTCAATCTTCGAACCTACTAGTAGTAATTGATTTTAGTGATTGGTCTGAAGTTGCAGTCTTGCCGCGGCTCGACTTCAAGTGATTCTCAATGGAAGCCAAGAACTTTGTAACTTTTGCAGTAATGGGATGAAGTAAATGTAACATTTCTAATCATATGCTTACCCTTTTTTCCCCTAAAAATTATTAAAAGACAAGTAGACGTTCACATTAATAGTTTGATCCGACCGAAAATGCTACTGAAATGTGAACTAGGATCCTATAAAGGGAATTCGGTGGAAACTCCTCTGATCTGCCCCAAGGAGAAACCCTTTATGTATACAAAACCATGTGTTCTTGACAACATTGAATCAGGAAGGAGGTGCCAGTATAGTAAGTCTATAAGCAATGTTCTTATAACCGCCTTGGGTCGTTGAGTTAGTTGCAGCGGACACTGTTTTCACGGACACTACAAAAATGAGTGGTGAGGTTTTCAAATGCGTCATTTATGTTATTCTAGGCCATAGAGCAATATTTACTTGCTTCATTGGTCGAAATAAAATGGTTGCTGTATAAGGCAGTGAAAATTTGACAGCGGAAAATAAGAGATTACGCTACTCGCCACAAGTAGCAGCACTATCACAAAATAGAATTTCTATTGTTATTTTATTATCACCTGCAATTTTTTGTGTTCCTTAAATTGACAAATTGATTGACCTCTGACATAAAGAAACTCGGTATATGGAATTTGGAAATTTTACAATGTTCCACCTATCTCCGCCATTCCTGAACGAATTATGGTGAAACTCGGTTAGTAGTATTGGAGAGAGATTCTTAAGTGAGTTTTACACATTCTAGGATCTGTGCATACTGGACTAAAGTTCGTTGGTTTCGAAAATTGATTCTGTATTGAAACTCAAATAGAAGAAGTTCTGGTATCTATGCATTCTACAAGATTAAAATGAATTTTGAAGGAAATTCTTATACTTCTTATTCACCATGAAATATTCTAGTTCTAATACGCATTTTCAAAAAGGTTCTGAAATGAGTCAATGATGGATGCTTTGCACCCAGTTCTTTTCAATAACACATTCCACTAGTTGAGCAGGGGATTGCATTTGAATTTTGTATAGGAGGATTTGTAAATCTAAATAGAAAATTAAGGGAGATTATCGTTTAGAACTATCGAATTCAGATTTTGTGCTTTTATATTAGATAAGTAATGATTTTGAAAATTTTTGTTGGTAGAAAAATTCACGGGCCAAATTCTATAAAGAAAAACAATAGATACTTCATAGCCCATTTGTTGGTAAAGATACTGAAAAATTAAATACTGTTTTGGTAGGCTTGTGGCAGTATCCGTATCAAGTATTCAAACCACTCACAAAAATGCAACGCACGAACGTTGTACAACGACTGAAAAGAAAAAATTAGTATCCACTGAACTCATCACGCCTGGTCTATTCTGTAAATCTAATAAACAAGATTTTTATATTTGAATAGGAAATATAAATTGGTGTTTTAGCAAAACGGCTGAGAACTGGACGCTCAAGTGTTCGCTGGTATAACACTATAACATACCCACGCTCGCAGCACAAAATGGGCCTCATCTCCAGATTATTCATTAGGAAAATCTCCGGTACCCACAATTGGTAACCCCGAACAATTGAGACTATCAAATAGCCCACAGCTCAAAAATATTTTTATTTTTGAGGTTCTTTTTTCACATATCAAAAATCATTGGGCAAAACGTTCTTCCCTGAAGCATCTATTAAGCAAGTGGAAGCATAAACAAATAAAAGCATAGTTTGCTCACCAAGGAGGCAAACACAGCCATCAACAATTATAACCACTCGCATTAAACTGGGCAAAATAAAATACACAGACAAAAGCAACGCGCCGTACAACAAATTGTCGATTCAGCTGAGGTCCGTTGGTGGCGCGTTCAAGCGCTCAGCTTGAAATTGGCAAACCCAACGTAGTCAATTCAACTGAGGTCTTAACGTTCACTATAGTCAACGCAATCAATTCGTTCAAAAAATAAACACATTTATAAATTTATCGGATATACTAAATCAGATAAGATACAGATAAATTATTTTGTATTATTCTGGACATTTTCGAAAATCAAATTTTTATCCAAACTCGTATTGTACCCAATGTAAACAAGTATCAATAAAATACGCGCCGTTCAACCGTGGTCACTCAGAAAGTTGTTCCACACGGTTGGAGGCGCAGTTTCAAATCGCTGGTGTCTCCGTCGTTGCGTTCAGGTACGGTCAGCTTTTCGCGGCTAAAAGGACTGCTAATCGAGCGATTGTGTGAGTTGGCGTAGATCAAACACAACCTACTTCTATCGGGATTGCAACTGAGCGTTAACATTATTCAGCTACCGAATCGCTGACTCAGTTCTACAAAACTTGTGGTTGCGACGGCTCCAGATACACGTGCAAGAGATAGTATCATGCATGGACGACACAAACCTAACTAAACTCGCAAACGCAGCCTACAATATCGTTTATGTGAAAAAACTAGCTTGTGTTTACAATTTTAATGCATTCGCAAATACTGCATTGCCACAACGAGTCGAGGAACTGTTTGATCGATGCGATGCAAATATTTCAAAAACATATCGTGGTCATTCGTATCCAAATTCGGAAAAAACAATTCAATCCCGCTCAAAGAAGCAGAAACATCCAATTTGTTGGTACATTTACAAGCATAGTTCACGAAGGAAGAAATGCATAACGCTATGCAGTTTTGGCGTGATTTCGGCGAGGTAGCCAAAATTCAAACATCCGCTTTATCGTAATCAATTCACAAAACAAACTACAATTTCTAATCGATACAGGCGTTGAGGTGTCGGTGATCTCGCCAACCGATATTGAAATAGACAATCGACAATCGACATTGTTGCTCCACAACAATCAAAACATACAGGCACACAAATCTAATCCATTACATCGGATTTCATAGTCAATTTACGTGGAAATTCATAAGGGACAACTTCTTAAGACATAACAATAATCAAATTCGATTCGTACACTCCCGGCATCACAGAGCTGCTACACGAACTCAAAGCAATTACGCGTGAGTCGACGAACCTAAATACAGCCAAGCATAAAGTCACGCATTGTCCGAAATAGAAGCTTAGTTAGCACAAGGGGTTTGTTGACCATCAAACAGTAATTGAAGAAAGACGGTAAGATCGGTGTTACCGATTTCACACATCAACTTGAGTCGTTTAAGAAGACAGTAATTATAACACCTTTGGGTTTGTTTGAGTTTCCTGAGATGACGTTTGGGTTACCAAATGCATAGCTCAAATATTTCAACTGTTAATCCATTTCTTTTTCCTTTTAATCGCGTCGAAAAGCATAAAAGAATACATTAAACACGTTTACATTGTCTTTCAACGATAAAGAGACGCGGACCAGCGACGAACACCTTCGATTTTTATGCATGAAAAATTATTATCGAAGTTTTCTATTCAACGCAACACATTATCAAGCATAATTATACGAGTTCCTAAAGGCCGCAAGAAGAAACGCATCTATATTACCGTAGGCTGACGAAACAATCAAGGCATTCAAAATATGTAAAACCAAATTAGTGAATTACATTCAGTTAGCTTTTCGATACCAACCGGCTTATTCGGCTAAGCACTTTTAAAATTTTAGCGAAAATCGAATTTTTTTTTATTCTTCGACCACAAACTTTTGACATTCTCGTTACGAAAACACTTCGAGAAGGCTTCACCAAGACAACGCCGGCATTTAGACTTTATTGCGCAATACACATTGGATATTCGGCACATTTCAGAAGACTGCGACATCGTAGCAGATACCCTTTGACACTCGAACAGGTGGAATCGGGAACGCCATCGATTACGCTAATGGAATGAAATACAACTTAGGTTTTTCAAAAATTACCAGTTTTGACAAAAATATTTTGTGCGATGTTTCAACTGGTACAGTCCGGTATCAGAGCAACAGCAAAGAAAAATGTTAAAACGTTTATTTGGAAATGTATTCTTGGGTCAAAAAATGCATACCATATCAAAAGTGCAAAGTAACAAAGCACGTTGAAAGCAAAACCGGTACGAAATGACCAGCGAAAGATTCGATGAGCACATCAATATGGGCCTTTACCATCATCCGAAAATAGTATGTTTTGTTTGACAATGATCGACGGCTACACTCGCTGGCCTGAAGCAACATTAATGCCAAACAACAAGATTTCTGTCTTGAGGTTCGATATTGTTGCTGACGCCTTAAATTGATAACGACGACAAACTAAATCCCCTATCAAAACCTTTCTGCGATCGTAACTATGTTCCGTTCGTCTTATGGAACGAGTGCAAACCATTTAGTGATTTCTGTCGTGCTCGAGAAATTAATCACACCTTAACCGCTCTATGATCCGATGTCGAACGAGCGAGCTGAACGATTTGTCATGCACAACAAACTAAATTACCAGCAGAACTTTTCGTGAGTGGTCCAATGCGAATGGAACTTGACTTGTTGAAACCTACTCCAGAACACGGCATGGTTCGGGATATTCAACAAAAGCAACGGTTCAACGGACAACACGGAGCCTGACAGCGTCGTATTTTTCTATGCGACAATGATACGCAAAAGTGTATCGCCTAAACGAACAATTTTGGGAATGCGGTTGAATCGGTCGTGTTATATATTCAGTACATCTTATTGGGTCTAATATCACGTCACAGAATTATGTCAATCAATTAAAACTTCACTACACCGAGAATAATATTACCTAGTTCGTCATACGGTTTCGCGGAATTTCAGAATCCTCTCCTAGGCCAATCACGACCAGCAGCGTCAGTAATGATGTAACCACAACAATTCTGTGGGAGCTCGACCACAACTACAATGACGACCTACTCAATTAGCAGACTATGTCTGCGTGTAAGGAGGGAGGTGTTGGACAGTAAATCGTAATTCAACTTACTATGTAAACGCCGTAATCTAAAATGAGAACTTTGCCTAACGGGCAAAACGAACACTATTAAAAAAAATTGTAATGGCTGTGAGACCATCTCGATATTCTAGAAATTATAGAAATTTATTGGCCCAGCAAATACAGAGACTCTTGCAAAGATCATACACTAAAATATTTCGAAGCTTCATAAATACAGTGCTCTCAACCTGCACCGACCAAATTAGCCCGCGATTATATATTTCAAAAAGGTCAATTTAACCAACTTTAATAATTTCTTTGATACCAGACTGCCACCAGATTTTGGGAAAAAATTTGCACGAAGTCTTGCCGAAAGCAGGTCAGCCTTATCCAGGTGTTTAATAAATTATTTTTGTATCAGGATACGCGGAATTGGCTCCCAACAGTAGAGGCTTCAAATGGGTAATTTAAAGGTCGATTTTACCAACTTTAATAATTTAATACACCAGACCGCCAACAGATATTGAGTCAAATGTTACTCCGTGGACCTTGTGAAGGGCAGGTCAACCTTATCCAGGTGTGTAATACATTATTTCGGATTATACGGAATTTACTCCAAACGGCAAAAGTTGAAGTAAAACTACATATTTGAAAACTTTACCGTTCGGAGCCAATTCCGTACCTGGCCTCCACAAGGTCAATAGAGTAAAATTTTATCCAATATCTAATTTGATGATCCAATTTAAAGCCTTTACAGTTAGGGGCCAATTCTGTGTAACCTAACACAAAAATAATTTATTACACACCTGGATAAGGTTGACCTGGCTTCCACAAGGTCCAAGGAGTAACATTTGACTGAATATCTGGTGGCGGTCTAGTGTAATAAATTATTAAAGGTGGTAAAATCGACGTTTTTGTTATAAATAATCGTTTGGGGTGAAATTTGCCCTTGGTCAAGTTGTTGAGTTGGTATTGAACTAATTAATCAATGCAATTAATTTGCAATAAATTCTGGTCCAGGAACCATCCAGATATCCCAGCTACATCAAAAATTATAATTTTAGCGGTGCAGGTTTAAAGCACTAAACCGACTACTCGTTCCTCGAAAACGGTAACTGTAATGAAATCGGGATTTGTTGTAATAAATTGTAATAAATGTGTAATAAATTATAGTACAGGTTTCATTGAGGCGGGCTAATTTAGTCGGTGCAGGTTTAAACCACTCACAAATCCATCTTTCTATATACGGAACAACAACATAGATGTTAAACAATCAGAGAAGCATATTAAATGTTAATTCAGCGTAGTTTGGTCACTTGGGCATAAACATTCATTCAGCGTGAATTGGTCGGTTATGGTTCATAACCCTGGTGACATTTATTAGATAAGTGACATCTAGGTTTAAGTATTAGAAGCAGTTTTAGAAAAATTTTGTATTATCACGGAATACGTGGGTAACTGCAGCAAGGAAACTTTCGAATTTCAAAATGAAACTTTGCATACCGATTAAGCCCAATTTGTGCTAACTAGTGCTCACTTGAAAAAATTAGCCTAATTTTAAAACTTTCTAAAGGCCCCCTAACTGATGAAATTTGTGCTTATCATAGGAATATAATTTTCATAAATTTTCATTCATAAATCGAGGAAAACCAAACCAGCCCCTGAAAGATACTATATTTAAAAAAACAGAGATATATCGTTCAAAAATATTTGTGTTGAACAACAAATAAATCAAACAATAGAAATAAAATGTTCTAAAATCCAAGGCATAAGCAATTCAGATAGTATATTCCTGTCAGGTATATTCATTGCCATCCGAAAAATATAGTGGCTGAATTTGTGCTAATCCAAAATTGGCCCAATTCCGTTGAACAACAACGATCGTTCAATGAACAATTTTCTGACAAAAAGTGTTCTAGAAACCAATGAAATTGGCTCTTATGATTGCATATTCCAATCAGATCAGATGGCAATCAACATATCTGATAGGAATATGCAATCAGAACTGCCAACTTCATTGGTTTCTAGAACACTTCTTGTCAGAAAATTCTTCATTCAACGGTCGTTGTTGTTCAATGGAATTGGGCCAATTCTGGATTAGCACAAATTCAGCCACTATATTTTTGGGATGGTAATGAACATCCCTGACAGGAATATACTATCTGAATTGCTTATGTCTTGGATTTTAGAACATTTTATTTCTATTGTTTGATTTATTTGTTGTTCAACACAAATATTATTGAACGATATATCTCCGTTTTTTTCTTAAATATAGTATCTTTCAGGAGGTTTGGTTTTCCTCGATTTATGAATGAAAATGTATGAAAATTATATTTCTATGATAAGCACAAATTTCATCAGTTAAGGGGCCTTTAGAAAGTTTTAAAATTAGGCTTAAATTATTTCTGTTTTTTTTCTAGAAATCGGGTTTTATTTATTCCGTCTTTTAGGCGAAATTTGAAATTTTCTTTTCCCGTTTTTTCGGCTCCTGGACTAGCACTAATTTTTTCCCATGAGCACTAATTAGCACAAATTGGGCTTAATCGGTATGCAAAGTTTCATTTTGAAATTCGAAAGTTACCTTGCTGCAGTTACCCACGTTCACAGAATTTTTTTACAACAGTTAAATTTTGAACAGAATCTTCTCGAATATTCTTTTGGCATCGAGAAGGACGCGAAGAAAGCTTAATAGGGGAGTCTTACTGAAGACGAGGTACGCGATTAATTAAAAGCTAAAGTTAATAAAGTGAAATTTGTTGTACGATTTAAAGAAATTGTGGAAATTATTGTTGTTGTGTTTAGTAGATACAAAGAAATTATAGAGAAGTTATTTCGGTATTGTCTGGAATAGGGCAGTAGTGGAGAAGGCAAATTTGAAACAGTACTTACCTTCACATATAGATATGGCAACATAGATTGAAAACAATGTATGTGGAGTACAACAATCTCATGTGTTCCACCATGAATGCATGTCTAGCTACATCTACAAATAAATATCTTTTCATAACCTATTTCTAGGAAACTCTACAATTTCCCATGCCTTATGAAAGATATAATAGAATTTATTGTATTCATTATACTGATTCCCATTGCACACCTTACATTATAGGTTTCAAATGAATATTAAGATACTAAAGGTCAGAATCATAATATGATGTACTAATGTTGTATTCAGACTAAACCGATGACATGACCATTCTGACCTATTTTACAATACTTTGTTTATTATATATTTTTTGTGGGTGTTCAGTATTTCAATCCAATTATCTTTTGCGACTATTACGGCACGTATTATATTATGACGATACAGAAAAAACGTTCGGGTTTAGTAGAATGGCCTTATCTAGATAAAAGTCAGTAATAAAATATATAAATTAAAAAAAAAATATATTTAAATAAAATTAAATTAAAATTAACTTTAATTATTCTTATTGTGGTAAGCCACACCTTTGACTTTACGGAAACACACACACATGCACAATAGAAAAATTGTATTTTATGCACTAAGGTTATTTTTAGATCACATTCTAATTGTATTCTAATAATTCGATACATGCAGAAAAGCTTAGCCGTATTTTGAAATTTTAATTTTCGAAATAAGCTAATTGAACTTATGGGCGGTCGCGTCATTCAAAATAGATAACAAACAGTTATTCCGCCTTAATTTCACCTTTTAACCCGAGCCTATTTTGGGTGCTAAACACACATGACATACAATAGAGAATAGAGATAGATAACAAAAATGTCCATGTTTTCAATTTGATTAAAAATTCTGTTCGGCAAGTAATTAACTTTTGGATTTAACATAGTTTTACATGAAAGCTTTTTGGATATACAATAAAACCTAAATTGTACCATCATCATCATCATCATATGCGCAAAAATAACAAAACGTTGTTCGTGTAATGTAATTTTTTACAACTTTTAATTTTAACTTTTTTATGGTTTTATGTTCGTATATACGATAAACGAGACGTAAGGGCATGTACACAATATAGTTTATAGTTTGGAACAATTTTGGGTTAGACAAAAAGTTTATCATAATCGAAATGAACAGCAACATCCCACCATCATCATCATGATGTTAGAGAATATAAACCATGTCGAAATATTTTATTGGACGCTTTTATCATGAAGTTTTATATTTGGATGATTAAAAGCTTTGATGAATTTTACATGGAATATACTCAATATAGGTTAGGTCTAGGTATTTATGCAATTTTAATAATTGCTGGGTTATTATGTAGTTTTATGTAAAAAATACTACTTTGCTCTGTTAATTGGGTTGGAAAATTGCATAATCGGTTTTCGTCTATTTATAGTACGGAACATTGTCGATGCTAATTGTTTGGTTTAAATAATGTATACAGGTAGTAGAAATTTACCAAAATTGTGTTTAATATGATAATGAAAGTTTTTTACAAGGCCGCGTCATAGCGTCATGAAGTCTGTCCCGGTAAATCTCAGTGCGAACCAAGGGGCTCAAGCGCAAATTCTGTGTACTTTCTTATATACAGTATGAGAAATAATTGTGCTATTATTATTATTAATTAATAAAATATTGTTCTTCAATAATCAAAGATTTTTAATTGATAAATTATCGAAAATAATTTTCCATACAAACGATATTTAAAATAAATTAACTAAAATCGAATTCAATATTTGACCGATTGTCCGTGCGCGCTATATTAATCAACGGCAGTGCACATACTGGCTTTGCCATGTTTGTTCTAAATCCATGATCGCAGCGCCCGAGCGCCCGAGCGCCCGAGCGCCGAGCATACGAATGGCAGAACGAAAAATTAAATATAAAAGACATTACGACAGTCAACGCGGCGAAACCAACTCGGTGACGATCAACTCGGCGATGGGGAAAAATTGAACAAAATCAAAAATGAAGATAAAAGTTGACTGATTTCGGGATTGCACACCATTGGTTCGAGTGACGTCATTTTTTTTTAAAAACTCTTTTAAATAGAATATTAAAGTGACTTTGGTTCATGAAATTTTATTAAACTCGACCATGTCTTAATCGATTAAGGTGAGATTTGGTATGCTGGACTTGGTCATTTCTTAACCAATTAAGATGGGATTGGGTATATTGGTGGAAATGAGTTTTGGAAGAAACGATGAAGAGTTTTTTGGTTTGTTGACGAAACCATCCAATGTGAAATGAGCTTCATCACTAAAGATGATTTTGTGCGAAAAACCAGCACCATGTTCTAAAATGTAAAATGTAAATGTAAACATGTAAAATTCGCCAATGCCTAATTCCTGCGAACGTCGTGATGTTGATGTTGAAGGTTCCTTCGCGACACTCCTCGGTCACAGCAGCAATGTTCTCACTAGAATGTCCACTTTTTGGTCTGCCACACCTTTTTCGATCCTAGACAGTCAACCAGTCTCTTCAAATTTGTTCACTAACCTTTGAATTGTTGACTCATTTGGACGATTATTTACACCAAAAAATTACAAATTTTACGATAAGTATTTTTTAAAGATCGATGATTTTCATAATAAGTTTGTGCATCGTTAAAATTGTACATCTGTCTACTTCACAAATGTCAAAGATGACATAAAAAAACGTTACGTTTAGAAATTATTTACTAGTGCCATCTAGGCGTGACTTTTGAAAGAATCTTCACTTCTACGTTTGCTGGGTGTTTTGGAGCTAATGAAAGTAATGAAATTTTTTTCTCCACATAACGATCGACAAATACCCCAATTTGTGGTATACCGGTTGCTGCTGGTGGAAATTCAGTCAAATTTAATTTGAATATTCTAAAATGAGCGATGGTTCATTCTATTCTATAAGAATGGACCATTCATGTTGTACTGCGCGAAATACAGGAAATATCGTTCTTCAAAAAATAAATGCATCCGTGAAACAGTTTGCAGACACAACGATGGAAAATCCGACGCAAATAAGAACAAATATCATTGAAGATATGCCTGCTGCAGTGCGAGATACTTTCCAAGTGGCAATATTATGCGTAGAAGTACTTGAGTATAGCCAGAACAATTTTAAGCTTTTTTTTACTAGGGGATTTAGGTAGAGATCAACCAAACCCGCAATATATTCTGATATTTGGCAAGGAATATCACTCAACATGGAGTCATATTATAGATGGAACTTTTTTGCTCTCTTCTCCTCTGCTGTCTCAAAGTTTCGTTATTCTGGCTAGGAAGAATAGAAGTACAGTTTTACCTGTACTGTTTTGTTTATTGCCAGATAAAAGAGCTGAAACATATACAAAATTATTCTACATGTTACGTGAGATTTGGTCTCTACTCAATCCAGAAGGTATAAATGTGGATTACGAGCTCGCAATTCATCAAGCCATTCGTATAGTATTTCCAGAAACTAATGTTAATGGATGTTTATTTCACCTAGTGAAAAATCTTCGAAAACACCTGCCATCTTGTTATCTTAAGAAATCCCAGGTGGTCATGTTCCAGAACTTCTTTTAAAACTTATTTGAGAATCCTATTTCCATCCAACATACCAAATTCCATCATAATCGGTTAAGAAATGACCAAGCTCCGTCCCACGTGACCATATTCGTGAACTTCTTCTTAAATTCATTTTAGAATCCCATTACCATCCAACATGCCAAATCTCATCTTAATCGATTAATACATGGTCGAGTTTAATAAAACTTCATGAACCAAAGTCACTTTAAAATTTTATTTAAAACGATTTTTGAAAAAAATGACGTCACTCGAACCAATGGTGTTCAATCCAGAAATCAGTCAACTTTTATCTTCATTTTTGATATTTTTCAATTTGTTTCCCTTCGTTGAGTTTACCGTGGCTAAGTCGACCGTCGTCGAGTTGTCCGTCGCCGAGTTGTCCGTCGCCAAGTTGGTCGCCGCCGAGTTATCCGTCGCTGAGTTGACTGTCGCAAAGTTGATCATCTCTAAGTTGCCCGTCGCCAAATTGGTCGTCACTCAGTTGTCCATCGCCGAGTTGTCCATCGCCGAGTTGATCGTCGCCGAGTTTACCGTCGCCGAGTTGACCGTCGACGAGTTTATCGTTGCAGAGTTGGTTTCGCCGAGTTGACCGTCGCCGAGTTGTCCGTCGCCGAGTTGTCCGTCGCCGAGTTGTTTTCGCCGAGTTGATCTGTTTCGATTTTTTTCCTTTCACAACCACTGTTCGCGTATTTCGGAATTGTCTACATGTTGGTGTCAAGAACAGCATAGAATTGGTAGAATTTGTGGATAATTATTGGTTTTAGTAGTACGAGGACGCCATCTACACTTTTTCAGTTTATATTGTGCTTTTCCAATAAATTCAAGTCTCTGCGGCACGCACGGCAGGGGCGTTAAGGACATGGTGGTGTCGTTTATTAAACCATGCGCGCTGCTCAATGTGAATGCCATTCAAGAATAAAATAAACCAAAAAAATTTAGTTTATTTATAAAAACAGGCCACAACGTACCCCTCCATTTTCTATAAAATGCTAATGCTGCCTTGTAGAACGTATAATAAAGTCTCTAGTTGATGACGGTATTACAATTAAAAATTAACGTACTAATTTTGAAATGTTTATATTTAATGGCACAAAAAACTTCCAATTCAAGCAACTTTGACCGAGCGACGCTCGGTGCTTCCGGGACTTTCCATTATTTGCTACAAATTACATTTAGAATCCTCTTGTTCGTAAACGATTTTTTCGTAGATGCTATACATTTTAAAATATTTGTCAAGAAAGTCAAACACCGTAAAGCCCTTAAGGAAGCTGCTATTTTCGGTGGGCCGATTTCCGCCAAATTTCGCTCGGACTTTCCAATTTATGAGAAAAAAGTTAAATATGAATTTTTATCCAAATCAGTTAGTCTTTGGGCTGGAGAGAGGACACAGTCAGACAGAATCCGAAAACAACTGCGAATGATAAAGCTGCAGAAATTTCGAGGTCGAAAATTTTCATGATTGCTTTGTAAAAGAAAGCAATAATTACGCTACACTTGGTTAAGCAACGGCTTAGTCCTATTCAATTTAAAGTTAGTTCAATCAAATTGGATATTTTCATAGTGCCAACCGAGTTACATATTATAGTATTCGTTTGAGAAAGGCCTTCGTTCCATCCAATTCCCAATTTCATCATTAATGGCTAAACCGAAGCACTTCTAAGCCGATTTTCCAAAATCATAATCCGTTGCAGTCGTGCCTGACATTCGAAAATATCCTCCCTGAAATGTATGTTCAAAATCGTTCGGCCAGTTTTTTTTAAATTGGGTGCCGGATCTCATTTGAGAACCCTCTAAACAAATTTTCATGAATTTAGGACCCATTGCAATCGATTCTTAGCACTCGAAGCGCCTTTTTCTTGTATAAAATTGTTTTGACCCGAAAAACCCTAAATGGATTTCCCAAAATTAAGATTCATCGCAAAGCATTCATGTAATTAGGAAATCTGTATCACCGCAATTTTATCTAAATCGTTCGAGTCGAACCCAAAGGGCCCCATAAACGAATTTTCCCGAAAACAACACCCATCAAAATCGACTTACATTTGCGTCCTTGTGCGAGTCGAGTTTATTTGTTTAAAAAATCCCGGGCGGACGACGACATCAAAATCGTTTGAGGTGGCAGAAAATGTGAAAAGAGGACCAAGTGAAAAACGTCAATTAGATAGCAAATGCTACAAATCGATATATTACTGACATAACCAACTAACTGACAAATATCCAGAAATCAGAACTCCTTGTAATTGTTTCCTTGCATTTGAAAATCCCAATAATCTATTGTGGGCTGATCCAATTTACAACCAACCAAATAAAATCGACATTTTATGTGGTGCTCTCCTGTCTAATATCTTGATGAACCAAGTTATAAAAGGAAATTAGGGTGAACCAATCGCCCACGACTACCACTAGCATGCAATCTATGGTTACCTTGATAGACACTGAAAACCAGTTAAAGCGATTGTGGGAAGATAAAGAAATACAACCCGGGAAGTTTATGACAATAGAAGAAAAGTTGTCCAGAGAACATTATTAGAATTACCGTCGAAAAACTGACGGTTGTTATTTGGTACGAATTCCTTTGCAACAAAACATACCATCCATCGGGTCATCCAAGCTGTGCCCACGCTTGGAAGATCATTTCCAGAGAACTGGAGTTTATTATGCGGGCCCTTTTCTAATTCGTACAATAAAGAGAAGAAGTCAAAAGGCACACATAGGTTATTTATCGATATTTGTTTGTATGACAACAAGGACCATACACATTGAGCCAGTCAGTGATCATCGCATTCATCGCACCCTATAAAAGATTCACTGCTCCTAGAGGATTGTGCTGTGGTTTGTACAGTGACAATGGTACCAATTTTATCATTGTCAAAATCAATTTGAGCGGGAATTGGCTGCACTGATTCGTAAATCAATTAAGGAAATTGCTCAACTATTGGCAAGTGAAATGGAACAACATTGCATTGCAGATCGCCGGCTTCACTCCATTTTGGAGAAAACCATTAAATAAGTTAAAAGATGCTTAGTTAAGGTCTTTTGAGAAGCAAAACTTACTTTTGACGAACTATCAACGGTCACTTCACTAGTAGAGGGTTGCTTAAATTCAAGATCACTCACACCACTAATAACCAATATTATAGATGTCATCTTTTTAATTCCTGGACATTTCTTAATCGGTGCACCATTAAACAAGCATTCACAAGATATCTGGAGAAGATCACGTAGCGATGGTGCGATGTATAACCAAACAGGAAGATAGGGGACCTCGTACTCAACAAACTTTCCTCTGTTAGAATTACTAACTATTCGTGTGGAGGAAGTACAACCACGCATGTACCAAAAGGTTCGACTATTTCCACTTTGTGGCCGAGGCGGCTTATAAATAAAGAGACCTTCACAAATTTTCACAACTACCCATAGCACATATTGATGTTCCGCTACCACAATTGAAACCACAATAAATCCACTACCAACAGATGCCGGCATCCATTTTTACAACACCGGACCTGTAAACTAGGGTGGTCAGACGTACCCCTTTTCTCACAGCCAATTTGCAAAATACTCTAATCCAAAAATATGAAATGGGGTACGGAAAAATACCCGAAAACGATCAATATTATTTACATTTTTATGCTTTTGTTCATTTAAATTTACGAAGCATTTAAAAATGTTCAATCAGTCCTCTTGCCCGCTCTGAACGATATGCGAGATTAAATAATTTTTTTAAATCTGCGACTTTATTATCCGCAATACAAAGATTTGTTAGGTAATGTTATGACTTACGCTTGACATACTAATGAACGGCAGTATAAAATGTCAATTTGTCAACAATTGTCATCAAATGTCAACAATTGTTCATCGATGTTCTGGCCAACATCCGGCCCTCCTATACCTCGAAAATACGCTATTCACAACAATTGAGCACTACGTTGAGTAAAGGCAACCAAAGAATTTTAAGATTGCCAGTATATGACTCTCATGAAGCTCATATGTCAAAACCATGTACAACATTCACGTACCGACCTACACACCCCTGATATCGCTTTCTTTTCCCTGTTCTCTCCAGCTAATGGAAAACATCGAGTGTTATGTTTGTGTGTCGTCGTCTCGTCTCCAAAATAACAAAAAACAAAAAAAATTTCGGAAAATATCATTCCATAAATAAAACGAGAACTTAAACGAATTTTGGTGAAACTCCGTTTTTATAAAAAATCTTCACTTCCGTTCAAATTCCAGAAAAATGTACTGGACCAATTAAGAAGTCAAGTCAGTTTAGAATCCGCCTGGCCTCTTTGTAAATCCCATAGAATACAAAACACTAGCAAAAAACAAGAAAGTTCCTACGAAAAAGTATTTCTTGTTGTACTTTTTACACCGGTAACAAAAAATCAACAGGAACCATTCCTATTCCAAATCCAATCCAGAACATTCCCGCGTCTACCGGGGCTTTTGCAAATCCTGCATCTCCCAAAACATATGCACACAAGAAGAAGCTCCCACAAAAAACGGTTTATATCAAAATTAGTAATTTGCGGAAAATAATCGGAACTAGCCTTGCTACAACTTCAGTCTAGAATCGACCCATTCCTAACCGATTCCCTCGCAAATGCTATACCAAAATACTGCCAAAAACGAAAAAGCTCCAAAGGAAGTTGTTACCTCCCCTAACCTAACAAAAACCTCCATGGCATGATCCTGACCAGCCTTATTACACATCCAATCCAAATTTCTTTCGCTCTCAAACGATTTGCGCCGTCCAAAATAATTGAAATGAGAAAGCATAAGCCAAGATAAGATAAGTTAAGCTGTCACATCCGGTGGGCCGACCCCCGCCAAAATTCCACTTGAACCTCCCAACACATGAAAAATTCCCAAGTCTGAAGCTTCATTAAAATAAGTCAATTTACTTTGGCTGCAGAGAGCACACAGGCCGACATATAGACAGACTCCACGTCGAGAACTGCGCCTTCACTAATCCAACAATTGTCCACCATGCCAATTTGTGGGATTTTTAATCAATTTTTTGGATTAATTTTGAAAATTAAACTTTACGAGTAACCTTACTCTTAAAGAATACTCCATAATTTAGGAATTTTGGTCTGGTCAGTCTATGTAAACCTGATGGTATTATGGTGGAAATTCATTATAAACTACCACCCATTAGGATATTGGGACAAGATACTGATGATTTTCGGTATCCTAAATTAAAAGGATGCCTTACATGTAGAAAACCAACTAGGACATGCCGAATCTAGTAAGAAATATTTATTGAACACGACAGGATGGCGAATAATAATCATTTTCCTATTATCGCACATCAGTTCTTTTATTTCGGAGTTGCTTCGCTGATCGGTAGTTAATAGATTATGATCGTCACGTGCATTTTCCAACAGAAATTTCTAAGTTAAAATTAAACCTTTCTTATTTGTAAAATATCTCTGCTTCCTAATTTCAGAATAGAAACCCAATATCACTTGGAATACATCTTAATCTACCGACAATTACGTAGTTTTTATTTTAAATTGATACTTTACGATGTTCATTTCAGGATAAACACAATAATTGCCACCTTTCTTGGGTTCACCTCATATTGCTTCATTCAAA
Source organism: Nephrotoma guestfalica (assembly GCA_963691935.1). NCBI lineage: Eukaryota > Metazoa > Arthropoda > Insecta > Diptera > Tipulidae > Nephrotoma > Nephrotoma guestfalica. The sequence goes on from OY829914.1 coordinate 219,713,770, forward strand.
TTTAAAATTAAACAACCGCTAATCACTATGCCAACAACCTAAATTAGTCCGCCAGTTCCAATCGGCCAGTTCGGATTTTCAAAGTATAAGAGCAGCATCTCAACCTCTACAAACAGTATACAGAAGTATTCCTTTTTCGAATTACAACCAACGATTGATTGACACGTTTAAGATGATTTGGTCATAAGCATTGCAATTTATGTATCAGCGCGCTTTTTGTTCATGACATAAAATTCGTGCGATTTGCAACAGATTAGGCAAATACCGAATAAGGATGGGAGACAGCTGGATTTAGTTTTCAGCTCTGATGCTAGCAACTTATTAGATGAAACAACTAATTTACGACTATGTAACGTCGAGACCGCTCTTAACGTCGCAATTTTCGATAAGTCACTCAAATTTAACTTCAGAAAAGCTGATTTTCAAAAGTTTTTGAGTCTTTTGCCTGTTTTCGAGTGTCTTGCTTTAGCTCCCGATTGATCTTCTGTTTCCGGGTTGTAAGCATAGATCCAAGACTCATCGCCAGTGATTTTGGAACCAATCGTGCTTTCACTTTTTTGTAAAGTGTTTTTTCTGTAGATACGATATCATAATTTGTTGCCTAGCTAAAATAAATCATATATATTTTTTCTAGTAGCTAACGATATCTACAGAAAAATAGCTACATTTTAGATAGCCTTGAGTTCGTTTTTATTTGGTATAGAAAATATTTTTTTGTAAAATTGTTTTATTATTCTTTTGAGAATGGAACCGAAAAGGTTCCGAAAGCTAACGATTATAATTCGAGAGAGTTATAAAAATTTGAGCTAAATTATGTGGAAATTGTGTGACCAGTGTGAATACGGTGTTTGGTGGTGTGCATCACAAGTAAGAAATGATACGCTCAGAACGGGGTTAAAGTTGATAAAAACCCAGTGGATAAGAGGTGAATGGTTCCGTGCCGCCACAAAAAATAGAATCCACAAAATTCTGGTGAGTTGCACATCATAATATTTACTTGTTAGTTTCCTGTTGTGTTTCGTTTCGGTGGTAGGACCACGCCGCGTGTGATCAAGGTCACGTATTTTGTTGTGACCTATACAATTATATTCGTTCTTCAAATGTTCGCTTATGTTAATTGCGATCGATCTTTTGAAATTAAAAACGGTAGCTTTATGTATTGTATTTCACCACGCCAGTGTCCTTCAACTCAAACATGGCGTATGTGAAGCTGGCCCGAAAACCATACCGAAAAATGCCTTTAAAATGTAGGTGTGTTTCTCCGCTAATTTCATTAAAAGGCCCTTCAGCTCGAAAAATTAAAACAAATATGGAGAAAATCAAATTCCTTCGCGAGAAAATAAAAACAATCTCACGTACACACAGCAAATTTTAAGTATAAAATCTATTTGAAGAAGAGATTTACCATACTTAAGAGAATCTAAATTAAAAATTTAAAAAACAATACCCTGAAATAAATTTGATTGACATTTTTTAACGACCTTAATATTTTGATTCATAGAGGTTGGCAGATATAACTGTATATGCTCAATTGATGTACTGACTATCAGCATTAAGTAGAAGCAGTAGAAGAAGCCTCCCCAGCTGATTTAATATTCGCTTCTGTTAGATTAGGGATCGGAATTATGCTCATAGGTCACCATAAATTTCTCCATTCTCACAGTTTGTCAGATATAATGGTATATGACTAATTAATGCATTGACTCTGTGAACGAAGAAATGGAGAAATTTATGGTGACATATGAGCATAATTTCGATAACTAATCTATAACAGCAATGAAACACACCTAAATTTTAAAGGCGTTTTTGGGATGGTTTTCGAGCCAGCTTCACAATGTATGTGAAGATGGCCCGAAAAACCAGATCGAAAACACCTGTTCATTTTTGGTGCGTTTCTTTGCTAATTTGCAATACCATCCCGTTTCTTTGCAATACCATCCCGAAAAAATATTATAATTGTATGGAAAACACATATCTAATCCCGAAATAATTTTTTTATCTATGTACGAGAAAAATCTAGCCGTATCTACGAAATTTGAATTAATTAATATGAGAAAGCTAAAATTATCCCGAAAAGCTAAGATAAGAGCCTTATCTTAGCTTTGTACCTAACTTGCAAGTAAATAATCTGGAGAGGGATATCTCCTGGATTCCAGCAATTAAATTTTTAATTCAACTGATTTTCCAAATTGTAAATTTAACCCATTTTAGACATGAAACCTATGCTGAGATTGTGCTTCAGATCAGACCTTTATGTTCACCGTTCAGACTTGACCTATTGGCGTTATATCTAAGATGGATGGACCTAACTTTTCAGCAAATAATCTCGAGGGGGATATCTCCTGGATTCCAGCAATTAAATTTTTAATTCAACTGATTTTCCAAATTGTAAATTTAACCCATTTTAGACATGAAACCTATGCTGAGATTTTCAGATCAGACCTTTATGTTCACCGCTCAGACTTGAGCTATTGGCGTTATATCTAAGATGGATGGGCCTAACTTTTCAGCAAATAATCTCGAGGGGGATATCTCCTGGATTCCAGCAATTAAATTTTTAATTCAACTGATTTTCCAAATTGTAAATTTAACCCATTTTAGACATGAAACCTATGCTGAGATTGTGCTTCAGATCAGACCTTTATGTTCACCGTTCAGACTTGACCTATTGGCGTTATATCTAAGATGGATGGACCTAACTTTTCAGCAAATAATCTCGAGGGGGATATCTCCTGGATTCCAGCAATTAAATTTTTAATTCAACTGATTTTCCAAATTGTAAATTTAACCCATTTTAGACATGAAACCTATGCTGAGATTTTCAGATCAGACCTTTATGTTCACCGTTGAGACTCGACCTATTGGCGTTATATCTAAGATGGATGGACCTAACTTTTCAGTAAATATTTTTGAGGGGGATATTTCCTGGATTTCAGCAATTAAATGTTGAACTTAATCGATTTTTCATGAATAAAGATGAGGCTCTAACATTGAATATTTGGAAATGGACCGCATTTATTTTGGACACAAAGTATGCTAACTTTTAGGCCCAAATTCCCGATGGATGTTTATATGGTTTTTGTAAACGTGCTGATATGTAATCTATATATGTAACTAATACGATTTTTTAATTAGATTTGCGTTTTCCATACAATTATAATATTTTTTCGGGATGGTATTGCAATTAGCAAAGAAACACACCAAAATTGAAAAGGTGTTTTGGGCTGGTTTTTCGGGCCAGCTTCACATACGTTAAAACATAAGGCTTAGCTGGGAAAACGAAATGTGCAGGTAGCAAACTAATGGTTTTGTCGACCTGAGGAGATGTGCACGTTATTGTTAATAGATTATGCACGTTAATAGATTATGATCGTCACGTGCATTTTCCAACAGAAATTTCTAAGTTAAAATTAAACCTTTCTTATTTGTAAAATATCTCCGCTTCCTAATTTCAGAATAGAAACCCAATATCACTTGGAATACATCTTAATCTACCGACAATTACGTAGTTTTTATTTTAAATTGATACTTTACGATGTTCATTTCAGGATATACACAATAATTACCACCTTTCTTGGTTTCACCTCATATTGTTTCATTCAAATTTAATTAAAATTCATCGTGAAGGTCACGTAAAATTTTATCTTAAGTAAGATAAATTTACATATATCTTAAAGTTTATTAACAGAAACTTAATAATCAACTATATATATATTCGTACATCCGAATGAATAGATTGACCTTGCATTAAAGTGTAATTTAAGTGGTACGTTTGGTCATGTGCGTGAAGAAAGTAATATAATTAAGTACTTTACTATAAGTCTTAAGATGGATAATTATATAGAAAAATGTTACAGGAGGAGTTCTCATTTGGTAACATGCAATTTTAACGATACATAGTTAAATAAAATTTTCAACATACATTTCAAAAGAAAATCCATTGTTAATCCGTGGTCATATAAACGATGTGAAAGAAAAACTGTATAACACTTTAATTAATTTCACACTTTTAAAACCGAAAAGAAAATTCTTGTGTAAAAATTTATATTTTATGACTTCTTTTTTTATGAATTTAAATTTATGCTTTAAGCATAATATATTTTCACTTTAACTAGAAGCTTTTCACTTTAAAATTAAAGCACAATTTATCACTAAATCAAACACTTTATAGTTATACAAAAAAAAAATTCACTGTAAGTTTCGTTATACTCGTAGCAGCACTTTTCACGTGCAACTTTTTATATTTTCACTGTTAATATTTTAAAGCGGAATTTTGGTCTTAAATCATCAAATTTCGGAATAAAACTAACGAAATGAAAAACTTTAATTTAAAAATTTATAAAAAATAAAATACAATAGCATTACAACAACGATATAACAGTAGCAATAAATAGTCTTCATAAAAATCATGAAGCAAAACACTATATGGGTATTGTTTTCCTATATACAACTCTAAGTGAAGTGTTTTGGGTGGGTGGATTGACTGAGGCATTACAATATTATTGTTATTTGTTTGATTTTGTTTGTTGTAATTACTTCTTCTTTTAAAATTTTCTTTTCTTTTATGTTTTATACGAATGGTGTACATGCGTTTTAAAGTCAGTCGATTTCACTGTGTTAGTAAAATCACTGGAAGCCGAAATTTACTGAAGTATTGGAGCTATGGCATAACATCCCAAACATTTTATTTATTACTTAAGCCGGAAGCCAAACCAACTGTAGCACAAGGATCACAATAGGATACCTATTTTTTGCGCAGGAAGGAAATTCTATAGATTATGATCGATTCTTGTGAATGTGGGCTGTGGCAATAAATTCAGCGGTAACCATTTCTTGCACAAGAAGGAAGTTCGATGAATTATGATCGATTTGGCTGGGTGTGGGCTATTGTAATAAATTCAGGGATACTTTTTCTTGCACAGGAAGGTCATTCGATGCATTATGATCAATTTTTGTAGGTGTGGGCTGTTGTAATAAATTTAGGGGTACCTATTTCTTGCGCAGGAAGGAAATTCTATAGATTATGATCGATTTTTTTGAATGTGGGCTGTTGTAATAAATTCAGCGGTAACTATTTCAAGCATAAGAAGAAAGTTCGATGAATTATGATCGATTTGTCTGGGTGTGGGCTTTTGTAATAAATTCAGAGATACCTTTGCTTGCATAGGAAGGCAATTCGATACATTATGATCGATTCTTGTGAATGTGGGCTGTTGTAAGAAATTTAGGCACCTATTTCTTGCGCAGGAAGGAAATTCTATGGATTATGATCGATTCTTATGAATGTGGGCTGTTATAATAAATTCAGCGGTAACTGTTTGCTTGCATAAGAAGGAAGTTCGATGAATTAGGATCGATTTTTGTGGGTGTGGGCTGTTGTAATAAATTCTGGGATACCTTTTCTTGCATAGGAAGGCAATTCGATACATTATGATCGATTTTTGTGGGTGTGGGCTGTTTTAATAAATTCAGAGATACCTTTTCTTGCATAGGAAGGCAATTCGATACATTATGATCGATTTTTGTGGTTGTGGGCTGTTGTAATAAATTCTGGGATACCTTTTCTTGCATAGGAAGGCAATTCGATACATTATGATCGATTTTTGTGGGTGTGGGCTGTTTTAATAAATTCAGAGATACCTTTGCTTGCATAGGAAGGCAATTCGATACATTATGATCGATTTTTGTGGTTGTGGGCTGTTGTAATAAATTCTGGGATACCTTTTCTTGCATAGGAAGGCAATTCGATACATTATGATCGATTTTTGTGGGTGTGGGCTGTTTTAATAAATTCAGAGATACCTTTGCTTGCATAGGAAGGCAATTCGATACATTATGATCGATTTTTGTGAATGTGGGCTGTTGTAATAAATTTAGGGGCACCTATTTCTTGCGCAGGAAGGAAATTCTATGGATTATGATCGATTCTTGTGAATGTGAGCTGTTATAATAAATTCAGCGGTAACTGTTTCCTGCATTAGAAGAAATTTCGAGTAATTATGATCGATTTTTGTGGGTGTGGGCTGTTTTAATAAATGCATGGGTACCCATTTTTTGCATGAGCAAGTTCTGTTGCATTGTTGCAATTATCTGCTCATTTAGACGTATTGATTGTATTTGTACTTTACTTTTCAGTACATTTCTCGCGGTTTGCAGATTTTTTAATTGTTCATCAAAACGTTTGACGTCTTCGAAGGAATTTTGAAGTACTGATTGCCAATATTAATGCATATAATACGAAGCCCTCGTTTATATTTTTGAGTGAAATTTGGATCCACACTAATGAATTGTCTTCTTATAATTTAAATGGTTATACGTTGTATGGTGCGTGCAATGATTCATATAGGGCTGGTGGTGTTGCCGTATATTTTGATTCAAATTTAGATTGCTCAGTCAGGGCCCATAATTTGTCATCAGCGGTTATCATTAAGGTTGAATGGAAATTTTATGATATATATGTTTCTTATGCATTTATCGGCTTCAATCTACAGCTGTAAATATTTTCGTTCTGGAGATGGCCCAGGTTTTGGGCAGTATTAGGTCTACAAATCTGTTTGTTTTTGGAGACATGAATATTGATAGTCTTCCAAACAGCAGCATTGTCTTGTTTTGGCCTTGAATCACTGATTAATATTCCCACGTTACACTGCTCTTTCTTCAACTTGCATTGACCATTTTTTTTGCTCGGCTTAGATCTAATGATCTTTCAGGTATAACAGCGTCGGCTTTAGACTTAAAAATTTCTGACCACCATTTGATTGAGATATGGTTTTTCTCAGATACTGTTACCTGGCTTTAATTTGAACCAAAATTCCACGAGAAGAAGAAAGAAGCTCAATCTGTTATTGTTATATGAAAGGTCGGATCTTATGGACTTGGGGTTCATTTTCAACATCGACAATCCATCGCTAGCTCTACTATTGGATAATATTTCGACTATTTTAGAACGCTGCTACACATATTGCTCATCTACAATCAAAAGCTTGCGGCCTTGGATTTCCTTTGACCTTGCGCGACTTATTACAATAGAATGTGCACCATAATTAATGTGGATATCAAAAAGGAAAAGGAAATCTAGTATTATACGCGTTTGTTTTGGAAAAACTGGATCTTAGTGAACGAAATCTTAACTCGTACACCTAAGAACTTCTTACGAGTGATTTAGCAATTGCCAATGAGTTTAGTTGTTATTTTTCTAGTACATATTGCTAAAGACCTAGGTGCTAAATTAATTTAAGTCCGCCAACGTTTTTTATGGCCCTAGTGTCTAGTTATGAAGTTTTTTCAATTATTTGTGCTTTGGAACCGAAATACTCAATTGATATCGTTGGCCTGAGTAATTATATACTAAAAGCCATTGCTGGACATATTAGTCCCGTTCTTGCACACCTTTTCAACCTTTCCTTTGAGCTGGGAGTGGTACCCGATCGATTGAAAACAGTAACTATAATACCCCTTTTTAAGAATGGTAATCGCCTCGACAAAGGTAACTATAGACCTATTGCCTTGCAGCAGTAATCCCAAAAGTCGGGATTTTAAAAGTCGGGATTTTGGAAGTCGGGATTTTGATTTCGGGATTTTGATTTCGGGATTTTCATTTCAAGATATTGAAATGCGGGCATACGACCCCACCCCATTAATATCTTAAATATTTTATTGTATATTTTATGCTGCTGATCACTTTTATTTGTAACATTAACCTTTGTAAATATTAGAATTATGCTCTAAATTTTGTATGTATTTTTTTGCGAATTTGCTACTGTCAATTTTTGGTATAAAACTCGCTTTATTTTTTGTAAATAAATAAAAAATAAAATAAAAATAAATTTGATCGATTTTTGTGGGTGTATAGGCTATCCTACCTATTTCTTAGATACGGAGGAAGCTCGATACATATGACCAATTTTTGTGGGTTGGGCTGTTGTGATAAATTTAAGAGGTATGCTCTTTACAGAGAAATATTGATTAAAATAGCTTCACTTTCTAGAGGTAGATTTTGGCAACTGAGCTATTCCAATATGTTGTAATTTATTTTGTAAAAGCTTCTAGTACCACTCTCAGAATGATACAATAATTTTAAACGGTTGCTTTCATTCGGAGAAGTTTTCTAGGGGTTTAATTATGCCATTTTATTGTAATTAGTTTGTAAAAAAATTCCAGTACCATCCTCAGCCCTATACAACAAAAAACCACAGAAATACAGAAAGCGTGGTGTGACGAAAAATATAGTTTTTGAAGAATTGCACCCCTTAGGGGTAGTTTTTTGGGGGTTGAGCTATGCCAATATGTTGTTATTAATTTGTAAGAAATTACAGTACCACCCCCAGTATGATACAACAAATATTAACTGAAATGTCAAAAGCATGTTTTTTTATCCCTGCAATCTGTTCTGGAGCCAAGGCTTTCCCAACTCTTTCGCGGTTTGCTTTTTCCGTTCGTACCTTTACACCAGTGTTGGCCAGTTCGAGGACGTACGGTTATAGGTCCGATTTTATTACCATCTGCACATTGTATAGCTACATGCTGGCCTATACTGGCATAGAAGATGGGTCGGCCCATGTGTTTTGTACTCCGACAGGGGGTCATAGATGTATTCCATTTCATCACAGATCGTAATCTGTTGATGATAATTCCATTTGCATCCTGCTCCTATCGGGATTCGAACTCGGTATCTCCCGATCCAAACGCCAACGCTTTATCCACTGTACCATTTGGTGGGTTAAAAAAAAGCCTGGTTTAACGAAAAATATGGTTTTTGAAGAATTGCACCCCTTAGGGGTAGTTTTTTGGGGGTTGAACTATGCCGATATGTTGTAATTAATTTGTAAAAAATTCCAGTACCATTTTAATTGGATTGTGCTACAAGTGCTGGTGCAGCATTAGGGTCATTGCAATATGTTTTGGTGAAGATTTTGTTTGTTTACACTGCGGTTCACTTGATTAAATGTACTTACAATTTTACTTTTGAATTGCAATTATATAATTGACTGATTTGATTTAAATTATCAATTTTTTATTTGGTCAAAAGAGGGAGGAATCCCTACTGAATAAATCAATAATCGAGAAATATTCTTAGAAAGCAAATTAACTTGTTCAATGGTTCAATTGATTAGACGCAATTTAGAAATATAATGAAAATACAGTCATTTATATTTTTATTTTAATATCTTTTTATTAAGAGATATAAAGATTTTAAGTAGTCCAACGGAATCTCTGCCCAGGCAGTTTCAATTCCTGCAATTAGCTCTTCATTGGATTCGTATTGTTCCATTCATGCACTTTGCGAGTAAGACAGCTCCAAACGTTTTCGATAAAAACCCAACGTTTTGACTCGCAATCCACGACTTTACAGCAAGGGCATTATGGAAAATCCACTGCACCTAAAATTGTATGAATTTCCAGTCATTTTCATTTGCGAATGTCATGAAAATAATAATTATAGCCATCTGGTCCATCTAAGTTAAAAAAATTTATCCGAAAAAACAACTTTTTTCTAATTATTATTCATTGTTTGCGAATTTTAATCTATGTTGCTTACGTACAGGGTTTAGTGGTGTTATTTATTAATTTTTTTAATTTTAAAAATAAATCACTTAAATTTTTTCTACGAACTGTTGATTTGTTGGCATTAAGCCTAGCTGTCATTCTGATTTTGTTGGTGGAAAGCGCTGAATTGGACGCTATGAATTTTTCTTGTATCTTGCGGCGTCAGAACCGTCGTCGACCTTCTTTGGTAGTTGATCCATATGATGCACTGTCTTTTAAATAATTGTGCACAGCATGCTCACTAAGCTCGATTTTACGAGCTATAGCGCGGTTGAAATATCTTTCCAAGTGGTAGACATCGATTTTTGCTCTATCTGCCACATTCAAAATATTTTTTACGCATTTTAATTCTTGATGAGCTACTGAATACTTATTTTGAAAATCTTGAAAAAATTTGTAGCAACTTCACAAATACTTAAATTTTACAATGAGTCTATTCAAATGAAGCGATAAAATGCGTTTAATATAAACCATATTTTAAAAAAACAAAGAAAAGCGCAGTTAGGTTGATTGCTATGTTTAAATTTTTATTCATTACAATTTTACTGAGTACTAATTTTTCTCTCTTCTCAATAAAAATATATTCTTGGTTCCGCGATTACAGTAAAATTTACTTTTAAAAATAAAATTGCAAGTGTGTCTAATCAAATGAACCGCAGTGTATAAATGGATAATATATATGGATCATTTTATGTCATGAGAGATTTTATTTCACGATTATTAATTTGGTATTGCCAGCCTATAAAATAGTGTTTTTTGGGATACAATTTTGATCTTACTGTACGAATATATCCTGTATGTAAACATTTTATTTACCGGAAGAATAAAAACACTTGTTGTTTAATAAATTATATACGCCTGATGCAGTTTTATATTAGTTCAAAATGTTTTAAGGAAGTCTTGTTATTAGGTGCTCAATGACATATTCATTCGGATGTACATAAGAGATATTGATGTAGTGTGTAGCACATCGCCTGAAAAGTTCCCGGTCTAACAAAGAAATCTCTTTTACTGGAGCTTTTTTTTTAGGTCTGCAAACAAGTAATAATCACAAGGGGACGTTTTCTTTCCTTTCAAATCCTTTTTATTGCACTTAAACAGCTTCAAACAGCACACGGAATCATGGACGCGTTGTCGTTTTGGATGCATTGTGATTTGTGAGCAAACGCGGTACTCAATTCGAACACAGCTTTCTCATGGACAAATGTTCGTGCAAAATATGACCAAAATGTGACATTGATATCTTTACAATACGAGCTATCTCACGCAACTGCACTTTACGGTCTTTCAAAACAATTTCGTGGATTTTTTTTTATGTTTTCTGGTGGAGATTCCGGATAACACTTATCAAGCCACAGCTTTGCTTGAACATTATTTTTTCCTATCTAAAAACAGTGTTCTAACAGTGTGTTAATCAACACACGAAATTCTTTTTATCTATTGTCTTGAAATTAACAAAAGTAGCGTCACTACTAACGGGTGATTTTTTAAGAGCTTGAGAACTTTTTTTTAAAAAAAAACGCATAAAATTTGCAAAATCTCATCGGTTCTTTATTTGAAACGTTAGATTGGTCCATGACATTTACTTTTTGAAGATAATTTCATTTAAATGTTGACCGCGGCTGCGTCTTAGGTGGTCCATTCGGAAAGTCCAATTTTGGGCAACTTTTTCGAGCATTTCGGCCGGAATAGCCCGAATTTCTTCGGAAATGTTGTCTTCCAAAACTGGAATAGTTGCTGGCTTATTTCTGTAGACTTTAGACTTGACGTAGCCCCACAAAAAATAGTCTAAAGGCGTCAAATCGCATGATCTTGGTGCCCAACTTACCGGGCCATTTCTTGAGATGAATTGTTCTCCGAAGTTTTGCCTCAAAATGGCCATAGAATCGCGAGCTGTGTGGCATGTAGCGCCATCTTGTTGAAACCACATGTCAACTAAGTTCAGTTCTTCCATTTTTGGCAACAAAAAGTTTGTTAGCATCGAACGATAGCGATCGCCATTCACCGTAACGTTGCGTCCAACAGCATCTTTGAAAAAATACGGTCCAATGATTCCACCAGCGTACAAACCACACCAAACAGTGCATTTTTCGGGATGCATGGGCAGTTCTTGAACGGCTTCTGGTTGCTCTTCACTCCAAATGCGGCAATTTTGCTTATTTACGTAGCCATTCAACCAGAAATGAGCCTCATCGCTGAACAAAATTTGTCGATAAAAAAGCGGATTTTCTGCCAACTTTTCTAGGGCCCATTCACTGAAAATTCGACGTTGTGGCAGATCGTTCGGCTTCAGTTCTTGCAGGAGCTGTATTTTATACGGTTTTACACCAAGATCTTTGCGTAAAATCTTCCATGTCGTCGAATAACACAAACCCAATTGCTGCGAACGGCGACGAATCGACATTTCACGGTCTTCAGCAACACTCTCAGAAACAGACGCAATATTCTCTTCTGTACGCACTGTACGCATTCGTGTGGTTGGTTTAATGTCCAATAAAGTAAACTGAGTGCGAAACTTGGTCACAATCGCATTAATTGTTTGCTCACTTGGTCGATTATGTAGACCATAAATCGGACGTAAATCGCGAAACACTTTTCGAACCGAACACTGATTTTTGTAATATAATTCAATTATTTGCAAGCGTTGCTCGTTAGTAAGTCTATTCATTATGAAATGTCAAAGCATACTGAGCATCTTTCTCTTTGACACCTTGTCTGAAATCCCGCGTGATCTGTCAAATACTAATGCATGAAAATCCTAACCACAAAAAAATCACCCTTTACAACTGTAACTTGCAAACTAATGGTCGGAATGTAATGCAATTTTGACACATATCGTTTGAAGGTTGGTAGAATTTACAAATCATATGGATTTGTGGCACCATCTATGTGTCAGACTGGGAACTTTCCAGGCGATGCAACACATGATATAAATTAGTCGGAAACTGAAATGCATATAGTACGAAGATAGTAAATTTACAATATATATTAAGCGCATAACATGCGACAACAAAAAAACATGTAAGAAATTGTTAAAGACAAAACAAAAGCCACCACAACATTTTTAAATAACCATTTGCTGGAAGAAACAATGAAGAAAACAATTGTTTCGGGCACGAGTTATATGCCACGGTTGCATGAATAGTGAGATCTTCTTTATACGGTTTCATGAGCACATTACAAACAAATTCGCATTAAATAATTTAAATATTTTGTATAGTTTTAAACATTTTAATATTTTTAAAGTTATTTAATCCGTTTACATGTTTGCCTCTCATCTTTGCGTGGAGAAAATTAGTGTGTTAAACGCGTGTGTATAGCGCGCGCTCGCGGGAATAAGGCGTCTCATGTCATGGCGGAATAGTCAGTAACGAAAATATGTTGAATCACGGTGTTTTTGTGGAAGGGTGAAATTTATTTTTATAGAAAGTGAAATTAATTTAGTATCTTGTGCCCTTGTTTTATAATTGCTTTTTAGCTACAAAAGTTAATGGTTTTCATTATAGCACTGTTTTACACCAAAAATAACGCATAACCCGGGAAATATTTTCGCCGGAGGTTTACATGAATTTTTTTATGGCAGAACAGAGTAATTTAACATAAATTTTACGTATTTGTATGTTTTATACATTAATAAAACTTTCCGTACAAATTTGATAGGTAAATTGTTGGAGAATCTCCTTAGAAATTGATACTATTAAAGTTAGCCGAAAGTTTCCAGCGAAAGATAAAAAAAATCGATAATGCAGATAGTGTCTTCGCTTTCTCAGCCGAAAATAAACAAGTACGTCACCGTTGATCAACATTCTTCAGCCGAAAGTTATCTGCCGAAAAATTTATTTCAACTACACATCAACAGAAACCAATTTGAATATATTATTAGGCAAAGTTTGTTAATCTTGCTTCAAATGAACACAACGTTTGGTAGGAAGCCATTATGGCCATTTGCTATATCATAATGATGGTCAACTTTGGCCTAATTGGGGAGAAATGCTGATGGGAATGCAGAGGTGTAATTTAGTACAATTTTCGATAATTCAATATATCGAAAATGCATTGAATGGCTTGTTTTCAAAATCAACATACTTTGTTATTGATGCCACTGTGGTTATTTGATAGGCCGTAATGTTGGTCAACTTCGGCCAAATTGGCCGTTCAATGAATATGTTTTTTATTCCAGATTAACTTGCTTTTTCATTGACGTCACTGTGGTCACGGGAAGTGTAATTTGGTATACAGTACCAATAAATATAAACACGAAAAAAAAATTCATTCAAATCCTATGGAAATTATTTTTTTGTGAAGATGTTTTTGACTTTGTTTATTTATATCTCGTAAATGTGGGAGAAAATAAGTTTTCATTCTCGTGAGCGTGAATTGTTCATTTACCTCAGATTTTGATAAATTGTTTTTCATTTTAATTCACTCATATCACATTAAATTTAATTTTTTAACGAATCGGACATCGACCAGACACAATTTTAGCAAAATATTAAATTTGATTAGTATTTCTTGTTAAATGTAAATATCTTCAATCGGAATTGATTATACTTTCGGCTGAAAAATCTAAGACACTATCTACATTATCGACAATTTTTGGTTTCGGCTAATTTTAACAAGGTTAGAAACTGATTCTTCAGTTTGCCACCTGTTTTACAATCGTGGACATTTCAAATAGAATCGTTTAGTCGTTTAACTACACACAGTGATGTGCATTTAGAAAATAAATAGATTACAGCATATAAAATGTCGATTGTCGAGGCTACGTAGACAATTCGTAAACAATAAAAAATATGGCTTTTTAGAGTCATCATTCACGAAAATTTTTAATTTAATCTGTTTACATTTTCAACAAGTTCTAAAGTTTGACAACATAAATCATATTGACAATTGATGCCATGATTTTATACAATTTTTTTGTGAAATCAAAACTTTAAAATTTACCGGTATACCATTTTTAGTCGATTCGTGAGCGCTGGTGATAATTTTATGTGTGAAATCACAGCTTTATTTTATTCCGATAGGCAGTGTTTTTACTGCATTTCCAATCGTCAATTGACGTCTAACCAAATTTGATCAACATTAAAAGAATATATACATGTTCAATTGCGGAAATTATTTGAAGTTCAATTGAAGTTTGTTTGGCAACCAAATTCGTTTGTATTTTTTATGTTTAAATACAGACTGACAAGCAAAATCGATAGATAGGTAGATTTTTTCGAAAATATTGTGTATCTGAGCTAATAGTTTGAAGCAGAGCATAAAATCTAAGATTACGAATGGTTAAATATTTACCAACCGTTAGACTGTCAACAAAAAGTAAGAAAAACTTACAAAGTTACTTACCATTATTTAACAAATAATACTTTTACTGCAACGATTGTTTACATTGCTAAGACGTCGGCTATATCCGACCACAGAATATAGACTAAAAAATGTGTCAATCCGTATATGAAGCTATGATAAATTCGTTTGAAAACCTTGAAATTATGAAAAAAGCTTTGGGAATTACTGTAGAGGAAAAACTGGTAATTCCGTACATACAGATAACTCCGTGCACCTATTTGCCTACATTTCTAATGGTACAATACCATTCCCTGTGTAATTTTACATTTTGTAGTGTTTTATACATTCTTTAAATCAAACGACACCTTAGTTGAGTTTTGTAGGTCAAAGTGAGTAGATGTAAAAAAGGAGTGTCGTAGCTACACGAAATTATCCACGGTCTGAGGTATAATACCGTTTTCAGGGACTTTCATAGTTTCAGAGCTTTCAGAGTTATTTCTAAATATCAAAAAGGATATACATTTATCCTGATTTTATATTACTCCAGCCCTCCGGAATTTAAACTTATTATTTATTCGGTAAGGAAATTAAATTTTTCGAGATTTGAGATTTAATCGAATGTCCGTCGATTTAGTATTGTGATGTTCAATCAGGTGATTGATAGATCCACAAATCTGTCAGCATTGATGAAGCAAATTGACAAGTCTTGCTTATAATTAAAATAAATCGTTTTTCCAGCGGTTGGAAAAAATTATTTGGGTAAACTGTCCGAAATTGTAGTGACCGCCAGTTTTAAAATGGGCACCCATTAGTAGGAGGATTTATCTCTCTTACTGTGGCGATATAATTTAAGACTGTGAGAACTTATGACATGTAGGTTAAATAGAAGTTTATGGCAACCCAATAATCAAATTTGTGTTTTCAGACTTTTTATATGAACGGTGCTTTGCCTTCAAAAACTTGTTTCACGTGTTCAAAAATAAGATTTCTGTATTCAGAAAAATGATTTTCAGCGTCTAACTCTGTGATCGGTAATCGTTCCATTTAGCTACTCGAACTAGGCAATGAAATAATTTTAAGAATTACAAATTTGTGTTCACCAAATTAAATATTTGCTTCAAAATATAATTTTACATAGTTTGTTATTGGAAACCAAATCAAACCAGCTAATTTAGACAATCATTAGACAATTATCCAATTGAATGTTCAACCCTGTAGATCGTTGCACTAAGATAAATAATCATCAGATATCATAACTGACTAAACTTCTAAAAAGAAGACATTGAATGTCATTTTGGGTTCTAAGAACATGTACTCGTGGGTTATGACTCAATTCGTCTGCTTCATGTTCAAATTAGCAACAATTTAAAATGGAATGAACACATTATTGCATTTCCAAGTCAGTTTCACGAAAACTTTGGTTCCTCAACAGATGCAGAAGGTTCTTTATATCACATCAGCTTCTCCAGATATATAACACCTTCATTAGACCATGAGAAAGTGCCACCGTTCGTTACGTCAGGAAGCATGATAAACGGTCAATGCACATTAGTTTACGGTGAAACTGCCGAAACCTCGAACTGAGAAAACTAAGCGCGAATTTATTTATCGGGCACCCAAGAAGTGCAATTTGCTAAACAGTTTCGATATTCCGTTGACCTATAAAATGCACAAATTTAAGACAGCATTAACCTTTATTTGAAGTATCGTGTGTTGGGTGCAGGAGCTCCGATAATTACAAGGAGTTAGGACAGTCTAAAAGTACGCCATGCACCTAATTAAAACTAAACGTAAAAACATAAAAAAAAATGTTATCAACTGTGGGTATTCTGAAAGCGCTTTGGTGCCCTAAAACCAATACCAAATGGGTATCTATTTTTCAGGTGAGGGGCGGCTGAAGCACGCGTTTGTTTTGTGTCTTGACAACAAAAACCACGCCCATCAATCAAACATGCAGGAGCAGTGTGCCGTCTTATCGTCGAAAATAAATGAAAGCTGCGTGAAAATTGGAAACGACATTCTAGAAACTTTAAGAACTCACTTAACGATTGAAGTTCCCGAGGATTCACCAGAGTAACTTCATATAGACGGTCTGTCTCTCTGTTCAGCTTCCTTAACACTAATGGAATTAGTATTGCATTCCACGTTGACGTCTCTATGCCCAAGTTGCTTATGGCATGAAGATTTTCATTTATTGTGTCGTGCAGAGCCTTTATTGCATTTGCTGACTCGGAATTGTGCGTTGGGAGATTCAATAGCGTATTCACGTGATTGGTGACAAGTAAACGCTTGTTGTTATAGCCATTTACAATTATTTTAAAAGCATCCGCAGTGAGGGTTTTATTTTCGTGTACAAACCTACTGAATCTATCATAAAATGATGCCCAATCCTTATATTGCCCATTGAAACATGGGATTTGGTAATTTTATTTCCGGTTTATAATTTTTCTCAGTAAGTGGACTTCCTTGGGCTGCTCGTTGTTGAATAGCTGCCTGTAGTCTCGCCGACATTTCATCCACATTTTGACTCATTCTGTCATACATTTCATTGAGAAAGTACGAAGTATGTTGTTGTTCTTCTGGTATTTTAACGAGGATTTCCTCATTCAGCGTATCCATCTTTACTCTGCTGCTCTCCAACTGCTGTAATTTTTGGGTTAAATGAGTACGTCGACCTAAAATTTATCTAAACATACTTGAGCTTGCTGCAATAAACTGTTGATATGATTTACTTTTACAATGGCTCTTTTAAGTGGTTTTACTGACGCTTCATCCAGCTTATTGTTGTTGATTGTATTTTCAGTGTTTTTTACAAGCGGTGGTAGTGTGATTTCGTCCTTGTTGAATAATTCATTGAAATCATCCACCTTCTTGGATTCAACTAGCTTACTTTCATGTCGACTGTGGCTCGTACGTAGCAACCTCAAGATCAGACGATGGACGTGGTTGTTCTTCTGATCGTCTATGGATATCATCCAGTAATATATCATAATTTCTGCGAATCTGCTTCCGTTCGGTGAAATAAGGCAAATTTAAATCCACTGCCGGTAATTTTGTTATCATGTTGTCGGTACTATAATATTTTTTGTAAAGGGCATAAGCTGCTGTTAGTTTTTCTTCGAGGTATTTTCTTGTTTTCCGATCCTCGCTATCCTTTTTATAATTTCTGATGAGACGATTGATATCTTCACCCATCTGATCTTGCTGATCTAGAAGTTCTTCGATGCTGCTCATCTTTCCTTATTTGTTGTTTAGGGTATTCGTATAGACTCTGGCGACTTTGTTGTTTGATTATAAACGTGCCCCTGTTGACCTAGGCACACGTCACAATTATTATAATTATTATTGTTGTTGTTTCTCAATAATATACAACGATTTAGCGGATCACTTTCCACGAGTCATCCTGCATGAAGGACCAATGTTAACGCTTCGAAATTGCTTCCGAATTGTTAAATGTTTTGTAGAACTTAAAATCTGTGGTTTGTAGATTCACAAGATTAGTTTGGGTTACCACGGGTGAGGCCCAAACTAAAAGCAATTGCATATACATAATAACCAATCAGCACAATTTAACAGGTCAATATAATTTGAAAGTGACAATAATTTTACAACAAATGCATTAAAATGCAATTTAACACGATCCAAATTATTGTAGTTATGTAGAACATTATGATGATGCGTCAACACTGTACCTGATGTCTGCAGGTTTAATAACAAAAACTTGAAATTTATTTGAATCATTCGATATTTGATTATGGAAAATTAAAATTGTCCGAAAAATGTTTGCTACAATGTGCTTTATCTGTTCACAGTAAAGTGTGAATGTGAAAAATACTATTCAATTTTGAAATTAGAACGCCGCTTGTCAGAAAATTTTTAAGATTATAACAGCCCCTTAAGCGTATACTACTTATTTTATACGTAACGGGTGTTTTTTTAGGAGGTTTGTTTTTCCGATAGATGTCGTTTTATTTTATGACAGTTGTTTTGACAGCTCAAAGTGGCATTTCTACTCAGTATTGTTTGGCAAATCATTATGAATAGGTTAACTCCAGAACAACGTTTTCAAATCGTGGAAATTTATTTTCAAAATCAGTGTTCAATTAAAAATGTTTATAGAGCACTTCGTGAATTTTATGGTGCACATAATCGTCCGTCAGAGACCACCATAAAGAACGTAATTACCAAATTTCGGTCTACATTCACTCTTTTGGATGCCAAGCCACCGACAAGAATGAGAAGAGTTCGTACAGAAGAAAATATTGCTGTCGTTGAGGCCAGTGTCGAAGAAAACGACAATTTATCGATTCGTCGTCGTGCTCAGCAAATTGGACTTTGTCCATCGACTTTATGGAAAATTTTACGTAAAGATTTGGGTTTGGTGCCATACAAAATTCAATTGGTGCAAGAATTAAAGCCACACGACCATCGTTTGCGCCGTGAATTCAGTGATTGGTCGTTAAATCAATTGAACGAAGATCCATTTTTTTACCGTAAAATTCTCTTCAGTGATGAGGCGCATTTTTGGTTAAATGGATACGTCAACAAACAAAATTGTCGCATTTGGAGCAAAGATAATCCACACGCCGTTCTAGAATTACCAATGCATCCTGATAAATGTACTGTTTGGTGCGGTCTATGGGCTGGTGGGATCATCGGTCCATATTTCTTTAAAAATGAGGAAGGACGACGCGTTACCGTGAATGGAAATCGATACAGAACCATGTTAAATGAGTTTTTGTTGTCAAATCTTGAAGATATGGATATGAATGAAATGTGGTTTCAACAAGATGGTGCCACTTGCCATACAGCACGTGAAACAATCGACTTATTGAAAGAAACTTTCAACGACAACATTATTTCGAGAAATGGTCCGGTGAATTGGCCTCCGCGTTCGTGCGATTTGACGCCACTCGATTACTTTTTGTGGGGATACGTGAAGTCATTGGTTTATGTGGATAAACCTCAATCGATTGACGCTTTGGAAACCAATATTCAACGTGTCATTGCTGACATACGCCCTCAAATGCTTGAAAAAGTGCTGGAAAATTGGACCTCCAGAATGACATTTGTGAAAAATAGTCGTGGTAGCCATATGCCAGAAATTGTGTTTAAATGTTAAATGCCAAAAAATTATCTACCAAATAAAAAAAAATTTTGGTCATTTCATAATTTTATATGTGTTTTATTCAAAAAAAAAATCGGCAACCTCTTAAAAAACACCCTTTATAATTATGATAAATCCTGCCATCTATCTAACATATTCGTAATTTATCGTGATTTATCATACTTTATCTCTGCTTTATTTATACTATACTTTACGGCAACGGCCATACTATGTTGAGAATACCGGTTCTCGTCCGATCACCGAAGTCAAGCAACATTAGGCGAAGTTAGTACTTGGATGGGTGACCGCTTGGGAACACTTCGTGTCGTTGGCATTATTTTTTTATTTTCAATTCGATACTTTTAATTTTAATTTTGCTTATTGTTGATACGAGTAATTGCTTAATGGTAATAAACTATTTTACTAAAAAAATTTGCGTAATTGACAACTGAAATGAGTCTTATTTTTGAAAGTCTGGATGCTTTAACTAAATTAAAGAACGCAACAAATTTAATACAGAATATAACCGATTTTTTTTTTATATATAAAGACTTTATTGCGGTGTGTACATCGAGCTCGTGTACTACACATGAAGAGTCGGTGAGATTTTAATAATCTGGGGGAGGCCCATGTTCATTGCCCTTCCAACCTATAATACAGACGTTCTCGCATTCGTAAACTCATATACCAATTGGCAAATAACTTCAAACATCCTTAGTTGCAGTTTTATGTGTCATTTTAGATCATAATTCCGCCGTATTTTCCTTTTTGCTCTACGGATAGGCTTTTACAATCTAGCATTCGCCCTTGCACAATATATTCGATATTAATGACATATACACCTGGTAAAATCACTCGATTCTCATCGTTTTTTTATCATACGAATACTTTGTTTATAGGGGTATGAAGTATGACTTTTTTTGTGAGAATGCATTAGTTAAATTCTAGGTAATATACATTACTAAAAATAGCCAGAAAGATTAAGACATTTTTTAACAAAAAAAAAAAAATTAAAATAAAAATATAAATGACTGTGTTTTCGTTATATTTCTAAGTCGCGTCGAATCAACTGAACCGAAAAACTAAAATTAAATTTGAACTTATCTCAAAACAAGAATTGAAAGGCAAATCAATTTGCGTTCTCAGAATATATGTATATCGATTATTGAGTATGGGTTTCTCTCTAACTCTCTCTCCCTCTCTCTCTCTCTCTCTCTCTTCTAATAAAAATATATGCGTATCCGCGAGAAATTACAGTAAAATTTACATTTAAAAATAAAATTGCAAGTGCGTCTAATCAAGATAATGTTGCGTTAATGTTGATTGTAACATACTATAGGGGTGGTACTGGAATTTTTTACAAATTAATTACAGCATAGTGGCGTACTGCAACCTCCAAAAAAACTACGCCAAACGGGAGCAACCGTTTAAAATCATTGTATTGTACTGGGAGCTTCACGCTTCATATAATCTACCAGTACAAAAAAGGGTTCCCTCGTATTAATAGCAAGCATTTTACCACTCTGTTAGTAGTTTTCATAATATTGAGCAAGTTCGGAACTTTACCATTGAAGCCGACATAAGTGATCATAGTTTTGTACTCTCAAAATTTCGCTTCAAGCCTAAATATTGTACTCGGACACTAACGAAAAGATACGTTAAATATAAAAAGGTTAATGAGTCCTTTGAATATTTTTTAATGATTACCGTATTTGACGTCAGAAATCCTGAGTCTACTCTAGACCGGATTTTTGATATGTATAAAAAACTTGTTCTACAGTTCTCCGTATTGAAGGAAGTTTTTGAAACGAACAGTAATAATTTAGAATTAAAATATAAATTAGAATTGCTAAATAAGAAGATCAAACACGGAAAATATTTTGCAAAGAAGCGTCATTTTGACAATTTATTTAATAATTTGAGCCAAAAAGAGATCTGGAAACAGTTAAATCAGTTCATGGTAAATAATTCTAATAATAGGATCCATCCTCCGTTGTAATGATGTTGAGTATCATGATCCTATTGCTATTGTTAATATATTTAATAGCAGTTTTGTTAATTCTGTTGATTCTTCTGTATCAGCAAGTAGTTCTAGACCAGGCTCAGATAATTTATATAAATTCCATACTATGGCGCCTAGTATTCATTCATTGAAAGCAGCGAAATATCGAATTTAATTTCAAATCTCAGTATTACAACGGGTGGTGGTTATGATAACATTCGTAATGTGGTTCTTAAGAATTAATCGCCAGTTTTTTCACAATTACTACCTGATCTATTTAATGTGGTTTTGGAAACCGGAGTTTACTCCGATTGTCTTAAAATCGCTAAAGTGAAACCTATATTTAAGTCTGCAAATTCTAATACTAGTTAATAATTATCGTCCAATTTCAGTTTTGTCGGTATTTGACAAATTTTTAGAAAATATTATTGCTGATCGGATGTTCGATTTCGACAAGGTTTTGGTACAGATTTGGCCCTAACAGACATTACTGATTTGATCTATCGTAATTTTGACATGCAAAACTATATCTCTATTTTTTGATTGTATAGATCACAGTTTACTTCTGGAAAAATTACAAATGTATGGCTTCCGTGGCCTATCATACAAACTATTAGCGAGCTACCTTAGTAATCGAAAGCAGTTTGTGATTCTAAATGGTGTAAAAAGCTCCACTTTAGGTGTGAACATGTGGTGTTCCTCAAGGGAGTGTCCTTGGTGGTCCTTTATTATTTCTAATCTACATAAATGATATGGCCAATTTACCGCTCACGGGTCATGTTAGAATGTTTGCTGCCGATACGGCCCTGTTCTATGAATCCAGAAATTGTCAGGTAACAATATCACATATGAGGGAGGATAATATTTTCCTTTTAGATTTTCTTCATTTAAACAAAATATCAGTTAATTTTAACAAATCGAAATATATAATTTTTCACTCCCCACGCCTGCGACACATTGATTTACCACCAGTTAAAGTAGCAAATTGCACCATAGTGCGAGTGGACAAATTCATGTACCTTGGAGTAATAGTCGACAGGCATATGACGTGGGTGGACCATATCAATTATATTTGTATTAAAGTTTGCCCATTTATTTGCTTGATTAGAAATTTAGCTGATTTTGTTCCAGTACATGTGTTAACAAAATTTATTCATACCCGACTCTCATACGCTTCTTCTGCCTTTGGTTCAGCTGTTAAAGAGAAACTGAATATATTGCAGATTTTACAAAAATTGGTGCTGTAATGCAATGTATAAACTGCCTCGCCTATTTCCTACTGTGGAGCTCTATCGAACTATTGCTATTCTCCCAATTAAAGCAATTTTTGAGATGTATGTGTCGATCTACATATTTAAGTCTCTATACATCCCATCATTAATTTCGACTATACAATTCGAATTTCTAGATCATGGCTATTCAACCAGAAATTCTAGTCAGTTGAAGTACCTGCAGAACTCAAAGTGCCATTTATCTGAAGAAAATCATGTTTTAGCTCGTGATTTTTCATCCATTAGTATCTGGTGAAAGCCAGCTTTAAGGTCTATAGTGTTGTGAAGCAAGCAGGTTTCCCTAGATTATCTAGTATATCTTCTATCTGGGGAATGGGGTATTTATCGTCGACTGTTTTTTCGTTTAATTTTCTATAGTCGATAACGACGCGCACCATCCTCTTTCCCGAAGCATCCACTTTTTTGGGCACTACCCAAATGGGTGCTGAGTAAGGACTATTTGAGTGTTGGATTATGCCGTTGTCCAGCATTTCTTGAATTTGTTCTTCAACATCCGTTTCGAAGTGGTGTGGGTACCTATATGTTTAATTCCGGTTGTAGCGGACAATTTTTCATTCGGTTTCAACAATGCTGTTTGATTCTTGTAAATTGTGTCGATGATTAATTTTGCTTCCAATTCGCTGAGGTGGTCAGTCCGATTTACTCTTTTTATGTCTTCCTTGTTAATTGTTTTATTATCAAGGATTGGTCGTGGTTCTATGGTTTCGGTAAATTATTAATTTTGAATTTAATTTTTTGGGGTTTTATTTTTTGCGGTGTTGGCTCACTAGTCAAAATCCTTATTGTTATTTTGAAATTAGCGGCTTTGTAAAGACCTGGTTGGATGGTAAAATTATTTAGTTCTGCATACCTTGGTAAAACCCAGTCTCCATTTTCAAAAGGGTCGACCGTAATCGTATGGTGGTAAAATTTGTCCGCTGGGTAGTAGCGGTAAAACTTAAATTTTTGATTGTTTAGTGTCACCATATTTGACTCGTAATCAATGTTAGCATTCATTTTTGCCACTGATTCCAATCCCAGAATACCGTCAAAGAATCTATGAAAATTTAATTCATAGTATATTTGGGCTGGTAAGTCCTTACTTATAAGGTTTATTTTGCCCTTCTTCGTCAGATTTTGGGTACCTAAGATATTCGTTACTGAGGTGTTTTGTGATTCCTGGAGATGGTTGGGTATAATGTTTGGTTTTATAATATTTTTATTGGCACCGGTGTCCAATAGTAAGGTAATGTTTTTGTTGATTCGGTGTTACATTTTAAGTAGGGTAGAAAGTATAACTTTCCGTATCTGATTCTAGGTCCTCTTGACAATTTCCTACATTGAGATTTTCGCATTCGTTCACCGTTTCCGTGTTTGACACTTCGAAGTTATCGTCATTTTCTGTCGTGGTTTCGTGATTGTTATACGAAAATTTTTTGACGTTGGAATTCCTAGTCCTAGCTGAGGGGTCTATTTCCATGTGTTCAGTAGGCTTCTTATTGAGTTTATCTCCCTTTATTACGTTTGAGCTTGTTTGAATTTTGAGTGTGCTGTAATCATTTGACTCGGTTTTTGAGGGTGCGTGTTATGAGAATATTTTTTTCGAATTGTTCGATATTGTCTCATGGCTGTTAAACTGACATAAAAAGGGGTAAGCTTCTTCAAGATTTTTGGGCTTTGCCGCCTGGGCGACCCGAAATATGGCTTCTTTAAGCCTGTACAATGTACAAATTGCATGCCATTCTAGTCAGTTGAAGAGCCCCCATATTAGAAATAAATTTGACAGAAGATCATTAACATTTATTGGGCCATATATTTATGTTAATTTACCTGAAAATATTAAGAGCGCTATACATAATTTCCTGTTTAAACGAATGATAAAATTTCATCTGTTATCATCAGTTAAAAAGTATTTGTGATTTTTAATGCCATTCATTCTTAATTAATTAAATTAAATTATATTAATTGTTATGTTCTGGAATTTTATTGTTTATTTTGCGTATCGTAGTTTTAGTCACTCGACACTATATGCTGTATATGTTTTTACATATAAGTGTGAATGACGAACTTTTAAAGGACATTAAATCTACTAGTAGTCATTCACACTTTTATGATTATTATATATAAAAAATTAATGTTATAAGTATTAGTTAAATAAAATTAAAAAAAATGTCCTTCATCACCTCCCGAATTTATTGTACTCTCCTAAGAGTCACTCTGTATAAACCAGAAGAAATATAAGAATTCAATTTGTATTTACCTTGGTTGTACACTAGCGAAAACGGGAGAAACAGATAACGACCTAAATAAACGAATCAACAAGGCAAGGTTTAAAGAACCATTTGAGACGATGCTCCAGCTTTTGAAACGTGTAAATTTGGACCTAAGTGCAACTCATTTTGAGAATTTGAGAATATTTCTAATTTTACTCCGACTCACACAATTAAAATTAGTAAACATTGCCATTAAATTTTAATTCAACTTTTTTAAAACGAGAATTTTATGTCAAGAACCCCACGTTTAGATCTCGCAATATCATAATTTTAGAATTTAGCCAATTCAAAATTAAAATCGCTTGCCAAATACATCCTGCGATTATCACGCCAATACCATATCGTATCGTATAACATTCTTAATTGCAGCATTGTGTTAATTTTGGTTGAATATTACGTTGTGTATCCATCACATAGGTAAGATATGTACAAATTTTGATTATACAACCATTTTGCAGGTATATAGGCAGACAGTGTAGTAGACTTACCATTCAATCCATAATTAAACACAATTTTTAACCAACTTTTACTTTTCTTATTCATGTGGCATGAAATTTTTTTTATATTCCTTTCCACTTATAGAGTCAGTCGTTAGTTTCTTAGGTATGTAACGTTTTTAAAATAATACATACTTCTAATTTCTTTTTCTAGTTGTTGTTGTACATATATAACATTGCATATATACACTCGATGCGTCTAAACAATGAGCTACAAGGCACATCCAAAAGTATTGCAAACATTTTCAAAAAAACACTTATTTATGCCGAAACGACAAGGGATGTTGACGTTCTTGAAATATTTTGTTGAACTTTTAGTAGTTCGTCTTCGTTCGAATTGTTTAGGGTTAACTCCCATAACGTACACAGTATGACTGACTCTATATACTCGTATATTCAAGAATTTGTGATGGTTACGACACATAAATGTTTATGACACCGTAAAAATATGTTTCGTAAAATGTAAAAAATTGATATTGTCTTAGACGATAATGATACAAAATAAAGCAACAACAAATAAAATGATGCAAATGGCTTATTGTAATATTTTCCAATGTTTACCTTCAACATTAATTTTAATATGCATACACATTTTGCTTTTAATCATTTCAGTTGCGGATGATGGGGTTTGAAGGGTGGCTTGCCAAATTCGAATTTAGAAAGATTAATAGGGACCGTTGTAGTTATTTTATTATATTCATTAAGTTTTTGGAGCTTATTACGAGATGCCTTGCTTATTACGGGATACCGTAGTGAATAAAAAGTGAACATAACATATCAACATTTAACCGGTATGGGGTTTCTAACGTTAAGAAAAAGTGTAGATACACAAATTAACAAGAAAGTGGTGCGTACACAAGAAACATTAAAAGTGTTGAAAATAATCTATATATATATATATATATATATATATATATATATATATATATATATATATATATATATATATATACAAGTGTACAAGCTATACAAATTTGAATAGGCTCGAATGCCCACGTTAATTGTAGTGGGTATATTTCGGAAACTCTAGGATAAACTGTAAATCGGATGTGTATGATCAGCTCTCATTAGTATTTTTGTCAACATATCAAATTTTGTCAGAGGAGTCCAACTCTTTTTATATAATTGGGCTATACTAATTTGAATAGGCTCGAATGCCTACTATTCGTTAATTGTAGTGGCTATATTTCGGAACTCTAGGATGAACTGTAAATCGGATTTGTATGATCAGCTCTCATATAATATTTTTGTCAACATATCAAATTTTGTCAGAGGAGTCCAACTCTTTTTAAATAATTGGGCTATACTAATTTGAATAGGCTCGAATGCCTACTATTCGTTAATTGTAGTGGGTATATTTCGGAAACTCTAGGATGAACTGTAAATCGGATGTGTATGATCAGCTCTCATTAAAATTTTTGTCAACATATCAAATTTTGTCAGAGAAGTCCAACTCTTTTTATATAATTGGGCTATACTAATTTGAATAGGCTCGAATGCCTACTATTCGTTAATTGTAGTGGGTATATTTCGGAAACTCTAGGATAAACTGTAAATCGGATGTGTATGATCAGCTCTCATTAGTATTTTTGTCAACATATCAAATTTTGTCAGAGGAGTCCAACTCTTTTTATATACACGGGCTATACTAATTTGAATAGGCTCGAATGTCTACTATTCGTTAATTGTTGTGGCTATATTTCGGAAACTCTAGAATAAACTGTAAATCGGATGTGTATGATCAGCTCTCATTAATATTTTTGTCAACATATCAAATTTTGTCAGAGGAGTCCAACTCTTTTTATATACACGGGCTATACTAATTTGAATAGGCTCGAATGTCTACTATTCGTTAATTGTTGTGGGTATATTTCGGAAGCTCTAGGATGAACTGTAAATTGGATGTGTCTGATCAGCTTTCATTAGTATTTTTGTCAACATATCAAATTTTGTCAGAGGAGTCCAACTCTTTTTATATACACGGGTTATACTAATTTGAATAGGCTCGAATGTCTACTATTCGTTAATTGTTGTGGCTATATTTCGGAAACTCTAGGATAAACTGTAAATCGGATGTGTATGTTCAGCTCTCATTAATATTTTTGTCAACATATCAAATTTTGTCAGAGGAGTCCAACTCTTTTTATATACACGGGCTATACTAATTTGAATAGGCTCGAATGTCTACTATTCGTTAATTGTTGTGGCTATATTTCGGAACTCTAGAATGAACTGTAAATTGAATGTGTATGATCAGATCTCATTAATGTTTTTGTCAACATATCAAATTTTGTCAGAGGAGTCCAACTCTTTTTATATACACGGGCTATACTAATTTGAATAGGCTCGAATGTCTACTATTCGTTAATTGTTGTGGGTATATTTCGGAAGCTCTAGGATGAACTGTAAATTGGATGTGTCTGATCAGCTTTCATTAGTATTTTTGTCAACATATCAAATTTTGTCAGAGGAGTCCAACTCTTTTTATATACACGGGCTATACTAATTTGAATAGGCTCGAATGTCTACTATTCGTTAATTGTTGTGGCTATATTTCGGAAACTCTAGGATAAACTGTAAATCGGATGTGTATGTTCAGCTCTCATTAATATTTTTGTCAACATATCAAATTTTGTCAGAAGAGTCCAACTCTTTTTATATACACGGGCTATACTAATTTGAATAGGCTCGAATGTCTACTATTCGTTAATTGTTGTGGGTATATTTCGGAAGCTCTAGGATGAACTGTAAATTGGATGTGTCTGATCAGCTTTCATTAGTATTTTTGTCAACATATCAAATTTTGTCAGAGGAGTCCAACTCATATACACGGGCTATACTAATTTGAATAGGCTCGAATGTCTACTATTCGTTAATTGTAGTGGCTATATTTCGGAAACTTTAGGATAAACTGTAAATCGGATGTGTATGATCAGCTCTCATTAGTATTTTTGTCAACATATCAAATTTTGTCAGAGAAGTTCAACTTTTTTTATATAATTGGGCTATACTAATTTGAATAGGCTCGAATGCCTACTAGTCGTTAATTGTAGTGACTATATTTCGAAAAGTCTAGGATGAACTATAAATTGGGTGTGTATGATCAGCTCTCATATAATATTTTTGTCAACATATCAAATTTTGTCAGAGGAGTCCAACTGTTTTCATATACACGAACTATACTAATTTGAATAGGCTCGAATGCCTACTATTCGTTAATTGTAGTGGGTAAATTTCGGAATCTCTAGGATAAACTGTAAGTCGGATGTGTATGATCAGCTCTCATTAGTATTTTTGTCAACATATCAAATTTTGTCAGAGGAGTCCAACTCTTTTTATATACACGGGCTATACTAATTTGAATAACTGGCTATACTAATTTGAAACTCTAGGATGGAGTGTTAATTATGTATTTAACTTCAATTGATAAATAATGCTGTGGGCAAAAAATAGTAAGACTTTATTCATAATTTTAAAATTCTTTATTTATTTCTCCAAATCTATTTCGTCCCCCTCAAAGTAATCCCCGCCGGCCTTAATACACTTGTGCTAATGTTTTTTCCAATCCTCGAAACAGTTGTTAAAGTCAATTTCCAGAATAGCCTGCAATGCGCGTAGCGGTTCACGTTTAATGTCTTCAATTGACTCAAAACGGTTTCCACGGAACGGTCGTTTGAGTTTGCTGAACAGCCAGAAGTCACACGGAGCTAAATCAGGCGAATACGGTGGTTGCGGAACGATATGGGTGGAATTTTTGGGCGAAAAAATCACGTAAAACCAATGCAGTATGAGAAGGTGTATTATCGTGGCGCAAAAACCAAGAGTTGTCGACCCCTAATTCCGGCCTCTTTTTACGAATAGCTTCGCGCAAACGACGCATAACACTCAAATAGTATTCCATGTTGACAGTTTGGCCGGTCGGAAGGAATCCGGAGTGCACCACACCTCGATAATCGAAGGAAACTGTCAACATCACCTTGATTTTTGACTTGCTTTGACGTGGTGTTTTCGGCTTCGGCTCACCTTTGGCACGATTTCGGCCGATTGATCGTCTGTTTCCGGGTCGGAAAGTACTGTTTCACAGACGTGAACCAATCGTGCTTTCACTTTTCTTAGGCCCAAATGATCTTTCAAAATGGTTTTCACTGATCTTTCCGATATTCCATTCTTTTTCCGATCAACGATGCCAGTAAGGTCTCTGACTGTTAATCGTCGATTCTCGAGTACCAATTCCTTGATTTTATTAACGTGTTGATCATCAGTTGATGGCCGTCCTAGACGTGGTTCGTCGTCAACACGTTTTCGACCCTCTTTGAACAATTTGTACCAATCGAAAACACTTGCTCCCGACATACAATTATCACCGAAGGCCTTTTGCAACATTCTGAAAGTGTTGGCACCACAAAATTGATTCCGCACACAAAATTTAATGGAACTTCTTTGTTGAATAATTTCACTCATTGTAAAAATCGCCGAATGTACTTTTTATACTTCAGAAAGACAAGCGTACACTAAACACAAATGATTATTTTGATGTGACATTTGGCACAGATGTTACTGACAGTCATACCAACATAGAAAAAAAATATTTCGACGAATGGTTTTCCACGCGAAATTTAAATTAAAAAGTCTTACTACTTTATACCCACAGTAGTATATGAATGAGGTCATGAATATTGTGTCCTGGTATGATTATTGAAGCCAGTATGTGCTGACGAATAAATTTTTGTTGATCCTCTAGCTGTGACGGTGCTGTGCACGATGCTGTGTTGCGCATAATAAACAAAATCAAGCATCCCCCGTTGTGTATCCTCTAGATTTTTTAGTACTAGAGTCAATTCTACCCGTCAATTCTACGACCCTATCTTCGTATGTTCGATACTCGTTCAACAACTCCATTTTCAATCTTAGTTTCTGTTGCTCTTTAATTAGATTATTCAACGATGTCAACTTGATTGTGTTGTCTATTATCGATGTTTGGTTTCTCATCAGTGCCATTAGATGATTTTCGTTGTTGTTAATATTCTCAAATTGAACTTCATATTGGTCAGCTTCACGTAAGACCTACCGTATCTCCCAAGCCCCGTTTTATTCGCCGCCGTTCCTTGTTGATTGTCCGTAGAAGTTCGTTATCTGCGACCAAGTTTTTGAATTGCCACTAGAGTTGCTGTAGGACTATGTCGCATCTTAAGTTAGAGAGCTCCTTGCTGCTTCTAATTCGACTTGTGCTTTAGGCTTCCATCTCCTCCCAGTAGCTCGTCATGTTGTAATAAATTACTAATGTCCACTTCATAGCTACCACCTCGAATCTACTTAGATTCTCGAAGTATGTATATTTCTGTTGAATGGTTAAATGGAGTGACTTTAATCTGGGCTTGCGCGATGATTTGCCTTTGCTCGTCTTTGGGGCACCTTCTCATTTTTTGGTCGATTTCTTTGGACTGCATGTTGTCGTCTTGCATGGTTGTGATTGTTTTTTGTGTTGTTGGTTGATACTGATTTTTCCTTTTGTCTATTACCGACTGAGCAGGATTACTATTCTTCGAGTACATGTTCACGTGGTCTTCAGACTCGTTAGTTAATGGAAGACGGCATACTTTCGTAAGATTCCTCTTCAACGTGTTGTTCTTATATTTGAGTGTAACTACCCTGACTAGCCCATCTTGTCCCGGATATAGTTCGATGACTCTGGCTAGTGGCCAATGCGTAGGTGTAGTTGTTCATCTTTAAGGATTACTAGTTCTTCCACCTGGAGGTTAGGTTGTTCTTGTAACCATTTTGGTCTACGTTGTAAGCTTTGACTGAGCTTGGTCGGCAAATTCCACCGTGTAACGGTTTTGATGTCTTCACTGTCAGGCTAGGGTGTTGCTATAATAGCTCTCCCTATTAAAAAATGTGCCGGACTTAAAACGCCGTCTTAATCTGAATCGTTTGAGAGAATTGATTAAAGTAGTTGCTAAGTTAGCATAAATGTTTACTGTTGGACTCAACACCCCTATATTCCTGTCGTTGAGAGAATTAGTATTTTAAATGGGTTTAATTAATTTTGGGACTAACCATTGGGTTCCACCCCAACAAATCAGAATTGTTTAAGAAATGTAAAATTTGTAAAAATTTGAAAGATAAATTGCTGGATGAGCACACTCTCAGTGGTAATTAATAAAGGAAAAAAAAATGTCTAGAATACGGTCGCTTTTAAACCTAATCGCATTCCTAGTTTCTATGGAAAGGCATTTTTAAGCACGTGCGAGTAAGTAGCATCTAAACATGTTTGTGCTATAAATAAAAATCATTTTCTGAAATTTGTTATTTCAAAAATATTAAGATGATTAATCTCAAAATTCAAACCCTTTAACGGGAGCATAAATTGGCGCAAACTTATGTACATACCAGAGACAGAAAACATAAAATATCGTACGATCAAAAAAAAAAACGTTTTTATCAAGAACACTGAACATAAGGTCGCTCAACTTTCTTACAACCTTTGTTGTTTGGAAAGAATTAACAGACGAAATTCTTTTCCGTGCCCATTTTTCGTTTGCTTGGTTTTCATATTTGAAAACAAGTTTTTATTTTTCCTTTCATCGTACGTATAAAATGTGTGTTCATATCTATTGACGTCAGCACGATCTATAAGATATAAATAAAGAGACACACCTCCCGCAAAATGTAAATGGAAATATTTGATTTGTGCCAAATTTTAGTAATCTGTAATGAAAATATGTACGCGAAGGTTAAACAGATTTATGGCAATTCTAGCTGCCCGTTCAAGGTAATTTATCAATTATTCATATTTACAATGTTTTATTATTGTTTATTGCATATTTACATCGTATTGCTGTTATTGTTATTAATATTTCTTAGAATATAATTACTTGTCGATGAATGAAAAACAAAAATAAGATCATGCGATCAGCTTTTAGGTCGTGTGCATACGACGTAGATCACGCCGCGCACACACCTCTATTTAATTTGCGGCGGGATAAAAATAGAAACCGACTGTTTCTTCATATTTTTGTTGAGAAATTTTGCGCGTTTTTCTAATACACACAACGTCCAAATGGATTGGATACTACGCAAATTTAGGTTATTACGATTAACAGTTGATTGATCGGCACATAACACGTGGTGTTTCTTAAAATTTCTTTTAATTTTAACAGTGTTGTTGAGCATAAGTGAAAAGTTGTTTACTTCTATTTGACCTCTATTTATATCGTGTCGTAGCGGAATACGTATGTACACCCTGTGCATATAAACAGCAACACATAAGATAAAACTAATTATAACTAAATAAGAAAAAATCCGCAAAAACTAAGAATAATAAGTAAACAACGAAACATTTCATTTCACCATTTGAAACATAGCAAAAATAATTTCTGCATCAATCCAAGTAAATCAGTTATAATCAATCTTAAGATTGGAAAGGATCTCAGAAAAATAATTTTCTCTAGTATCAGTATTTTTTAAATTATTTTTAATTTTTATTTTTTCATTGTGATTTTATTAAACGTAAGAATTATTTAATTTATTTTGTAATATTTTATGAAAAATTTTGCACATACAAATGAATTCAATTGGTCATCAATGGATCGGAAAATTTGTTTCGTAAATAACCCAAAAATAATTTTTTCTATGGTTTCACACATCAAGCACCACAGTTTGATGGAATAATCAATTTTTTGTTGTAATTTTCTATTGTTCGAAAAGTTGTGTGGAAAATTGTGCGTGGAAAGTGAATTTATATGTGATTTTGCGGTACACAAAAATTTTTTTTTTGGAAATAGTGTTTGTGATTTAGTAATTTGATTAGAAACTATTTTTTTCTTGAATAAAGGTGAAAGACTTGCCTTTTGTTATATGCACGAATCGTAGGTACTTTCAAATTGCGAATGCCAAATTTCAAGACAAGGTTTTTTCCCAATCAAAACAACTTTCAATTGTGATTTATAAGATCACGTTTATA
This sequence comes from Nephrotoma guestfalica, assembly GCA_963691935.1. Lineage (NCBI taxonomy): Eukaryota > Metazoa > Arthropoda > Insecta > Diptera > Tipulidae > Nephrotoma > Nephrotoma guestfalica. The sequence goes on from OY829914.1 coordinate 219,747,715, forward strand.
GGAATTTTTGTGCTTTGTGTGCAATATTTTACAGATTGATTGATTCATTCCAAAACATTTAACTAAAATATTTAACTAAATATTTTAAAAATTAGATGATAAAATTTTATAAAATTCTCATCAAATTCTAATCTTTCTAGGAATTAATAATAAATATATTCTCTCAATTTTGTAATAGTCGCTATAAAACTAAGTTCATCAACGTCCTGACAATATCTAATTTGATAAATCGACAATTAGTTATTAAAATTAGTTTATTAAAATTTTTAGTGGTGTCATCTTAAAATTTAAGACTGGTGGTTTTTATTCTAAACTGTTTGCCAAGCTGAAATCGATCAATGACGCTTTAAAACGATATTATGGTGTGAAGTTTTTAACGTAAAGTGTAGCTACACAAATTAATAATAAGTGTAGCTACACAAGTTGTGTAGCGAAAAGTGTAACCCCCTTGTATGGGTTTTATCATAATAATTCTAGTCTAAAAGTTGGGGTTATTACGAGTAAAAAACTTAATTCTTTAACTGTTTGAATTGCTATGACCGATAAAAAAACTCAGAGATGACACCAAGAAAAGGCGTATGCCGTCTAATAGTAAACTACTTGAGCTGTTCAAAACAGTTATTTAAATTAAAATAAATAGTTTTGGAATAGTTCCACACAAGAATTAGGACTTGCTACACTATGGCCGATTCCAGAAAACTCAGAGATGTTACCAAGTGAGGGCATTTATTTTCTGAAAGTGGATGAATCATCCTGTTCGAGGAATTTAACCACATTAAAATAGAAAGATTTGGGATTACTTCACGACAATTTTTACTTAATTCTAATACTCTTCAAAATACCTGCTACACTATGGCCGATTCCAGAAAACTCAGAGATGTTCCCAGTGTGGCATATATTTTCTGAAAGTGGATGAATCGTCCTGTTCGAAGAATTTAACCACATTAAAATAGAAAGATTTGGGATTGCTTCACGACAATTTTTACTTAATTCTAATATTCTTCAAAATACCTGCTACACTATGGCCGATTCCAGAAAACTCAGAGAAGTTACCGAGTGTGGGCATATATTTTCTGAAAGTGAATGAATCGTCCTGTTCGAAGAGTTTAACCACATTAAAATAGAAAGGTTTGGGATTGCTTCACGACAATTTTTACTTAATTCTAATACTCTTCAAAATACCTGCTACACTATGGCCGATTCCAGAAAACTCAGAGATGTTACCAAGTGTGGGCATATATTTTCTGAAAGTGAATGAATTGTCCTGTTCGAAGAGTTTAACCCAATAAAATAGAAAGATTTGGGATTGCTTCACGACAATTTTTACTTAATTCTAATACTCTTCAAAATACCTGCTACACTATGGCCGATTCCAGAAAACTCAGAGATGTTACCAAGTGAGGGCATATATTTTCTGAAAGTGAATAACCTGTCCTGTTCGAAGAGTTTAACCACATTAAAATAGAAAGATTTGGGATTACTGCACGACAATTTTTACTTAATTCTAATACTCTTCAAAATACCTGCTACACTATGGCCGATTCCAGAAAACTCAGAGATGTTCCCAGTGTGGCATATATTTTCTGAAAGTGGATGAATCGTCCTGTTCGAAGAATTTAACCACATTAAAATAGAAAGATTTGGGATTGCTTCACGACAATTTTTACTTAATTCTAATACTCTTCAAAACTCCTGCTACACTATGGCCGATTCCAGAAAACTCAGAGATGTTCCCAGTGTGGCATATATTTTCTGAAAGTGGATGAATCGTCCTGTTCGAAGAATTTAACCACATTAAAACAGAAAGGTTTGGGATTGCTTCAGGACAATTTTTACATAATTCTAATACTCTTCAAAATACCTGCTACACTATGGCCGATTCCAGAAAACTCAGAGATGTTACCAAGTGAGGGCATTTATTTTCTGAAAGTGGATGAATCATCCTGTTCGAGGAATTTAACCACATTAAAATAGAAAGATTTGGGATTGCTGCACGACAATTTTTACTTAATTCTAATACTCTTCAAAATACCTGCTACACTATGGCCGATTCCAGAAAACTCAGAGATGTTCCCAGTGTGGCATATATTTTCTGAAAGTGGATGAATCGTCCTGTTTGAAGAATTTAACCACATTAAAACAGAAAGGTTTGGGATTGCTTCACGACAATTTTTACTTAATTCTAATACTCTTCAAAATACCTGCTACACTATGGCCGATTTCAGAAAACTCAGAGATGTTACCAAGTGAGGGCATTTATTTTCTGAAAGTGGATGAATCATCCTGTTCGAGGAATTTAACCACATTAAAATAGAAAGATTTGGGATTGCTGCACGACAATTTTTACTTAATTCTAATACTCTTCAAAATACCTGCTACACTATGGCCGATTCCAGAAAACTCAGAGATGTTCCCAGTGTGGCATATATTTTCTGAAAGTGGATGAATCGTCCTGTTCGAAGAATTTAACCACTTTAAAATAGAAAGATTTGGGATTGCTTCAGGACAATTTTTACTTAATTCTAATACTCTTCAAAATACCTGCTACACTATGGCCAATTCCAGAAAACTCAGAGATGTTCCCAGTGTGGCATATATTTTCTGAAAGTGGATGAATCGTCCTGTTCGAAGAATTTAACCACATTAAAACAGAAAGGTTTGGGATTGTTTCAGGACAATTTTTACATAATTCTAATACTCTTCAAAATACCTGCAACACTATGACCGATTCCAGAAAACTCTGAGATGTTACCAAGTGTGAGCATATATTTTCTGAAAGTGAATGAACTGTCCTGTTCGAAGAGTTTAACCACATTAAAATAGAAAGATTTGGGATTGCTTCACGACAATTTTTACTTAATTCTAATACTCTTCAAAACTCCTGCTACTCTATTGTCGATTCCAGAAAACTCTGAGATGTTACCAAGTGTGAGCATATATTTTCTGAAAGCGAATGAACTGTCCTGTTCGAAGAGTTTAACCACATTAAAATAGAAAGATTTGGGATTGCTTCACGACAATTTTTACTTAATTCTAATACTCTTCAAAATACCTGCTACACTATGGCCGATTCCAGAAAACTCAGAGATGTTCCCAGTGTGGCATATATTTTCTATAAGTGGATGAATCGTCCTGTTCGAAGAATTTAACCACATTAAAACAGAAAGGTTTGGGATTTCTTCAGGACAATTTTTACATAATTCTAATACTCTTCAAAATACCTGCTACACTATGGCCGATTCCAGAAAACTCAGAGATGTTCCCAGTGTGGCATATATTTTCTGAAAGTGGATGAATCGTCCTGTTCGAAGAGTTTAACCACATTAAAATAGAAATATTTGGGATTGCTTCACGACAGTTTTTACTTAATTCTAATACTCTTCAAAATACCTGCTACACTATGGCCGATTCCAGAAAACTCAGAGATGTTCCCAGTGTGGCATATATTTTCTGAAAGTGGATGAATCGTCCTGTTCGAAGAGTTTAACCACATTAAAATAGAAATATTTGGGATTGCTTCACGACAGTTTTTACTTAATTCTAATACTCTTCAAAATACCTGCTACACTATGGCCGATTCCAGAAAACTCAGAGATGTTCCCAGTGTGGGCATATATTTTCTGAAAGCGGATGAATCGTTCTGTTCGAAAAATTTAACCACATTAAAACAGAAAGGTTTGGGATTGCTTCACGACAGTTTTTACTTAATTCTAATACTCTTCAAAACTCCTGCTACTCTATGGTCGATTCCAGAAAACTCAGAGAAGTTACCAAGTGTGGGCATATATTTTCTGAAAGTGGATGAATTGTCCTGTTCGAAGAGTTTAACCACATTAAAACAGAAAGATTTGGGATTGCTTCACAACAATTTTTACTTAATTCTAATACTCTTAAAAATACCTGCTACACTATGGCCGATTCGATAATAATCCGATGCTATAATAGCACGATTCATCCACTTTCAGAAAATATATGGCCAAACTTGGTAACATCTCTGAGTTTTCTGGAATCGGCCACAGTGTAGCAAGTATCTTGAAAAAAATTTGAATTTTTATGAAATGTATATCCTAATTCTTGTGTGGCATATGCCTTTACTTGGTATCTCTCTGAGTTTTTTTAATCGGCCATAGTAGTGTCGCATATGTATATCAATTCAAACAGTTAAAGAACTAATTTTTTTACTCGTAATAACCCCAACTTTTAGACTAGAATTATTATGATAAAATTTGATCCTGGTATTTGCTTTGCATGAAAAATACATTTTTGACGATCTTTTTTTTTAGTAAAGGTGTGCTATTTACACTTTTAAATGCTACACTTTTTACAGTTACACTTTTCTTTAATTTGTGTAGCTACACTTTTCATTAATTTGTGTAGCTACAATTTTCGTTAAAACACCGGTCATATCGCCAATCACAACATGCAAATTGTCTTGAAATTTTTTGTACAAATTTTGCCATGCCAAGTTTAGAACACTAAATTCCACACTTGGCTCTCATTGTTCCGATAATTTTTCGAATTATTAAAGAATTAAGTGAATTTGGCCCCAAAGGCAATTCCACGTGTAGCTCCATATCGCAAATCACAACATGCAAATTATCTCGAAATTTTTTGTACAAATTTTAGACACTATGCCAAGTTGAGAACACTAAATTCCACACTCGGCACTCATTGTTCTGAAAATTTTCTGTATTAAAAAACTTTAAAATTAAATTGTTTATTATGAATAATTAGAAGTGATTCTCAATATTTTTTGTTTATTTTTAATAATTTTAATTCAACCACGTATTTCGAATTTCAATCTTTTTTCTTTTGCTGCTACACTTTTTGCTAATTTGTGTAGCTACACTTTTTGAGTCTACACTTTTCGTTATAATGTGTAGCTACACTTTTCATTAAAGTTAAGCACTTCACACCGGTTTTTAAGTTCACCATAATTATTCTTAACTAATCACATCTGGAACCATCCTCGTTTCCTGCAAACTATGTGGTGCTATTTACTTTTATCTGCAATGATTTATTTAAAAATTATGAAAAATGAATTTGGTCCAAAACTACTTTTATCTTAATAAAATTTTCCGTCCTTCTGGAAGGATGGATGTTTGTACCGCTGAACGACTTATGCGATTAGAATTATTTTCGGCAATCTTTTTTTTATTTTTAATTCGGAGAGGGTTGGGTCCCTGCCATAAAAAATTACCCAAAATACCATCTTATACCACGACTTGCCTTACATTTTACTCATATACTCGTGTAGTATATCATTTGAAATCGATCAGACGATAATTTCGACACAACTTTAGTTCATACATCCACCGTTTTGGCGCTGGTAGCTAACTTTAGTTTATTATTGAATATATACTTGTGCCGTTGAAAACGTTTTTCAAAGGTCTTGGGAAAAACAACATTTTTTTAATCAGCGCCACCATGGAAAGTTTGAAGCACCATAGTATACAAAACCACTGTTGTAGCGCTGGAAGCAGTGACAATTGTTCTCATTCCCATATAATCATGATAAGAGAACTGTAACAAAAATTTATTTTCATAAATTGCCAAAATATTAGTTTAAAATGTATGTATTGGGAAATCCCCACAATACTTCCCCTCCAGTAAGTCAAAAATGATAAACAAATAAAAAACTAAGGTTCATTGTGCCTACTCTCCATCGGCCAGAATCGACCGTAAAAATGGAAAAGAAATTAGGCTTGAAATAAGATTTTTCTATGGTTTTCTGCGTTATTTTTTCTATGTTTCTGGCCAACGGCAAGTAGACACAATCATAAAACTTGTTCAGAATGTTATAAGTTGAATAATAAGTTGAAATAAGGGATTTCCGCTTGCGTGATTCTGGCCGATTCAGTTTTAGCAGTTTCATTAGTAAAAGTCGGGATTTCCAGAAATCACTCAAAAACAATTTTTCAAATACTATCTATTGAAATAAGGGTTGAAATAATTAATTTCTAAGGCCGATTCTCACCGAAGGATAGCGGACACAACCATGAAACTTGGTCAGTAAGTTCAGTACATTGAGTTTAAATGATTTCATTAACAAAAGATTTTTTTTTCTCAAATGGTTAGATATTGTCGTTTTAGGACCATTTCTGATCAATTCCGGTGAAGAACAAAATTGGTTTTGAAATTGAATTATCGCACAACTGCGAGTTTGGGCTGAACAGCAATAGACTGAGTTAGGGTAATCAACTGAAAAATATTTGGTCTGGTAGGGCTGTTTTCAATTCCACGTTTCCTTTCCATCCAAAATAAGCAATTTCATCGGTAATAAAATTCACTCGTTCTGTCTCAGTTTATAAAATTCCTCTAAAAATTGGTTTAGAATTCTAAATACCGAATTTCATCATGATCGATTACGACACGGCATAGTTTCGTCTCAGTAGGCCTTATTCTATATTATAGCAACAATTATTTCATCCTACATTCTCAATATCATAATTATCGGTTAAAAAATGTCAAAGTTCCCTTTCAGTTGACATATTCCAGCAGTTCTTCTTTAAATCAGTTTAGAATCCCTTGTCTATTATACATTCCCAACTTCTGTTAAGAAACGACCTTGTTACGTTCCAGTTGGCCGTATTTCCGAACTTTTTCTAAAAAACATTTTAGAGGCTATGAAATAACCTAGTTCAGTTCTAGTTGGCCCCAGTCCGGAACTAGTTTCAAAATGATTTTAGAATCACAAATGTATTTATCCTTTATACCATATTTCATCATGATTTGTTCCATTAAAATTTGACGATTTCCAGAGCTACATATGAAACTCATATTCGAATACAATTTTCATGAGGTAATTCCATTTTGACCACGAAGAAAAAAAACCAGTATCAAGAAAAAACAGAATCGGGGGACGGGTTTTTATGAAATTAGAACTCTTGGTACTCGAACCAAACTAACTCAATTTTTCTCTCAATCGCTCTCTATTTATTTGACATATTATCGGTGAAGTGTCGTTCTCGGTTAATTATCGTTTTTGGTGAAGTGTCATTTTTGGTAAATTGACGTTTTAAAATGCACTGAGTATGTCAATTCACCGTGATTGAACAATTCCAATTAGTGGCGTCTCTTTTTTAATTGATAACGGCGCCAATTCTCCCTTCTAGGCCCTTAAATGAAATTAAAGCCTCTTGGAGGGTTAAGCTCAACAGCCGTTAGCTCCTACAATTCCATGCGAACTTATTATTAGTTTAAGCGCTTAGCAATTCAAATAATTTTATCAAATTTTCCTGGGGTATTGTACGTATATTTTTAATCTTGGCCTTTAACCTGTGTAACAGGTATCTTTAACCTGTTGAAATATTTTCGGTAAATTGTCGTTTTCGGCGAATTGTTACTTTCTTCAAAAATTGTCGTTTTCGGTCAATTGCTTTTCGATAAATTGTTTTCCAGTGAATTGTTTTTTCGACGATTTGTCATTTTTGGCGATTTTTCGTTTTCGTTGAATTGCTTTTCAGTAAATTGTCGTGAAAGCGTCCGCTTTGGTCTGTCTGCAATACACAAATTAATTTATTTTGTAGGTAATTTGATCTCATCAAAGTAATCTTAATTTATTTTCTTAATCTCGTTTTAGGTATACGAACAAAACATTAAATCATGCTCTTAAAAAAAGCCGTCTCAACTATCCTAGCGCGTCACGCGACCATCGCATTAAGAAACAGAAAACTGTCATACAATACAAAACCACCCAGAGTATTAATTACAGGTAAGAAGATTCAACAAATTGGTACACTTTCGCTTTCGAGCAAGACGCGCCGAAATACCACTAAATATAATTTTTTTCATGGTCACTGTGAGTCTAGTACTAGAAAAATGTAATGTTTGTGGGCGCATGTTACATGCAAGTTCTGTTCATTTTCGTTTTTTGATGGGAGATTGCCAATTTTATAAGAATTTTTTTTTACACAAACGCAGTTAAGTTTAAGTTCATGGCCATTAAACAATTTAGAATTTGTGCAGCCTAAAAACTTATTAAAATTAGCAGAATTATCGCGTGATTTTATTTTCATGTCAAGAACGTCCAGTAATAAATTTTTCCAACTCCTTGAAAAACGTGGTGTGTTTACGATTGACAGTGTGCCAAATTTATGTGCCCGACAAAATAGAACTGAAAAATCGTGGGCTTGCTTTAATTGATTTTATTAAATGGGTGCCCGCAGCAACACGTAACATAATATTAAACGAATTCGTGACGAAGGCATGTGGCATGATTTTATTATCCCACCAATTGACCTCCCTATACATTGTAGTTGTTTATATTTATAAGAAGACTTAGATGTGGTTACTATTAATAGACCGAACGTCATAACATTATAATATACGATTTCGAGCTGCGGTGCTGCTGTAATAATATAAATACTTGTATCATTTTCAGGCGGCCTTGGACAACTCGGGTTAGAATGTGCAAAATACCTACGATGTCATTACGGCGAAGATCAAGTAATATTATCCGATATTGTAAAACCGAGTGGCGATGAGACCGGACCGTTTGTGTTCACTGACATTTTAGACATCAAGGTTTGTGTTAAAAATACGCGTGCGCCTAACCAAATCGTAATTTTATATATATTTTTCTAGGGCCTTCAAAAAATTATTGTAGATAATCGAATCGATTGGGTTATACATTTTTCCGCTCTTCTCAGTGCAGTTGGGGAGCAAAATGTCCCGCTAGCGATTAAGTAAGTATATGCTCGGATAGGCCAACGTATATCATTGTATAATTTTTGTGTGATCTATTTGCAGAGTTAATATCGATGGGTTCCACAATGTATTGGAAATTGCACGGCAATATAATTTAAGAATTTTTGTTCCGAGCACAATCGGTGCATTTGGTCCTGATAGTCCGAGAGACCCAACACCTAATTTATGTGTAAGCTAATCGCCCAAATAATTTAGCTATATAAAAGTTATCGTTGTCTTAATTATTAATTTTGCAGATTCAACGACCGCGTACAATTTATGGTGTGGCTAAAGTTCACGCCGAATTGATGGGAGAATACTACCACCATAAATTTGGAGTAGATTTCCGTTGTTTACGCTTCCCCGGTGTACTTTCAAGCGATCCACCAGGCGGTGGAACAACAGGTATGTCGATATTAATTTACCAAGACGCAAATTATTATGTTTCGCGAAAAATGTACAAATTAGCATGTCGGCTGGCATACAATGACATTTCCTTATGGTTGAATTTAAACAATGCGCGCATACCATACAAAAATTTCTTTATTAAAGGCGGAACTTGTGTAATCGCACAATGACAAGAAACTCTGTACTTGATGTATATAAAAGACATTCACTTTATGTTTTTTTTTTATATATTCGCAGATTATGCAATTGCCGTATTCCATGATGTATTAAAATCCGGAAAATATGAATGCTTCCTCAAACCAGGCACCCGCCTACCTATGATGTACATCGACGATTGTTTACGTTCGATTCACGAAGTTTTGGAGGCACCGGCTGCAAAATTGAAACGTCGTACGTACAATGTGACCGCGATGTCATTCACCCCCGACGAATTATTTAGAAAAGTTCGAGAACATGTACCCGAAATGCTAATTACGTATAATCCCGATTTTCGGCAACAAATTGGTAAGTTGTTCTTATCTATATATTACGATGTTATCGAGTCGAGTAAAGCAAAATCTATCTTTTACGATTTCAGCCGATACATGGCCTAAAGTATTTGATGATTCGGAAGCACGTCGTGATTGGGGCTGGACACATAAATATGATATAAATAAATTAGTTGAGTTAATGATTAAAGGCGTGCAAGATAAATATATTACTAATGTTGATTCAACAAATGAGCTAGCTGTTAATGTTAATTAAGGTTTCAATAATATAAAATACAATTTTTGATTTTCGTAACTTGTGTTTTTGACTCGTGTGAACCTCATTGCCAAAATATCAAATTTTAACACATCGAAACAAATTTTTACAGGGTCTTCTATATCGTGCCAGTAGGTATATACTAACCCATTAGTATAACTAATTACCACAACTGAACACAGCTAGCAAAATTGGGTGTGAGTCACGGCAGAAATCCCATTTTGGAAATCCCGCGGCTTTCTTATTTTGTCGAGTAGCATTTGATTGTGCTTCTAACGGTAAAATTTGTGCATACTATATTTTGGGAGATAATGTGAGATTTCTGACGTGAATTCTGACGTGACAAACTGTGCATGCCAAAAACAATTTAGTTCTCCTCCAGAATTAATCAGGATTTTTCCTAGAACGGCTATATCAGCCCATTTACGTGCGATATGTACAGTATAGTGAGGATAGCGGGTTTAATTTATTAAATGATATTGATAAATAACACTCACTATACTTGTATTATATAAATATTTATTTATGATTTATTAAACTTTTGTTAATTTATAATTTATTAGATTTTTAACACAAGTCCACTACTTCAATGGTGGACGATTTATGAGACCGCGTCTCTTGAGCTTTAAAACCAGACTGTCCTTTTTCGTTTCTTCTTTTCTTTTTCCGTGCGAATATTTTTAATTCTCGATATTTATCGATAATCGATAAATATCGAGATTCGCTAATGTACTCGTAGGTGGCGAAATAACTCTGTTCAGCAAAACGAGCTATCCCTCGTAAATAAGCGGCGCGGTATATACATGTTTTTGCTACGAGGAGTGCCACGAAGTGTAAAGGATTTTGAGCCGCTACATCAATCCCCTCCTGGATCGAAAACCATAGTGGTTTAAATTAAATTTAACCGTTTTTCGAACACTACGTTTTTCGACTGGGTTTACCACAAGTATTCCGTATGCTGGCTTAAGCCTGTCGATGCTAATTGTTGTTGATTTTCCATCTATATCCACAACAAAGAATTTGTGCAATTTGCGGGTTACTGGATACGGCTCAGAATAGGGTGTACTCAAAGGACCTCTGACTCTATCCACACGCACGAATACGTGTGAACAAGTTTCCAGATTTTTGGGAATGTACGTTGCCTGTTCGTTTGGATATCGTGTGTCCGTAGGAACTAAGGCTCTCATGGTGATACGAAGCTGCTTCACGAAATCCGAAGTATCTGTGTTTGGGTTCGAATTTTGATCGTTGATGAAGAATTCATCGGGAACCTTGATGTTTTGACCATATACTAGCTCTGCTGGTGTGCAGTCTAAGTCTTCCTTGACAGAGGTTCGAATACCCAATAGGATAGTTGGAAGTTCTGAACTCCAATGGGATGTATTACATCGAGCTGTTAAGGTGGATTTTAATTGCCTGTGGAACCGTTCGACAAGACCATTCGCTTTCAGGTTGTATGCAGTTGTCCGAATGCGATGGAAACCTAGGAGCTTCGTGAGCTCGGTGAACAACGTTGATTCGAATTGTGTTCGTTGGTCTGTCGTGATGAAGAGTGGGACACCATATCTACAGATATACTCACTGTAAAAGATCTTACTTACGGTTTTAGCGGTCATTTCTCGGATTGGATAAGCTTCTGGCAAACGGGTAAATCGGTCGACTATCGTTAAAATATAATGATAGCCATTCGATTGGGGCAGTGGACCAACCAGGTCCATGTGGATGTGTTCGAACCTGCCACTTGGTAGCTCGAACTTACCAAGCGCTGATTTTGTGTGGCGGTGCACTTTGGACTTTTGGCATGGGATACAAGATTTAGCCCAATTGCTTGTATCAGTATTCATTCTTGGCCAGAAGTATTTTGAAGCTATCAGTTTTCGCGTAGCACGGATGCCGGGATGTGATAAGTCATGTAGACTATCGAAGATTGTCCGTCGCATGTTAAGAGGAACGTAGGGTCGATTTTTACCTGTAGAAGTCTCACACCAAATTTGCTGCTTGTCTGGTAAGTTGATCCGTTGCAGGTTTACGCTTGATTTCGGTGTGCGAGCTGAAATCAATTTCTGCAATTCGTCGTCGCGTTGTTATTGTACAAGTAATTCCTTCGTGTCGAAGGAGAAGACGCTGAGTTCTGTGAGAAGTGTTTCTCCAGAACGAGACAAACAGTCGCTCACCACATTGTGTTTACCTTTGATGTGATGGATCTCGGTAGTGAACAATGTAATCGAGATGTCGTAATTGCCGGGGACTACGTTCTGCCTTTGACGCAATAGCTGTTGTAAGTGGTTTATGGTCGGTAAATATAGAGAAATTTCGGCCTTCGACGAAATGGCGAAAGTGTCTGATTCTAAATACATAGCAAGAAGTTCTCTATCGAAGGTAGAGTATTTAATTTCCGAAGGAGAGAGCTTCTTTGAAAAGAACGCTAATGGTTGCCAACATCCTTTGTTACGTTGTTGTAAGACAGCTCCAACTGCTACATTGGGAGCGTCGGTAGTTATGGTAGTTACTGCGTCGTTCAACGGATGTGCCAAAAGTGTGACAGCGGCAAGAGAACGCTTGGCCGTTTCGAAAGCTTCTGTGCAATCTTCGGGCCAAGAGAAGTTTCTTTTGTTTTTGCCTTTCTTGAGTAAGGTGGCCAAATGCCTGTGATTAGGTGGTATAAAGCGGTGGTAATAGTTCACCATACCGACGAACTGCTGTATTTGGCGGATTGATGTTGGTTCTGGAAAGTTTGAAATGACATCATCTCTGTCTTTCGATGGGAGGATGCCCTCTTTCGAAATTATGTGGCTCAAGAAGTCGAGTGACTTTACGCCGAAAATACATTTCGAAACTTTAATATTAATTCCATATGCGGAGAGACGTTTAAATACTGACTCGAGATGTTCACTGTGTTCGATCTCGGACCTGCTCGCAACGAGGATATCGTCGACATAAGAGTAGACGAATCCAGCCCTTTTAACACTTCGTTAAGGAATCGCTGGAATGTCTGGGCTGAGTTACGAAGACCATATGGCATTCGGGTGAACTCAAAAAGCCCAAACGGAAAAGTAATCGCTGTTTTGTGAAAATCCTCGAGAGCCATGGGAATTTGATGATATGCCCTAATCAAATCTATTTTCGAGAAAATAGTGGCGCCGGCGAGTTTCAATGAGAAACTGTGTATGTGTGGGATAGGATATCTATCTGGGACAGTGACAATGTTTAGCTGTCGATAGTCTCCACACGGGCGCCAGTCCTTGTCTTTATTTTGCACCATATTTAATGGTGAGGAGACTGGTGATGATGAGGGGCGGCAGATTCCGATGTCTGTCATAAACTGAAATTCAGTTTTTGCAGCTTTTAGTTTCGTTGCGTCTAGTTGTCGCGGTTTAGCACAAGGTAACCTACCTTGCGTGACGACGTAGTGGACTACGTTATGTTTCACTGGGAGATTGTAATTCGGAGCCTCAGTGAGCGAGGGGTATTTCTTTAAAAGAGCGCCATAATCGTTGTTAACGCTGAAATGTTTTGGAGATGGCGTATCAACTAGGGCGATGATTGCGTTCACAGTAAGGGTAGTAAATGAATCGGAGAGTCTTCTGTTCTTCAAATCGACCACGAGACCATACTTGGACAGAAAGTCAGCACCTATAATAGGCCTGTCTACTGCCTCGACGATGAAGGGATGTGTGAACGAACGCCTGAGACCGAGATTAACCTTCAAAAGTTTTATGCCGTAAGTGGAAATTGGGGATCCGTTTGCTGCGGTAAGAATGCAAACGGTGTCTTCAGCATGTCGGGGAAACTTGTTTACGGGTATCACAGATACTTCAGCCCCCGAATCGATCAGAAATTGCAAGTGATTTTCGTGCTCTTGGATGAAAAGATGGCGAGACGAACCAATCCCACTGTTTGTCGTAGAGACAGCAGGATTTAGTGGTTTTCCGAAGACCTGTAATGCTTGGAAGTAGCTTCTCCATGAGCTACTGTCGGAAACTGCACGGCTTATTACAGTTGCGTGCGCGTGAGCCGAAACGACGGTGGTAGTAGCAGAGTCCGGATCGAGATGACGATCTCGATTTTGCCCTGTGTCGGTAATTGAAATTCGGTCTATTGTTTGGCGATCTTCCACGTGAACCAATGTTCATATTGGCATTGGCCAGTGTTCGCTGTAGATCGGCCAGTTGTTGTTGCGTCTTGTCCAGTTGTTTTTGCATTGAAGCAAGGGCTGATTCACCGTCAGCAGTGGCCTTGCTTGTGGATGGCTGGCTGACAGCAGCAATTGGTTTGAGTGCTCTGGATTGAGCGTAAATCCAGATATTGTCGGCGATCGGTAAGATTTCCTCGATGTCATTTTTGATATTGTTTGTTATTTATAGTGAGATAGCATCTATTGAAGTAGGCCCAACCATGTAAGAAACTGCCGTAGTTTTTAGTTACATTGTTTAGAATAGATCTATATAACCTGATAAGAGCAGTATTCACTTTTTTTTAAACGCCAATGGCTTTATTCTTGAATCTTTCTACACAAGAAACAACAAAAAGTGTTCAAATCTTAAGCTAACTACATTTTTTAAGTTTTAACCATCGTTATTACTTAATATTAGTGTTCACAATTTAATTTAGATCCTACTTATACGCGTAATCTACACATTTAATGATTTTACAGGTTCAATAGTCCGAGTGGATTTGCTCTTCTAAGTCGTTTAAATCGCGGCTGTTTTAGTATATCCCGGGCCAATTCGTTGGGATGTCCCTGAAGTTTTGAGTAGTAGTACGAACTGAATTCCTCGATTGGTTCTTTAACGGTTTTAATACCAAGGTCGTCCTGTATGTTAGAATTTCGGATATACCATGGAGCATTAGCGATAAATCGGAGTATTTTTGCTTGAGTTCGTTGCAGGAGTTCTCTATTTGGTGCACTGGTGGATCCCCATAACTGAATACCATATGTCCATATTGGCTTGATTAACGCTTTGTATAGTAAAACCTTATTGTCTAATGATAACTTGGATTTTCTTCCTATCAGCCGATACATTTGGCTTCAAAATGTTCTTTCCACGTTAGCCGTCTATCCAGGTGTAAGCCTAGGTATTTGACCTTGGTTTGTTGAGGAATATATACACAGGAATTGTACTGGTGAGCAGGAGCGTTTGTTCAGCATGAATATGACATGAACTGATTTTTTTCGTTTAATTTTATTCGCCGGATTTTGAGCCAAGCCTCAATTTTGCTCAGATGATTTTGCACTTCTCTTGAGGCTGTTTGTGGGTTTTCGTGTGATACCAGGATGGCTGTATCATCAGAAAATGTTGATATTATTACATTGCCGGTAACATGTAAGTCTGCCGTGTACAACAAGTATAAAATGGGTCCCAGAACGCTTCCTTGTGGGACTCCTGCGCTTATATGATTTAGGCAATTTTGTTGCATCATTTTGTTGGCCCATGTATTGCCTTTGGAGGAGATAGTTTTCCAGAACTGAGTGAATATTCTCTCTCTCCTTTGCCTCAAAGGTCTGTATGATTGCAATTTACAATTCTATGCACTTGATCTATGGTACCATGTTGATTTCGGAACCCAAATTGATGGTCTGGAATGATTTGCCTTTCTTCTAATACTGGTTTCAGTTTTGTTATTAACATTTTTTTAAACAGCTTTGAGATTGTGGGAAGCATGCTTATTGGACGATAAGACCAGATTTGAGTTTCGTTTTTCCCAGGCTTATGTATCGTTGTGATCAAAGATATCTTCCACATTTGAGGAAAATGACTAGTTCGCAAGATTGCATTAAAAATGTAGGTTATTAGTTTTATGCAATTGTCTGGTAATTTCCTTATCATTTTTCCAGTAATAAGGTCATATCCTGGCGCCTTTTTCGGGCTAATGCAAGTTTTGATTGTGTTCTTAACTTTCTTCCATTCAAACTTTATAGGTTTAAAGGATGAATCATCATCCATTTGGTGAGGCAGCACGATATTATTAGTTCCTTCGTTTTCAACACCGTCTTTAGATGTGCAGCGAAGGCATTGGCTTTTTCTTCATCGCTTCTCGCCCAATTTTCAGTTGGTAGTCTAATCGGTGGATTCGACTTTGTAGCCCTTTTTAGGCGTTTTGTTGCCTTGCACATCACACATTTTCCATATCACACAATTTCCAGACCATTCCTGCAGACAGATGCTCGTTTGATTGGATATGATCTTTCTCATATTTCGTAAGTTCATAATATTTTAGTCTTCTCTTAATCAATACAGCAGTGCCATCGCGCGCTTTGCCATCCGTATGCTTAGTATTCACTGGTGACATACTCTATATCATCCAGAATTGGGAACAGGAACCCCTTAATTCAATCCTATACTTACAAGTTAAATTTTTGAAATACATTTTGTGAATGATTTTTGAAAATCCCACCTTTGAACACTTAGGTTAGGTTGGGTTAGAGTGGCCGCTATCGCACACTTAGGCAAATAGTAGCCTATTGTGATACCACAGGATCCTATCTCCCCTTTACTGCCGTTGAAACCATCCTGAGCTACTTATGTAGCGTAAAATATCTCGCACTCCACAGTCCGCGAGTTCCAAAGGCTATCCATACCGTACACACCAAAGTACTTATGCCTTCTGTCTGATAGTGCCGGTCACGAGCATAGGAAGTGATCTAAAGTCTTCCTCCTCTTCTTCCATACAACTTGGACCACTTGGATACAACTTCTACAAAAGTCATTTGTCTGTAGACCCAGCCTTTTCACATGTTCCCCAAAAAGGCAGTACGCCTAACTGTCCACATAAATTGCGCTATCCCTCACGGATACCAGGTTATGCTTCAATCATGTCACGACTTCCTCGATAGCCACTACTTCAGCCTGGTACATGCTGCAGTAGTCAGGGAGACGAACAGATACATTAACATTAAGCTTCTCACAGAAGACTCCGGCTCCTACCCTGCCGTCTAGCTTAGAGCCGTCCTTGAAAAATTGCACTGCCTCGTTTTCCAGTATTGATCCGTTCCTCCAGGATTCCATCGAAGGACAGATGGTCCGGAAACCTTTATAGAAGCACAACGTTGGTTTAATTTAATCTGATTCGCCACCTCTTCCCTTAGCGATCTAACTATCATCGAGTGCCCCACCTGAAGACACTTCCACTAAGAGACAGTCGAGAGTCTATTAGCCACATTGGCTGCCATATGCTTACCAAAAAATCTGATTGGAATAAGGTGGAACATAACCTCTAAAGCGCGTGTAGGTGTTGCCTTCAGCGCCCCGCTTATAAGCATGCAGGCCGTTCTTTGAATCTTCTCCATCATCCCTATATATGTTAATTTATCCAGAGGTGGCCACCACATGCCCACCCCGTGCATCAGCACAGGTCTTACCACTGCGGTATAGAGCCAGTGTACCAGCTGTAGTTTCAAACTTCATCTCTTACATATGGCGTTCCTACACGAGTAAATGGCTACATTAGCCTTATTCACCCTTTCTATGTTGTTAGGTTTCCAGCTGATGTTACTGTCCAATGATTATGCCCAAAAATCTTGCTCTGTCAGCAAAATCCAGTCTAATACCGTTCATGGTAGAAGGGCTAACTACCGGAATTTTATATTTCTTAGTAAATAGTACCAGCTCCGTCTTGGACCCCTAATTCACATTTGCTGACCCATTTCGTAACGATCAGGAGTGCATTCTGCATAACATCCCTAATAGTATCCAGATATTTACCTCAGACAGCTATCGCTACTCCATCTGCATACGCTACCACCTCTGTCCCCTCTCTCTCCAGTTCAACCTACTTATATGGTAGTCCACCTTCAAAAACGATATCCTCAATGTCCAGAAATGCTACCATACAAAACTCTTGCGAGTAAATTGACTTCTCAATCGTGCATACTACCAGCCTACCAGCGTACCAGCCTTTCCAAGGTTTTCATCAGAAACGATGATAGAGTTAAAGATCTTAGGTTCTTTAGATAAGCATGTGAGCTCTTTCCCGATGTCGGGATAAACCTCTGACCTCCTTCCATTTCTTAGAAATATAGACCAGTTTCAGACATCCCCCGAAGATAACCTCCAGCCAGAGGAGGAAGACTGCCGAGTTCCTTTGGATCTCTGCTTGTATAGTCCGATCCGGGCCCGCCGATTTATAAGGCTTAAAACCTTACAGCGCCCACAGGATTCGTTCCCTGTCCACGATGCCCTCCATATCTATTGAAGGTGTTTCTTGATGAGCTCCAGGCTCCATCTTGTCGTCAAAGCTTCCCGGAAAATTTGTCCATGACCCGTCCGGTCTAATTAAACAACTAGAACTGGCTGGGTTAGTAGATATAATTTTCCTAAGGCGAGAAGTCTCAGAGACCTCCTCCACTCTACAACAGAAGAGTTTCCAAAACCCCCTTTATGCCTTCCTCAACTCTTTTTTGTACTTTCTTAGGTCCTCCTTATAGGAGTTCTAATCCCAAACATCCCTTGTGTACATGGGTTTATTGAAGGCTGTCCTACATACCCTCCGATAGGTTCCCAACTCCGTGGTTCATCATGTCGATTTCTGCTTGCCCTTAGGGTTTATCAGGAGGCAGGCACGCACCATTAAATGAAAGATTTCATGCCTTTGTGACAATTTCAACCATGCAATATAATTCTTCTACTGTCGCCGGAAGTCCAGGGACCTCCAGCGGCAATAATTCCTCCAAGACCTCCCCATATTTTGACTAGTTTGTCCTTCTGGGATTCCTGGAGGCTTAAGTTTAACTTAAGGTTATTTGTTACGTATCGGTGATCAGAGAATAAGTGCTCCCGCGCCACTCTCCACCCCTTGATCATATGAAAAGTTGTTTCTGACGCAAACGTCACATCTAAAACCTCCTGTCGATTTTTAACAACAAATGTTGGTTCTCGCCCAATATTGCAAACTATAAAAGGTTAGTATTTAATAAGTAATCAAAAAATAACTCACCCGTCTCGTTAATGTCTGTGCTTCCCCAGATTCTGTGGAGCGGTTTTGCACACATCCAAGTATAACGCCTACCCTTCTTTGACCTGCTTCCCGGATCAGTTTCCCCAAGTTATCCGGCGGAACCACTTTTTCGCGATCTATATAGGCTGAGGCTAGCCATAATTTTTCACAGCCAACCTCAACGCTCACCGCTGTAACTTCCCCGCTACTACATTGAGGAAGAAGAAAAATATTCAAATTACTTTTCACTAAAATACACGATCTAATCATCTCTCCCCATCGTTCTGAGGCCACAGATCCTGTTATTGTTAATCCAAGGTTCTTGGATTAACACGAAGTCCCCATTTGATAGTATGCCATCTGGCTCGTTGCTTCGCACGCCATCCGCCTCTCGTCGAGAATTCGACAGGATGTCTTCATCGGACTCAAGAGAGAGGAGGATACCTCTCCTCATCAAACTCTCCACGTCCGAAACATCGCTCCCCCGTCCGTCCCCCGCCCGCTTGAACGTCTTCCGCTGGGTCCATTCGCCGTCGCCCCCAGGCTGGCCTTCCGCGCCCGTATCGAACCCATCTTTCTTATATACTTTAAGAGTGATTGACCCGAACCCGAAGTCGATAATCCCTTTGATTTTGCATGGGAAGCCCGGGATTCTTTATTGATCAGCAAGATTGGCAATCTAAAGCCCCCTTAGCTTCCTCCTGCTTTTTAATCCTCCAATCTTCCTCTGACTCGTCCGGCTCGGTTGGTAAGACGCGTGTCCTCGGCCTGCTTGGGATATACCCTTTGCAGACTGCCTCCAGCCTCGCCCTCCCCCTCTACAGGACGGGGGGGATCCCGAATTTTCTCTCAGGACCCTCAAAGTATGGAGTTTATTGCATTATACACAACTTTCCACTTCTCCGGCGTGATGCTCCCATCTTCCTGACTTCTGTCAATGACGAACAGCACTAGCACGAGCTCCTTGAGAATCGCACTGAATAGGTTCCGTTTATGATCCTTAGTAGCTCCCGACATCGTGTCTGTTTGCACCTTGTATCTCTTGCTGCCGCTCGCTTTAAGCTCTTCCTGGGACTTTTGTATTCTAGACCCAAGGACCCTTTCAAAGCTATTGCAGCCGACAGTTTTCTTAGCCCATGCCACAAATTCTTTCTGTTCTACTGTAAGCAGCCCCTCAGGGGATGCAGCCAGTTTCTCTAAAATTCTATACGCCGACCGTCTCTCCCTGTACCGTCGCTTAGCCGGAGGGATCTCTCTCAATCACCTACTATTTTGTTTGGCGGTCCCGCTTGCTCCTGGCTTTGATGCCATGATATCGCTTTCCCTTGCCGCTGAATGAGGGAGCCCCATCTTTATGGTTAGCGTTACTCCCTTTCTTTGTACTTTCCGGTTTTTGGAGGGTCCCGGCTCCTTTATTTTTTCCTTTGTCATTCATTTTCCCACGAGTGTCGGATAAATACAGGTCCACCCGCGCAGAGGTCCGTATACGCAGGTAAGGCTAACTACTACTTGAAGTAGCCTGGTATCCAGAGGGCTCCGTTCACGACTGGGCTCTGTTAAATGAGCCCCCAGCCTAGTCGATCATCAGCACGAGTCACATGACACCATTGGCTCACCGAGCACTGCGGCGTCCTCCCCCCCAACATTCACCCGCCAATTCAGTCATTCATATGAATATCCCAAACAAATGGGACCCATTCCATTCAAGGGATGACCCGTTAATAGGGTTCCCCACTCACTACCTGGGGGACCCGAGAGCGCAAGGAGACGCGATGCTCAGTTCGCCGTGGTTAGTAGTCGATGATTTTATGGCGCCATCAGAAAACAAAGGTTAACCACTAACGCCCTTGGGGGCGGCTTATTTAATTCACCGCTAACCTACCTATCGATAGGCCGTCCACTAGTCACCACCTGTGACCCCTCCGATAGCTGCAGCCCGCCACGAGACATACAAGACCCTTCCTTCAACCTTATTCGAAAAATTTTGTATGGGTGATTTCTGGAAATCAGGCCGTTTTATGACCTTGATGATAGGGTGTAGGCACAATCATGAAGTTTGATCTGAATGTTCATTTCAACTAGTTTAAGTGATTTCGTTAATCAAAGGTTGGATGTCCAGAAACCACCAATATAAAATTTTTGGAAATTCAACTTTTGAAATTCGGGTTGAAGGAAGGGTTCTGTGTGTGTGATTCTGGTTGATGGGGAGTAGACTTAATCTTGAAACGGTGGGATTTTAAAAATCATTCATTAAATGTGTTTCAAAAATTTAACATGTAAATATAGGATTGTATTAAGGGTTTTCTATTCCCAATTCTGGATGATATAGAGTATGCCACCAGTGAATCCTGACCTTATCAGATTATATACATCTATTTTAAATTAGGCGAGTAGGAAACTACGGCAATTTCTTAAATGGTTGGGCTACTTCAATAGATGTTGTACATATCGCACGTAAATGGGCTGATGTAGCCGTTCTAGGAAAAATCCTGACCAATTCTGGAGGAGAACTAAATTGTTTTTGGCATGCACAGTTTGGACGGTCAGAATTCACGTCGGAAATCTCACATTATCTCCCAAAATATACTATGCACAAATTTTACCGTTAGACGCACAAAAATGCCCAATCAAATACTACACGATAAAATAAAAAAAGCCGTGGGGTTTCCAAAATGGGATTTCTGTTATGACTCACACAAAATGTGATATTATTTCTGTTACGGAAATGGTTAATAGATTCACTTCCGTAGCACGAGCTCGAGTTTTAGTTTTCGCGCAAAATTTTAAGGTTTCCTTGTAAATGGGACCATTTCAGGATGAAGAGCTTCATTCCTACTCCACATTGTGCTTTAGTTTTTAGAACAATTTCCAACTTCATACGTTTCTAGAACCTTCTTAGCTTCTTCAATTATTATTTTGCGGTGTAGCAAATATTTTAGGTTGCAAATCTTGTAAACTCCTTTTGACTTTTCTTCCTCTGGCTCTAGTTCCACACGGAACATTGGTTGGGGTAATTTCTCACGGTTCACTATATTACCAATAGATTTGGCATGGAAACCTTCTGCAGCAAATGCAGGTTGTATGTCGCTAACATCTACGCTAGTTCAGCCCGTGTCACTTTGCTCCTGCCAGCAAACTGGGCAGTAGTTTTGCTCTCAAATGTTTTGACTTTAGCATTAGACGGTGCAGTGTTTACTGATTTTAGTAAAGCATTCGATAAAATTGATCATGCCTTTACTCGTAACGAAACTAGAACAGCCCGAGTGAGATGTCCTTCCGTTAAATTGGATTTTGTCATATTTGATGAACCGAATTCAAAAAGTTGTTTTAAAAATACCAACGGAAACTAATTTGTGAAAATTGTGAAATTCACCGCGATCACTGTATCCAGAAGAATTACTAAACTGGTTCGAATCCCGAGAGGGGCAGCATGGAAATAGGATTTTCATCATCATCTGATTACGATCGGCTATGGAGAAACAGCTGGAAGTGCTTCGGTCTCAAAACAGATTAAAAACAGTCAAATAACTCAGCATTTCAAAACAGCAACTAAATGACATAAATAAGCCAATATTGGAACGAGAAGACGCAGGCGGTTATGGAGCAAAGCATTGCTTTAACTAATGCAGTCAATATGTTGAATTGTACTACAGTTGCTGAGTTTTTATTGGGATGAACCTCAACAAATGTACCTACCGTCCGATACACATGTTCTCAATCAATCAATTAATTTGGGTTAATTGCTTTCTGCCAAATTTTGAATTTTTATTACACGATCGACGACCGACAAATTAATCAAATTCTAAAGTATTGATAGCTAGAAAAAAATGTCTGATAAGCAAAGTCCCAGAAAAAATAAAAACCGGGAAAGCTCATAACCGCTGAAAATATGAGAAACAATTTTTGGCGGCCATTTAGAGACAAAACAGGATAATTTTAAAGGAATATATCCTTCCAGATATTATGCCAAGCAGACATTTTATTTTGATTTTTTCGTAAAATATAAAGTTTTCGTCAGCATTGATGTGATGCACGGCATCTGTTTCATACAATCCATATACAATTTCCCCGGCACGTTCGATTGGTATTCGTAGGCAACACGTCTCGACACCCCAGTCAATATGGTTAAAATGTCATCGATATGCCCATTTTGCAGTAGTTCAGCGCACAGTGCCTGTATAAACCATGAACCATTATCAGGATTCCGCCACGAATAATGTCCCTCAAAGGTGGAGAACATTACCAGTAAATCGGCCATTTGCGGAATATAATAAGTTACCTTGGTTGGTAATGCTACCGAATCAGCACGGTCACCACCAGTTTTACCGTCCTTTTGATATTGTGAACCAGCGTCAAATTTCTCGCCACGACATGCCTAAAATAATAATACAAAAATTACTTGAGGACAATGTTTTATATAAAACGGATTCAACGGATGTGCGCTTACGTTAATAAATACCAGTTTAGGTTTTCCAATCAAGGTTTCGCAATTATTCCCTACGAAACTATTCCACAACTCGCTTATGGTGTACGATGAATCGCTTGCATATAGAATTCCATCATCACCGTGTGTCATCACCACAATCACAATGCAATCGTTATTCGTGTGGTCCTCGTTGGCCACCTTATCTAGTACGTTAATTAGCGCGGCATATCTTAAATCATTGTGAACGCGCACATCAAAATTCATCCGCTTCAAGACATATTCAACATCATCACGATCTTTGTTGGTACCACTGCGGGGACTTAGTTTGGTATTCACAAATTTGAAATGATTGAAAATAAGCGCAACACCACGCTTATCGTTTGTTGTGTCGTAATATTTACTAAAGGTCGCAATCGACTGTTTTTCGTTTGATGGTAGTGGGGGTACGGGTGGTGGACCCCCTGATTGTGTTGTTGTTTTCGATTGAGAGCTGAAATTATATTTATTGATTTATTGACAATTACAATTCACACGACTTATCAGTCGATTCAACAAAGAGTTATAATCGTCGAACGCAAATTTGCTTTATGTCACCTAAAATTAATTTAATCGATTGATTGATCTACGTTTATGGTTATCATAATGATAAAGTTAACAACTTAGTAATTTGTTTAGAGAGGTTACACCCGCACCTTTGGTGACGCATCTACATAACACACGTTTACTCTCAGCTTACCTTGATTTAGTACTAAACAGCGTACCAATCGCGTCTGTTCTATCACTCACGATCACTTGATCGTCATCCATTTCTGAACTGTTCACGCCACTATTTTCACTTTCCATTTTAATATTTTTACACCTCCAAATATCCAGCTTTAAGCGAAAACTAAACGAATATTTTATTTATCGTTCGTATTTATATATTTTGCTTATCGTTATCTTTAATACATAACACAATGTGTTTGATAATTTTCGCGCGACGCCATTTACTTATCTAATTTCTTCAACCAATCTTCACACTTTTTTTTCGTCACCTCTTTATCGTTCCAAGCCATATCGTCACGCTTTAGCCAATCGATTTTTTTATCTTCGTAAATATTGTAACCAAGCGGGCTTATCGGAAATCCTTTTCCAGTTGATTCCGCGTCCAACATACGCCATATGGCCGATTGTGATTTGGTATCGTAATCAAGACTGTCCACCGTTCCAACCGCACTTAAATTAGCAACCGACGTACGTTTCATTAAATTTCGTGATTCCTTATCATGCTTTCTCGTATCCCTATTCTTGGCTGAACGCTTCAGTGGAGCTGGAATTTCTATGTTGTCTATCATCTCATGGGCCAAATCATCGATTTCTTTGTCGTCGAAATCCTCGATCTCTTTTGGCACCATATTTAATAAATCTTCGGAGCACATATTTGGACCGATCATCATTTGCTTACGAACCTTTTCCTGGGTCTGAAGGTGCTCCTTTGAGAACGAGTTCATCAAGTAAATGTCGGCTTCTAATTTACTGAGTCGCTAGAAATATGTAAACAAGAAAATCCAATAAGACATGATTTATATCCGTCTGGCGTATTATTTACCTTCTTTGATTGTTCTCGATAAAACTGTGCCCCATCAAAATCCGAAAACGGATCAGATAATTCACTCGAGACATTTGAACGATTGTCGTATTGTTCGAATATGTACGCCTCTTCAGGTGTTATATACCGAAGTATATCGTGAATGCTGCACGCACTTTGCTTACGTGTTGCTTCCTCACCATCAATATCTGGATATGATAGACTATTACTGGTTGATGGTCCATCAGTATCATGGTCATTACATTGAGTAATTTTTACAGTCGCCATTCTTACGTTGTACACAAAACGAAATAATTTTTTTGTATTGATCAAACAAAATGTTGAGTAACCAACCAATTGGATTGCGCCTAAATGTTAATTATATTATTTACAAAAATTGTAAATGTATACTATTTTGGTTTGTTTCTTTGGTTTATAGTTTTTGGTATTTATTGTCATAGGTGTCAGTACGATCAGTTTAATGATATTTAAATTTTTCCGTCTTAAGCATGTTTCCGTAGAAGCAAGTAAAAATATTATTTTGGATTCGTCAAAAGGTAACCAATGTAAATGCAGATTACGCTATTCTGATATTATTGATCTTATTGTAAATTAAACACATGTTGATGTCTATCAGACAAATAAGGAAGCAACGTCCTCATTAAATTTATCATCATCGGTAGAACAATCAGAATATGAGAATACTAATTTATTTTTCAGAGCTGATCCATATTAGAGGCACTTACCTCGGGTACAAGGCACGATTGTCCAAGTATATATTTGCGTTCAAAGATTCGTCCAAGAGACAACTTTGTACTGATGCAACGTTCTCCATCAAGTAATTCTGGTATACTTCGACTTGGATCGGCGAATATTATTGTTAGATGTCTCTGATTAAGGCATCATATACAACAGTGTGAAGTTAGACTAGAAAGTGATCCCAGAAAAAATTTATAATTGCATCAGGTACCAAAAAATTATATTCAAAACCCAGACAATTTTAGTTCGACGAAAACTTTGCAAATAATTATGTTAGACCAGATACATGTGAGGTTGTAGCGCCCGACACAACGGTTACTACTCGGTTCGGTTTCCGGAACTAGTTGTTTCTGGGGACCATGAAGTAAAACGGTTCATATATTGGGCCAAACCCATGTAAGCTTTTAGCGACAATGACTTGGAATTTTTATGGTGCATAGGAAGATGGTTGTTTGGTCGTAAGCTCATCTACACTTTTTAGTTTTTCTTTTAACTGGTATTTTTGGTACCAGTGCATTTCATGATTCTTTGATTGTTGACAGGTTATTTGTTAATGTGTCAGATGCTTCACGCTTCCGTAATTCTATGGTTTCACCTGATGAAGGTTTCTTGTTTTTCGATTTGTAAACCTTCTGCCTGAAGAGTGAAGAAATGCTTGGACGTAGTCTATATGAAGTAGTAAATTTTTACTAAAATGGAAGCTCTAGACGCGTGCTTCTTATTTGCTATTAATTCGGTGGTAAATGCACGCAACTTGACTCCAACTAGAAGCTGGTCTTTGTTGAAGTTCAAACTATTTTGCTTGGTTTGTTTTGTATGTAATGAACTGCACTATAGCAAGCACTGGTGTAGAGGTGGGGACTGATTGCAACTAGTAACTTAGGGATAAGAAGTAGGAATATGTGTTGTGTTCTTGCAGTATTTTACTACAGTTACTCTCTTTTCTTGTTGATCCTTTCCATAAAGCTATATGATGCCAGTGACTGCCAAGGACGCCAACGCCTGGATTCTTTTAATCATAGCTAAAATGCCTGAAACCAAAGCACTCCAGTATATTCTGTATGGAACGCTAAGGGTATTAGGTGCATGTTTGCATTCTGAGAATGGAACCGATTGTTTTCGTTTCGGAACATGTGTATGTGTTGGAGCCAATTAAATGGAAAACATTCACCACCACACACGAGATGGCTGTGGATCTAGCGTCTCAAATTATAAATGAAGAGCGTGATATTTCATCAGACTCGTAATTACCTTATCAGGTTGACAGTCTGAGTTCAGAAATCTATAAGCCGTCTAATTCTTGTAGAAAAAATTGAATATTTTTAACAAAAGCTGAAGCTTTGAACACATTTAACAAAATTAACCCGATGCCGTTTTTTCGCCTTAGCCAGCCGTGATAAAATTCCCACTCTTTGCCTGTAGTTGCGGTTCGGTTGTCCGGCTTGCTCAGATTTCAAAATGCAGATCTTCGAATAACCGAGCTTTCCAGGTGTAATTTACCGTATGTTTCTTGCTAGATATGTCAGTCCCATTGCCCAAAACCATTTTCAACCGGATCTTGAGCAACTAAATATTTTCAATATTTTGCGAAAATCTCTGATGGTTAGCCTTACTGATTTTTATCGGATAAAATTTATTGTCCCCGATCCTGTAGATTTTAGTCGTTTTGTCGAAATTAGAGAACTCTAAGTGGATCTGCGTTTAAATTCCCGCATTATGTCGTCCTCTTTGTCTGTAGTTGCGGTTCGGTTGTACGGCTTGCTCAGATTTCAAAATGCAGATCTTCGAATAACCGCGCTTTCCAGATGTAATTTACCGTATGTTTCTTGCTAGATATGTCAGTCCCATTGCCCAAAACCATTTTCAACCGGATCTTGAGCAACTAAATATTTTCAATATTTTGCGAAAATCTCTGATGGTTAGCCTTACTGATTTTTATCGGATAAAATTTATTGTCCCCGATCCTGTAGATTTTAGTCGTTTTGTCGAAATTAGAGAACTCTAAGTGGATCTGCGTTTAAATTCCCGCATTATGTCGTCCTCTTTGTCGGTAGTTGCGGTTCGGTTGTACGGCTTGCTCAGATTTCAAAATGCAGATCTTCGAATAACCGCGCTTTCCAGGTGTAATTTACCGTATGTTTCTTGCTAGATATGTCAGTCCCATTGCCCAAAACCATTTTCAACCGGATCTTGAGCAACTAAATATTTTCAATATTTTGCGAAAATCTCTGATGGTTAGCCTTACTGATTTTTATCGGATAAAATTTATTGTCCCCGATCCTGTAGATTTTAGTCGTTTTGTCGAAATTAGAGAACTCTAAGTGGATCTGCGTTTAAATTCCCGCATTATGTCGTCCTCTTTGTCTTTAGTTGCGGTTCGGTTGTCCGGTTTGCTCAGATTTCGAAATGCAGATCTTCGAATAACCGAGCTTTCCAGACGTAATTTACCGTATGTTTCTTGCTAGATATGTCAGTCCCATTGCCCAAAACCATTTTCAACCGGATCTTGAGCAACTAAATATTTTCAATATTTTGCGAAAATCTCTGATGTTAGCCTTACTGATTTTTATCGGATAAAATTTATTGTCCCCGATCCTGTAGACTTTAGTCGTTTTGTCGAAATTAGAGAACTCTAAGTGGATCTGCGTTTAAATTCCCGCATTATGTCGTCCTCTTTGTCTGTAGTTGCGGTTCGGTTGTACGGCTTGCTCAGATTTCAAAATGCAGATCTTCGAATAACCGCGCTTTCCAGTTGTAATTTACCGTATGTTTCTTGCTAGATATGTCAGTCCCATTGCCCAAAACCATTTTCAACCGGATCTTGAGCAACTAAATATTTTCAATATTTTGCGAAAATCTCTGATGTTAGCCTTACTGATTTTTATCGGATAAAATTTATTGTCACCGATCCTGTAGATTTTAGTCGTTTTGTCGAAATTAGAGAACTCTAAGTGGATCTGCGTTTAAATTCCCGCATTATGTCGTCCTCTTTGTCGGTAGTTGCGGTTCGGTTGTACGGCTTGCTCAGATTTCAAAATGCAGATCTTCGAATAACCGCGCTTTCCAGGTGTAATTTACCGTATGTTTCTTGCTAGATATGTCAGTCCCATTGCCCAAAACCATTTTCAACTGGATCTTGAGCAACTAAATATTTTCAATATTTTGCGAAAATCTCTGATGGTTAGCCTTACTGATTTTTATCGGATAAAATTTATTGTCCCCGATCCTGTAGATTTTAGTCGTTTTGTCGAAATTAGAGAACTCTAAGTGGATCTGCGTTTAAATTCCCGCATTATGTCGTCCTCTTTGTCTTTAGTTGCGGTTCGGTTGTCCGGCTTGCTCAGATTTCAAAATGCAGATCTTCGAATAACCGAGCTTTCCAGACGTAATTTACCGTATGTTTCTTGCTAGATATGTCAGTCCCATTGCCCAAAACCATTTTCAACCGGATCTTGAGCAACTAAATATTTTCAATATTTTGCGAAAATCTCTGATGGGTTAGCCTTACTGATTTTTATCGGATAAAATTTATTGTCCCCGATCCTGTAGATTTTAGTCGTTTTGTCGAAATTAGCGAACTCTAAGTGGATCTGTGTTTAAATTCCCGCATTATGTCGTCCTCTTTGTCTGTAGTTGCGGTTCGGTTGTCCGGCTTGCTCAGATTTCAAAATGCAGATCTTCGAATAACCGAGCTTTCCAGACGTAATTTACCGTATGTTTCTTGCTAGATATGTCAGTCCCATTGCCCAAAACCATTTTCAACCGGATCTTGAGCAACTAAATATTTTCAATGTTTTGCGAAAATCTCTGATGGTTAGCCTTACTGATTTTTATCGGATAAAATTTATTGTCCCCGATCCTGTAGATTTTAGTCGTTTTGTCGAAATTAGAGAACTCTAAGTGGATCTGCGTTTAAATTCCCGCATTATGTCGTCCTCTTTGTCTGTAGTTGCGGTTCGGTTGTCCGGCTTGCTCAGATTTCAAAAAGCAGATCTTCGAATAACCGAGCTTTCCAGACGTAATTTACCGTATGTTTCTTACTAGATAGGTCAGTCCCATTGCCCAAAACCATTTTCAACCGGATCTTGAGCAACTAAATATTTTCAATATTTTGCGAAAATCTCTGATGGTTAGCCTTACTGATTTTTATCGGATAAAATTTATTGTCCCCGATCCTGTAGATTTTAGTCGTTTTGTCGAAATTAGAGAACTCTAAGTGGATCTGCGTTTAAATTCCCGCATTATGTCGTCCTCTTTGTCTGTAGTTGCGGTTCGGTTGTCCGGCTTGCTCAGATTTCAAAATGCAGATCTTCGAATAACCGAGCTTTCCAGACGTAATTTACCGTATGTTTCTTGCTAGATATGTCAGTCCCATTGCCCAAAACCATTTTCAACCGGATCTTGAGCAACTAAATATTTTCAATATTTTACGAAAATCTCTGATGGGTTAGCCTTACTGATTTTTATCGGATAAAATTTATTGTCCCCGATCCTGTAGATTTTAGTCGTTTTGTCGAAATTAGAGAACTCTAAGTGGATCTGCGTTTAAATTCCCGCATTATGTCGTCCTCTTTGTCTGTAGTTGCGGTTCGGTTGTCCGGCTTGCTCAGATTTCAAAATGCAGATCTTCGAATAACCGAGCTTTCCAGACGTAATTTACCGTATGTTTCTTGCTAGATATGTCAGTCCCATTGCCCAAAACCATTTTCAACCGGATCTTGAGCAACTAAATATTTTCAATATTTTGCGAAAATCTCTGATGGTTAGCCTTACTGATTTTTATCGGATAAAATTTATTGTCCCCGATCCTGTAGATTTTAGTCGTTTTGTCGAAATTAGAGAACTCTAAGTGGATCTGCGTTTAAATTCCCGCATTATGTCGTCCTCTTTGTCTTTAGTTGCGGTTCGGTTGTCCGGCTTGCTCAGATTTCAAAATGCAGATCTTCGAATAACCGAGCTTTCCAGACGTAATTTACCGTATGTTTCTTGCTAGATATGTCAGTCCCATTGCCCAAAACCATTTTCAACCGGATCTTGAGCAACTAAATATTTTCAATATTTTGCGAAAATCTCTGATGGTTAGCCTTACTGATTTTTATCGGATAAAATTTATTGTCCCCGATCCTGTAGATTTTAGTCGTTTTGTCGAAATTAGAGAACTCTAAGTGGATCTGCGTTTAAATTCCCGCATTATGTCGTCCTCTTTGTCTTTAGTTGCGGTTCGGTTGTCCGGCTTGCTCAGATTTCAAAATGCAGATCTTCGAATAACCGAGCTTTCCAGACGTAATTTACCGTATGTTTCTTGCTAGATATGTCAGTCCCATTGCCCAAAACCATTTTCAACCGGATCTTGAGCAACTAAATATTTTCAATATTTTGCGAAAATCTCTGATGGTTAGCCTTACTGATTTTTATCGGATAAAATTTATTGTCCCCGATCCTGTAGATTTTAGTCGTTTTGTCGAAATTAGAGAACTCTAAGTGGATCTGCGTTTAAATTCCCGCATTATGTCGTCCTCTTTGTCTTTAGTTGCGGTTCGGTTGTCCGGCTTGCTCAGATTTCAAAATGCAGATCTTCGAATAACCGAGCTTTCCAGACGTAATTTACCGTATGTTTCTTGCTAGATATGTCAGTCCCATTGCCCAAAACCATTTTCAACCGGATCTTGAGCAACTAAATATTTTCAATATTTTGCGAAAATCTCTGATGGTTAGCCTTACTGATTTTTATCGGATAAAATTTATTGTCCCCGATCCTGTAGATTTTAGTCGTTTTGTCGAAATTAGAGAACTCTAAGTGGATCTGCGTTTAAATTCCCGCATTATGTCGTCCTCTTTGTCTTTAGTTGCGGTTCGGTTGTCCGGCTTGCTCAGATTTCAAAATGCAGATCTTCGAATAACCGAGCTTTCCAGACGTAATTTACCGTATGTTTCTTGCTAGATATGTCAGTCCCATTGCCCAAAACCATTTTCAACCGGATCTTGAGCAACTAAATATTTTCAATATTTTGCGAAAATCTCTGATGGTTAGCCTTACTGATTTTTATCGGATAAAATTTATTGTCCCCGATCCTGTAGATTTTAGTCGTTTTGTCGAAATTAGAGAACTCTAAGTGGATCTGCGTTTAAATTCCCGCATTATGTCGTCCTCTTTGTCTTTAGTTGCGGTTCGGTTGTCCGGCTTGCTCAGATTTCAAAATGCAGATCTTCGAATAACCGAGCTTTCCAGACGTAATTTACCGTATGTTTCTTGCTAGATATGTCAGTCCCATTGCCCAAAACCATTTTCAACCGGATCTTGAGCAACTAAATATTTTCAATATTTTGCGAAAATCTCTGATGGTTAGCCTTACTGATTTTTATCGGATAAAATTTATTGTCCCCGATCCTGTAGATTTTAGTCGTTTTGTCGAAATTAGAGAACTCTAAGTGGATCTGCGTTTAAATTCCCGCATTATGTCGTCCTCTTTGTCTTTAGTTGCGGTTCGGTTGTCCGGCTTGCTCAGATTTCAAAATGCAGATCTTCGAATAACCGAGCTTTCCAGACGTAATTTACCGTATGTTTCTTGCTAGATATGTCAGTCCCATTGCCCAAAACCATTTTCAACCGGATCTTGAGCAACTAAATATTTTCAACGTTTTGCGAAAATCTCTGATGGTTAGCCTTACTGATTTTTATCGGATAAAATTTATTGTCCCCGATCCTGTAGATTTTAGTCGTTTTGTCGAAATTAGCGAACTCTAAGTGGATCTGTGTTTAAATTCCCGCATTATGTCGTCCTCTTTTGTCTGTAGTTGCGGTTCGGTTGTCCGGCTTGCTCAGATTTCAAAATGCAGATCTTCGAATAACCGAGCTTTCCAGACGTAATTTACCGTATGTTTCTTGCTAGATATGTCAGTCCCATTGCCCAAAACCATTTTCAACCGGATCTTGAGCAACTAAATATTTTCAATATTTTGCGAAAATCTCTGATGACGTGAAAAGTTCTTAGAGTTCGATTCTCTACAAATCATGTGTGGATGCGGAAATGGTCCAGCCATCAGGGAATGTTGTTCCAATTACGGCCGCATGGCCGTTCTTAGTTCGTGGAGTGATTTGTCTGGTTAATTCCGATAACGAACGTTAGCCTTACTGATTTTTATCGGATAAAATTTATTGTCCCCGATCCTGTAGATTTTAGTCGTTTTGTCGAAATTAGCGAACTCTAAGTGGATCTGTGTTTAAATTCCCGCATTATGTCGTCCTCTTTGTCTGTAGTTGCGGTTCGGTTGTCCGGCTTGCTCAGATTTCAAAATGCAGATCTTCGAATAACCGAGCTTTCCAGACGTAATTTACCGTATGTTTCTTGCTAGATATGTCAGTCCCATTGCCCAAAACCATTTTCAACCGGATCTTGAGCAACTAAATATTTTCAATATTTTGCGAAAATCTCTGATGGTTAGCCTTACTGATTTTTATCGGATAAAATTTATTGTCCCCGATCCTGTAGATTTTAGTCGTTTTGTCGAAATTAGCGAACTCTAAGTGGATCTGTGTTTAAATTCCCGCATTATGTCGTCCTCTTTGTCTGTAGTTGCGGTTCGGTTGTCCGGCTTGCTCAGATTTCAAAAAGCAGATCTTCGAATAACCGAGCTTTCCAGACGTAATTTACCGTATGTTTCTTACTAGATAGGTCAGTCCCATTGCTCAAAACCATTTTCAACCGGATCTTGAGCAACTAAATATTTTCAGTATTTTGCGAAAATCTCTGATGAGCCTTACTGATTTTTATCGGATAAAATTTATTGTCACCGATCCTGTAGATTTTAGTCGTTTTGTCGAAATTAGAGAACTCTAAGTGGATCTGCGTTTAAATTCCCGCATTATGTCGTCCTCTTTGTCTTTAGTTGCGGTTCGGTTGTCCGGCTTGCTCAGATTTCAAAATGCAGATCTTCGAATAACCGAGCTTTCCAGACGTAATTTACCGTATGTTTCTTGCTAGATATGTCAGTCCCATTGCCCAAAACCATTTTCAACCGGATCTTGAGCAACTAAATATTTTCAATGTTTTGCGAAAATCTCTGATGGTTAGCCTTACTGATTTTTATCGGATAAAATTTATTGTCCCCGATCCTGTAGATTTTAGTCGTTTTGTCGAAATTAGAGAACTCTAAGTGGATCTGCGTTTAAATTCCCGCATTATGTCGTCCTCTTTGTCTGTAGTTGCGGTTCGGTTGTCCGGCTTGCTCAGATTTCAAAAAGCAGATCTTCGAATAACCGAGCTTTCCAGACGTAATTTACCGTATGTTTCTTGCTAGATATGTCAGTCCCATTGCCCAAAACCATTTTCAACCGGATCTTGAGCAACTAAATATTTTCAATATTTTGCGAAAATCTCTGATGGTTAGCCTTACTGATTTTTATCGGATAAAATTTATTGTCCCCGATCCTGTAGATTTTAGTCGTTTTGTCGAAATTAGAGAACTCTAAGTGGATCTGCGTTTAAATTCCCGCATTATGTCGTCCTCTTTGTCTGTAGTTGCGGTTCGGTTGTCCGGCTTGCTCAGATTTCAAAATGCAGATCTTCGAATAACCGAGCTTTCCAGACGTAATTTACCGTATGTTTCTTGCTAGATATGTCAGTCCCATTGCCCAAAACCATTTTCAACCGGTTCTTGAGCAACTAAATATTTTCAATATTTTGCGAAAATCTCTGATGGTTAGCCTTACTGATTTTTATCGGATAAAATTTATTGTCCCCGATCCTGTAAATTTTAGTCGTTTTGTCGAAATTAGAGAACTCTAAGTGGATCTGCGTTTAAATTCCCGCATTATGTCGTCCTCTTTGTCTGTAGTTGCGGTTCGGTTGTACGACTTGCTCAGATTTCAAAATGCAGATCTTCGAATAACCGCGCTTTCCAGACGTAATTTACCGTATGTTTCTTGCTAGATATGTCAGTCCCATTGCCCAAAACCATTTTCAACCGGATCTTGAGCAACTAAATATTTTCAATATTTTGCGAAAATCTCTGATGGTTAGCCTTACTGATTTTTATCGGATAAAATTTATTGTCCCCGATCCTGTAGATTTTAGTCGTTTTGTCGAAATTAGAGAACTCTAAGTGGATCTGTGTTTAAATTCCCGCATTATGTCGTCCTCTTTGTCTGTAGTTGCGGTTCGGTTGTCCGGCTTGCTCAGATTTCAAAAAGCAGATCTTCGAATAACCGAGCTTTCCAGACGTAATTTACCGTATGTTTCTTACTAGATAGGTCAGTCCCATTGCTCAAAACCATTTTCAACCGGATCTTGAGCAACTAAATATTTTCAATATTTTGCGAAAATCTCTGATGGTTAGCCTTACTGATTTTTATCGGATAAAATTTATTGTCCCCGATCCTGTAGATTTTAGTCGTTTTGTCGAAATTAGAGAACTCTAAGTGGATCTGCGTTTAAATTCCCGCATTATGTCGTTCTCTTTGTCTGTAGTTGCGGTTCGGTTGTCCGGCTTGCTCAGATTTCAAAATGCAGATCTTCGAATAACCGAGCTTTCCAGACGTAATTTACCGTATGTTTCTTGCTAGATAGGTCAGTCCCATTGCTCAAAACCATTTTCAACCGGATCTTGAGCAACTAAATATTTTCAGTATTTTGCGAAAATCTCTGATGAGCCTTACTGATTTTTATCGGATAAAATTTATTGTCACCGATCCTGTAAATTTTAAGTAAGTATGTCGTCCTCTTTGTCTGTAGTTGCGGTTCGGTTGTACGGCTTGCTCAGATTTCAAAATGCAGATCTTCGAATAACCGAGCTTTCCAGACGTAATTTACCGTATGTTTCTTGCTAGATATGTCAGTCCCATTGCCCAAAACCATTTTCAACCGGATCTTGAGCAACTAAATATTTTCAATATTTTGCGAAAATCTCTGATGGTTAGCCTTACTGATTTTTATCGGATAAAATTTATTGTCCCCGATCCTGTAGATTTTAGTCGTTTTGTCGAAATTAGAGAACTCTAAGTGGATCTGCGTTTAAATTCCCGCATTATGTCGTCCTCTTTGTCTGTAGTTGCGGTTCGGTTGTCCGGCTTGCTCAGATTTCAAAATGCAGATCTTCGAATAACCGAGCTTTCCAGACGTAATTTACCGTATGTTTCTTGCTAGAAATGTCAGTCCCATTGCCCAAAACCATTTTCAACCGGATCTTGAGCAACTAAATATTTTCAATATTTTGCGAAAATCTCTGATGGTTAGCCTTACTGATTTTTATCGGATAAAATTTATTGTCCCCGACCCTGTAGATTTTAGTCGTTTTGTCGAAATTAGAGAACTCTAAGTGGATCTGCGTTTAAATTCCCGCATTATGTCGTCCTCTTTGTCTGTAGTTGCGGTTCGGTTGTCCGGCTTGCTCAGATTTCAAAATGCAGATCTTCGAATAACCGAGCTTTCCAGACGTAATTTACCGTATGTTTCTTGCTAGATATGTCAGTCCCATTGCCCAAAACCATTTTCAACCGGATCTTGAGCAACTAAATATTTTCAATATTTTGCGAAAATCTCTGATGGTTAGCCTTACTGATTTTTATCGGATAAAATTTATTGTCACCGATCCTGTAAAATTTAGTCGTTTTGTCGAAATTAGAGAACTCTAAGTGGATTTGCGTTTAAATTCCCGCATTATGACGTCCTCTTTGTCGGTAGTTGCGGTTCGGTTGTACGGCTTGCCCAGATTTCAAAATGCAGATCTTCGAATAACCGCGCTTTCCAGATGTAATTTACCGTATGTTTCTTGCTAGATATGTCAGTCCCATTGTCCAAAACCATTTTCAACCGGATTTTGAGCAACTAACTATTTTCAATATTTTGCGAAAATCTCTGATGGTTAGCCTTACTGATTTTTATCGGATAAAATTTATTGTCACCGATCCTGTAGATTTTAGTCGTTTTGTCGAAATTAGAGAACTCTAAGTGGATCTGCGTTTAAAATCCCGCATTATGTCGTCCTCTTTGTCTGTAGTTGCGGTTCGGTTGTCCGACTTGCCCAGATTTCAAAATGCAGATCTTCGAATAACCGCGCTTTCCAGATGTAATTTACCGTATGTTTCTTGCTAGATATGTCAGTCCCATTGTCCAAAACCATTTTCAACCGGATCTTGAGCAACTAACTATTTTCAATATTTTGCGAAAATCTCTGATGGTTAGCCTTACTGATTTTTATCGGATAAAATTTATTGTCCCCGACCCTGTAGATTTTAGTCGTTTTGTCGAAATTAGAGAACTCTAAGTGGATCTGCGTTTAAATTCCCGCATTATGTCGTCCTCTTTGTCTGTAGTTGCGGTTCGGTTGTCCGGCTTGCTCAGATTTCAAAATGCAGATCTTCGAATAACCGAGCTTTCCAGACGTAATTTACCGTATGTTTCTTGCTAGATATGTCAGTCCCATTGCCCAAAACCATTTTCAACCGGATCTTGAGCAACTAAATATTTTCAATATTTTGCGAAAATCTCTGATGGTTAGCCTTACTGATTTTTATCGGATAAAATTTATTGTCCCCGATCCTGTAAAATTTAGTCGTTTTGTCGAAATTAGAGAACTCTAAGTGGATTTGCGTTTAAATTCCCGCATTATGACGTCCTCTTTGTCGGTAGTTGCGGTTCGGTTGTACGGCTTGCCCAGATTTCAAAATGCAGATCTTCGAATAACCGCGCTTTCCAGATGTAATTTACCGTATGTTTCTTGCTAGATATGTCAGTCCCATTGTCCAAAACCATTTTCAACCGGATCTTGAGCAACTAACTATTTTCAATATTTTGCGAAAATCTCTGATGGTTAGCCTTACTGATTTTTATCGGATAAAATTTATTGTCCCCGATCCTGTAGATTTTAGTCGTTTTGTCGAAATTAGAGAACTCTAAGTGGATCTGCGTTTAAATTCCCGCATTATGTCGTCCTCTTTGTCTGTAGTTGCGGTTCGGTTGTCCGACTTGCCCAGATTTCAAAATGCAGATCTTCGAATAACCGCGCTTTCCAGATGTAATTTACCGTATGTTTCTTGCTAGATATGTCAGTCCCATTGTCCAAAACCATTTTCAACCGGATCTTGAGCAACTAACTATTTTCAATATTTTGCGAAAATCTCTGATGGTTAGCCTTACTGATTTTTATCGGATAAAATTTATTGTCCCCGACCCTGTAGATTTTAGTCGTTTTGTCGAAATTAGAGAACTCTAAGTGGATCTGCGTTTAAATTCCCGCATTATGTCGTCCTCTTTGTCTGTAGTTGCGGTTCGGTTGTCCGACTTGCCCAGATTTCAAAATGCAGATCTTCGAATAACCGCGCTTTCCAGATGTAATTTACCGTATGTTTCTTGCTAGATATGTCAGTCCCATTGTCCAAAACCATTTTCAACCGGATCTTGAGCAACTAACTATTTTCAATATTTTGCGAAAATCTCTGATGGTTAGCCTTACTGATTTTTATCGGATAAAATTTATTGTCCCCGACCCTGTAGATTTTAGTCGTTTTGTCGAAATTAGAGAACTCTAAGTGGATCTGCGTTTAAATTCCCGCATTATGTCGTCCTCTTTGTCTGTAGTTGCGGTTCGGTTGTCCGGCTTGCTCAGATTTCAAAATGCAGATCTTCGAATAACCGAGCTTTCCAGACGTAATTTACCGTATGTTTCTTGCTAGATATGTCAGTCCCATTGCCCAAAACCATTTTCAACCGGATCTTGAGCAACTAAATATTTTCAATATTTTGCGAAAATCTCTGATGGTTAGCCTTACTGATTTTTATCGGATAAAATTTATTGTCACCGATCCTGTAAAATTTAGTCGTTTTGTCGAAATTAGAGAACTCTAAGTGGATTTGCGTTTAAATTCCCGCATTATGACGTCCTCTTTGTCGGTAGTTGCGGTTCGGTTGTACGGCTTGCCCATATTTCAAAATGCAGATCTTCGAATAACCGCGCTTTCCAGATGTAATTTACCGTATGTTTCTTGCTAGATATGTCAGTCCCATTGTCCAAAACCATTTTCAACCGGATCTTGAGCAACTAACTATTTTCAATATTTTGCGAAAATCTCTGATGTGTTAGCCTTACTGATTTTTATCGGATAAAATTTATTGTCCCCGATCCTGTAGATTTTAGTCGTTTTGTCGAAATTAGAGAACTCTAAGTGGATCTGCGTTTAAATTCCCGCATTATGTCGTCCTCTTTGTCTGTAGTTGCGGTTCGGTTGTCCGACTTGCCCAGATTTCAAAATGCAGATCTTCGAATAACCGCGCTTTCCAGATGTAATTTACCGTATGTTTCTTGCTAGATATGTCAGTCCCATTGTCCAAAACCATTTTCAACCGGATCTTGAGCAACTAACTATTTTCAATATTTTGCGAAAATCTCTGATGGTTAGCCTTACTGATTTTTATCGGATAAAATTTATTGTCCCCGATCCTGTAGATTTTAGTCGTTTTGTCGAAATTAGAGAACTCTAAGTGGATCTGCGTTTAAATTCCCGCATTATGTCGTCCTCTTTGTCTGTAGTTGCGGTTCGGTTGTCCGGCTTGCTCAGATTTCAAAATGCAGATCTTCGAATAACCGAGCTTTCCAGACGTAATTTACCGTATGTTTCTTGCTAGATATGTCAGTCCCATTGCCCAAAACCATTTTCAACCGGATCTTGAGCAACTAAATATTTTCAATATTTTGCGAAAATCTCTGATGGTTAGCCTTACTGATTTTTATCGGATAAAATTTATTGTCCCCGATCCTGTAGATTTTAGTCGTTTTGTCGAAATTAGAGAACTCTAAGTGGATCTGCGTTTAAATTCCCGCATTATGTCGTCCTCTTTGTCTGTAGTTGCGGTTCGGTTGTCCGGCTTGCTCAGATTTCAAAATGCAGATCTTCGAATAACCGAGCTTTCCAGACGTAATTTACCGTATGTTTCTTGCTAGATATGTCAGTCCCATTGCCCAAAACCATTTTCAACCGGATCTTGAGCAACTAACTATTTTCAATATTTTGCGAAAATCTCTGATGGTTAGCCTTACTGATTTTTATCGGATAAAATTTATTGTCCCCGATCCTGTAGATTTTAGTCGTTTTGTCGAAATTAGAGAACTCTAAGTGGATCTGCGTTTAAATTCCCGCATTATGTCGTCCTCTTTGTCTGTAGTTGCGGTTCGGTTGTCCGGCTTGCTCAGATTTCAAAATGCAGATCTTCGAATAACCGAGCTTTCCAGACGTAATTTACCGTATGTTTCTTGCTAGATATGTCAGTCCCATTGCCCAAAACCATTTTCAACCGGATCTTGAGCAACTAAATATTTTCAATATTTTGCGAAAATCTCTGATGGTTAGCCTTACTGATTTTTATCGGATAAAATTTATTGTCACCGATCCTGTAAATTTTAGTCGTTTTGTCGAAATTAGAGAACTCTAAGTGGATCTGCGTTTAAATTCCCGCATTATGTCGTCCTCTTTGTCTGTAGTTGCGGTTCGGTTGTACGACTTGCGCAGATTTCAAAATGCAGATCTTCGAATAACCGCGCTTTCCAGATGTAATTTACCGTATGTTTCTTGCTAGATATGTCAGTCCCATTGTCCAAAACCATTTTCAACCGGATTTTGAGCAACTAACTATTTTCAATATTTTGCGAAAATCTCTGATGGTTAGCCTTACTGATTTTTATCGGATAAAATTTATTGTCCCCGATCCTGTAGATTTTAGTCGTTTTGTCGAAATTAGAGAACTCTAAGTGGATCTGCGTTTAAA
The DNA here is from genome assembly GCA_963691935.1 of Nephrotoma guestfalica. Lineage (NCBI taxonomy): Eukaryota > Metazoa > Arthropoda > Insecta > Diptera > Tipulidae > Nephrotoma > Nephrotoma guestfalica. Next base: position 219,787,997 of record OY829914.1, read on the forward strand.
TTCCCGCATTATGTCGTCCTCTTTGTCTGTAGTTGCGGTTCGGTTGTCCGACTTGCCCAGATTTCAAAATGCAGATCTTCGAATAACCGCGCTTTCCAGATGTAATTTACCGTATGTTTCTTGCTAGATATGTCAGTCCCATTGCCCAAAACCATTTTCAACCGGATCTTGAGCAACTAAATATTTTCAATATTTTGCGAAAATCTCTGATGGTTAGCCTTACTGATTTTTATCGGATAAAATTTATTGTCCCCGATCCTGTAGATTTTAGTCGTTTTGTCGAAATTAGAGAACTCTAAGTGGATCTGCGTTTAAATTCCCGCATTATGTCGTCCTCTTTGTCTTTAGTTGCGGTTCGGTTGTCCGGCTTGCTCAGATTTCAAAATGCAGATCTTCGAATAACCGAGCTTTCCAGACGTAATTTACCGTATGTTTCTTGCTAGATATGTCAGTCCCATTGCCCAAAACCATTTTCAACCGGATCTTGAGCAACTAAATATTTTCAATATTTTACGAAAATCTCTGATGGGTTAGCCTTACTGATTTTTATCGGATAAAATTTATTGTCCCCGATCCTGTAGATTTTAGTCGTTTTGTCGAAATTAGAGAACTCTAAGTGGATCTGCGTTTAAATTCCCGCATTATGTCGTCCTCTTTGTCTGTAGTTGCGGTTCGGTTGTCCGGCTTGCTCAGATTTCAAAATGCAGATCTTCGAATAACCGAGCTTTCCAGACGTAATTTACCGTATGTTTCTTGCTAGATATGTCAGTCCCATTGCCCAAAACCATTTTCAACCGGATCTTGAGCAACTAAATATTTTCAATATTTTGCGAAAATCTCTGATGGTTAGCCTTACTGATTTTTATCGGATAAAATTTATTGTCCCCGATCCTGTAGATTTTAGTCGTTTTGTCGAAATTAGAGAACTCTAAGTGGATCTGCGTTTAAATTCCCGCATTATGTCGTCCTCTTTGTCTGTAGTTGCGGTTCGGTTGTCCGGCTTGCTCAGATTTCAAAATGCAGATCTTCGAATAACCGAGCTTTCCAGACGTAATTTACCGTATGTTTCTTGCTAGATATGTCAGTCCCATTGCCCAAAACCATTTTCAACCGGATCTTGAGCAACTAAATATTTTCAATATTTTGCGAAAATCTCTGATGGTTAGCCTTACTGATTTTTATCGGATAAAATTTATTGTCCCCGATCCTGTAGATTTTAGTCGTTTTGTCGAAATTAGAGAACTCTAAGTGGATCTGCGTTTAAATTCCCGCATTATGTCGTCCTCTTTGTCTGTAGTTGCGGTTCGGTTGTCCGGCTTGCTCAGATTTCAAAATGCAGATCTTCGAATAACCGAGCTTTCCAGACGTAATTTACCGTATGTTTCTTGCTAGATATGTCAGTCCCATTGCCCAAAACCATTTTCAACCGGATCTTGAGCAACTAAATATTTTCAATATTTTGCGAAAATCTCTGATGGTTAGCCTTACTGATTTTTATCGGATAAAATTTATTGTCCCCGATCCTGTAGATTTTAGTCGTTTTGTCGAAATTAGAGAACTCTAAGTGGATCTGCGTTTAAATTCCCGCATTATGTCGTCCTCTTTGTCTTTAGTTGCGGTTCGGTTGTCCGGCTTGCTCAGATTTCAAAATGCAGATCTTCGAATAACCGAGCTTTCCAGACGTAATTTACCGTATGTTTCTTGCTAGATATGTCAGTCCCATTGCCCAAAACCATTTTCAACCGGATCTTGAGCAACTAAATATTTTCAATATTTTGCGAAAATCTCTGATGGTTAGCCTTACTGATTTTTATCGGATAAAATTTATTGTCCCCGATCCTGTAGATTTTAGTCGTTTTGTCGAAATTAGAGAACTCTAAGTGGATCTGCGTTTAAATTCCCGCATTATGTCGTCCTCTTTGTCTGTAGTTGCGGTTCGGTTGTCCGGCTTGCTCAGATTTCAAAATGCAGATCTTCGAATAACCGAGCTTTCCAGACGTAATTTACCGTATGTTTCTTGCTAGATATGTCAGTCCCATTGCCCAAAACCATTTTCAACCGGATCTTGAGCAACTAAATATTTTCAATATTTTGCGAAAATCTCTGATGGTTAGCCTTACTGATTTTTATCGGATAAAATTTATTGTCCCCGATCCTGTAGATTTTAGTCGTTTTGTCGAAATTAGCGAACTCTAAGTGGATCTGTGTTTAAATTCCCGCATTATGTCGTCCTCTTTGTCTGTAGTTGCGGTTCGGTTGTCCGGCTTGCTCAGATTTCAAAATGCAGATCTTCGAATAACCGAGCTTTCCAGACGTAATTTACCGTATGTTTCTTGCTAGATATGTCAGTCCCATTGCCCAAAACCATTTTCAACCGGATCTTGAGCAACTAAATATTTTCAATATTTTGCGAAAATCTCTGATGGTTAGCCTTACTGATTTTTATCGGATAAAATTTATTGTCCCCGATCCTGTAGATTTTAGTCGTTTTGTCGAAATTAGCGAACTCTAAGTGGATCTGTGTTTAAATTCCCGCATTATGTCGTCCTCTTTGTCTGTAGTTGCGGTTCGGTTGTCCGGCTTGCTCAGATTTCAAAATGCAGATCTTCGAATAACCGAGCTTTCCAGACGTAATTTACCGTATGTTTCTTGCTAGATATGTCAGTCCCATTGCCCAAAACCATTTTCAACCGGTTCTTGAGCAACTAAATATTTTCAATATTTTGCGAAAATCTCTGATGGTTAGCCTTACTGATTTTTATCGGATAAAATTTATTGTCCCCGATCCTGTAGATTTTAGTCGTTTTGTCGAAATTAGAGAACTCTAAGTGGATCTGCGTTTAAATTCCCGCATTATGTCGTCCTCTTTGTCTGTAGTTGCGGTTCGGTTGTACGGCTTGCTCAGATTTCAAAATGCAGATCTTCGAATAACCGCGCTTTCCAGACGTAATTTACCGTATGTTTCTTGCTAGATATGTCAGTCCCATTGCCCAAAACCATTTTCAACCGGATCTTGAGCAACTAAATATTTTCAATATTTTGCGAAAATCTCTGATGGTTAGCCTTACTGATTTTTATCGGATAAAATTTATTGTCCCCGATCCTGTAGATTTTAGTCGTTTTGTCGAAATTAGAGAACTCTAAGTGGATCTGCGTTTAAATTCCCGCATTATGTCGTCCTCTTTGTCTGTAGTTGCGGTTCGGTTGTCCGGCTTGCTCAGATTTCAAAATGCAGATCTTCGAATAACCGAGCTTTCCAGACGTAATTTACCGTATGTTTCTTGCTAGATATGTCAGTCCCATTGCCCAAAACCATTTTCAACCGGATCTTGAGCAACTAAATATTTTCAATATTTTGCGAAAATCTCTGATGGTTAGCCTTACTGATTTTTATCGGATAAAATTTATTGTCCCCGATCCTGTAGATTTTAGTCGTTTTGTCGAAATTAGAGAACTCTAAGTGGATCTGCGTTTAAATTCCCGCATTATGTCGTCCTCTTTGTCTGTAGTTGCGGTTCGGTTGTCCGGCTTGCTCAGATTTCAAAATGCAGATCTTCGAATAACCGAGCTTTCCAGACGTAATTTACCGTATGTTTCTTGCTAGATATGTCAGTCCCATTGCCCAAAACCATTTTCAACCGGATCTTGAGCAACTAAATATTTTCAATATTTTGCGAAAATCTCTGATGGTTAGCCTTACTGATTTTTATCGGATAAAATTTATTGTCCCCGATCCTGTAGATTTTAGTCGTTTTGTCGAAATTAGAGAACTCTAAGTGGATCTGCGTTTAAATTCCCGCATTATGTCGTCCTCTTTGTCTGTAGTTGCGGTTCGGTTGTCCGGCTTGCTCAGATTTCAAAATGCAGATCTTCGAATAACCGAGCTTTCCAGACGTAATTTACCGTATGTTTCTTGCTAGAAATGTCAGTCCCATTGCCCAAAACCATTTTCAACCGGATCTTGAGCAACTAAATATTTTCAATATTTTGCGAAAATCTCTGATGGTTAGCCTTACTGATTTTTATCGGATAAAATTTATTGTCCCCGATCCTGTAGATTTTAGTCGTTTTGTCGAAATTAGATAACTCTAAGTGGATCTGCGTTTAAATTCCCGCATTATGTCGTCCTCTTTGTCTGTAGTTGCGGTTCGGTTGTCCGGCTTGCTCAGATTTCAAAATGCAGATCTTCGAATAACCGAGCTTTCCAGACGTAATTTACCGTATGTTTCTTGCTAGATATGTCAGTCCCATTGCCCAAAACCATTTTCAACCGGATCTTGAGCAACTAAATATTTTCAATATTTTGCGAAAATCTCTGATGGTTAGCCTTACTGATTTTTGTCGGATAAAATTTATTGTCACCGATCCTGTAAAATTTAGTCGTTTTGTCGAAATTAGAGAACTCTAAGTGGATTTGCGTTTAAATTCCCGCATTATGACGTCCTCTTTGTCGGTAGTTGCGGTTCGGTTGTACGGCTTGCCCAGATTTCAAAATGCAGATCTTCGAATAATCGCGCTTTCCAGGTGTAATTTACCGTATGTTTCTTGCTAGATATGTCAGTCCCATTGTCCAAAACCATTTTCAACCGGATCTTGAGCAACTAACTATTTTCAATATTTTGCGAAAATCTCTGATGGTTAGCCTTACTGATTTTTATCGGATAAAATTTATTGTCCCCGATCCTGTAGATTTTAGTCGTTTTGTCGAAATTAGAGAACTCTAAGTGGATCTGCGTTTAAATTCCCGCATTATGTCGTCCTCTTTGTCTGTAGTTGCGGTTCGGTTGTCCGACTTGCCCAGATTTCAAAATGCAGATCTTCGAATAACCGCGCTTTCCAGATGTAATTTACCGTATGTTTCTTGCTAGATATGTCAGTCCCATTGTCCAAAACCATTTTCAACCGGATCTTGAGCAACTAAATATTTTCAATATTTTGCGAAAATCTCTGATGGTTAGCCTTACTGATTTTTATCGGATAAAATTTATTGTCACCGATCCTGTAAAATTTAGTCGTTTTGTCGAAATTAGAGAACTCTAAGTGGATCTGCGTTTAAATTCCCGCATTATGTCGTCCTCTTTGTCTGTAGTTGCGGTTCGGTTGTCCGACTTGCCCAGATTTCAAAATGCAGATCTTCGAATAACCGCGCTTTCCAGATGTAATTTACCGTATGTTTCTTGCTAGATATGTCAGTCCCATTGTCCAAAACCATTTTCAACCGGATCTTGAGCAACTAACTATTTTCAATATTTTGCGAAAATCTCTGATGGTTAGCCTTACTGATTTTTATCGGATAAAATTTATTGTCCCCGATCCTGTAGATTTTAGTCGTTTTGTCGAAATTAGAGAACTCTAAGTGGATCTGCGTTTAAATTCCCGCATTATGTCGTCCTCTTTGTCTGTAGTTGCGGTTCGGTTGTACGGCTTGCTCAGATTTCAAAATGCAGATCTTCGAATAACCGCGCTTTCCAGACGTAATTTACCGTATGTTTCTTGCTAGATATGTCAGTCCCATTGCCCAAAACCATTTTCAACCGGATCTTGAGCAACTAAATATTTTCAATATTTTGCGAAAATCTCTGATGGTTAGCCTTACTGATTTTTATCGGATAAAATTTATTGTCCCCGATCCTGTAGATTTTAGTCGTTTTGTCGAAATTAGAGAACTCTAAGTGGATCTGCGTTTAAATTCCCGCATTATGTCGTCCTCTTTGTCTGTAGTTGCGGTTCGGTTGTCCGGCTTGCTCAGATTTCAAAATGCAGATCTTCGAATAACCGAGCTTTCCAGACGTAATTTACCGTATGTTTCTTGCTAGAAATGTCAGTCCCATTGCCCAAAACCATTTTCAACCGGATCTTGAGCAACTAAATATTTTCAATATTTTGCGAAAATCTCTGATGGTTAGCCTTACTGATTTTTATCGGATAAAATTTATTGTCCCCGATCCTGTAGATTTTAGTCGTTTTGTCGAAATTAGATAACTCTAAGTGGATCTGCGTTTAAATTCCCGCATTATGTCGTCCTCTTTGTCTGTAGTTGCGGTTCGGTTGTCCGGCTTGCTCAGATTTCAAAATGCAGATCTTCGAATAACCGAGCTTTCCAGACGTAATTTACCGTATGTTTCTTGCTAGATATGTCAGTCCCATTGCCCAAAACCATTTTCAACCGGATCTTGAGCAACTAAATATTTTCAATATTTTGCGAAAATCTCTGATGGTTAGCCTTACTGATTTTTGTCGGATAAAATTTATTGTCACCGATCCTGTAAAATTTAGTCGTTTTGTCGAAATTAGAGAACTCTAAGTGGATTTGCGTTTAAATTCCCGCATTATGACGTCCTCTTTGTCGGTAGTTGCGGTTCGGTTGTACGGCTTGCCCAGATTTCAAAATGCAGATCTTCGAATAATCGCGCTTTCCAGGTGTAATTTACCGTATGTTTCTTGCTAGATATGTCAGTCCCATTGTCCAAAACCATTTTCAACCGGATCTTGAGCAACTAACTATTTTCAATATTTTGCGAAAATCTCTGATGGTTAGCCTTACTGATTTTTATCGGATAAAATTTATTGTCCCCGATCCTGTAGATTTTAGTCGTTTTGTCGAAATTAGAGAACTCTAAGTGGATCTGCGTTTAAATTCCCGCATTATGTCGTCCTCTTTGTCTGTAGTTGCGGTTCGGTTGTCCGACTTGCCCAGATTTCAAAATGCAGATCTTCGAATAACCGCGCTTTCCAGATGTAATTTACCGTATGTTTCTTGCTAGATATGTCAGTCCCATTGTCCAAAACCATTTTCAACCGGATCTTGAGCAACTAAATATTTTCAATATTTTGCGAAAATCTCTGATGGTTAGCCTTACTGATTTTTATCGGATAAAATTTATTGTCACCGATCCTGTAGATTTTAGTCGTTTTGTCGAAATTAGAGAACTCTAAGTGGATCTGCGTTTAAATTCCCGCATTATGTCGTCCTCTTTGTCTGTAGTTGCGGTTCGGTTGTCCGACTTGCCCAGATTTCAAAATGCAGATCTTCGAATAACCGCGCTTTCCAGATGTAATTTACCGTATGTTTCTTGCTAGATATGTCAGTCCCATTGTCCAAAACCATTTTCAACCGGATCTTGAGCAACTAACTATTTTCAATATTTTGCGAAAATCTCTGATGGTTAGCCTTACTGATTTTTATCGGATAAAATTTATTGTCCCCGATCCTGTAGATTTTAGTCGTTTTGTCGAAATTAGAGAACTCTAAGTGGATCTGCGTTTAAATTCCCGCATTATGTCGTCCTCTTTGTCTGTAGTTGCGGTTCGGTTGTCCGGCTTGCTCAGATTTCAAAATGCAGATCTTCGAATAACCGAGCTTTCCAGACGTAATTTACCGTATGTTTCTTGCTAGATATGTCAGTCCCATTGCCCAAAACCATTTTCAACCGGATCTTGAGCAACTAAATATTTTCAATATTTTGCGAAAATCTCTGATGGTTAGCCTTACTGATTTTTATCGGATAAAATTTATTGTCACCGATCCTGTAAATTTTAGTCGTTTTGTCGAAATTAGAGAACTCTAAGTGGATCTGCGTTTAAATTCCCGCATTATGTCGTCCTCTTTGTCTGTAGTTGCGGTTCGGTTGTCCGGCTTGCTCAGATTTCAAAATGCAGATCTTCGAATAACCGAGCTTTCCAGACGTAATTTACCGTATGTTTCTTGCTAGATATGTCAGTCCCATTGCCCAAAACCATTTTCAACCGGATCTTGAGCAACTAACTATTTTCAATATTTTGCGAAAATCTCTGATGGTTAGCCTTACTGATTTTTATCGGATAAAATTTATTGTCCCCGATCCTGTAGATTTTAGTCGTTTTGTCGAAATTAGAGAACTCTAAGTGGATCTGCGTTTAAATTCCCGCATTATGTCGTCCTCTTTGTCTGTAGTTGCGGTTCGGTTGTCCGGCTTGCTCAGATTTCAAAATGCAGATCTTCGAATAACCGAGCTTTCCAGACGTAATTTACCGTATGTTTCTTGCTAGATATGTCAGTCCCATTGCCCAAAACCATTTTCAACCGGATCTTGAGCAACTAAATATTTTCAATATTTTGCGAAAATCTCTGATGGTTAGCCTTACTGATTTTTATCGGATAAAATTTATTGTCCCGGTTGTACATTCGGTTGTACGGCTTGCCCAGATTTCAAAATGCAGATCTTCGAATAACCGCGCTTTCCAGGTGTAATTTACCGTATGTTTCTTGCTAGATATGTCAGTCCCATTGTCCAAAACCATTTTCAACCGGATCTTGAGCAACTAACTATTTTCAATATTTTGCGAAAATCTCTGATGGTTAGCCTTACTGATTTTTATCGGATAAAATTTATTGTCCCCGATCCTGTAGATTTTAGTCGTTTTGTCGAAATTAGAGAACTCTAAGTGGATCTGCGTTTAAATTCCCGCATTATGTCGTCCTCTTTGTCTGTAGTTGCGGTTCGGTTGTCCGGCTTGCTCAGATTTCAAAATGCAGATCTTCGAATAACCGAGCTTTCCAGACGTAATTTACCGTATGTTTCTTGCTAGATATGTCAGTCCCATTGCCCAAAACCATTTTCAACCGGATCTTGAGCAACTAAATATTTTCAATATTTTGCGAAAATCTCTGATGGTTAGCCTTACTGATGTTTATCGGATAAAATTTATTGTCACAGATCTTGTAATTTTTAGTCGTTTTGTCGAAATTAGAGAACTCTAAGTGGATCTGCGTTTAAATTCCCGCATTATGTAGTCGTCTTTGCCACGAAAATGTCGTCCAGTTTACCTGCAATAGACGATTGAAGTTTTGATGTGCTTGTCTGACGAAGTTCAATCTCCTCATACGTAATATGAAATAACTCATCTCCCAAACACATATTGCTCATGCAGTCTGTCAACCCGATAAACGTATGTTTGTGCAAATTTTCTATTGGGAATGTGAAATTTAAAATCTTGTATGAGAATTTAGAAATGTATGTCTAAGTTCTGGTTCAGAAGATAGGTGCAGAATTCATGGATATCTTAGACAATTTTTAAGAGCTAACTGCTGCTGGAACCAGGTAAATATTTAAAGTCGGGATGGATTTGATGTTCATTGTGATTATTTGATGTAAATATTATTACCAACATGTTGTTTCGCCTTACAATTCTGAAATGGTTACTTGATTTTGGCCATCTTAGGGATTTTGCACTAACTAGGTGGCGTTGAATACAGCGACTTAGAAAAATTCTGTGATTGATTACTGAGAGTTTGAGATGTCTTAATCGGATTAAACGCTGGAATATTGCTAAGAATTTTTAATACGGAAAATCTGGAACGTGGCGGGGTGCATGAACTAAAAACAAGCAAATAATATTTCATCCTTTTTATCGTCGAAAAGCCCAACATACTCAAACGCATAAACTGGGAAAACATCCAAATGAATAAATACTGTTTATGAATTTATCCCGGAGATAAACAAACAAAACAAAAACTTTTTTAATTTTGGGGAGGGTTTGTTCCGAAATTGGTTAATTTGGGTAGTAAATAATTAAACGAAAACTATAAAAGTTTTACCCTCGTATAAAAGAGGGGTGAAATAATTTCGATGGAGTAACTAAACCATGAGACAAGATGAAATTATTGGGTTGCGGTGTTGAGTTTGATTAGGGGACGCAACATAATAATTATGCTGTTATAATGACTTAATTTCTTTTGTTCGTTGGGTTTATAACAGCACCTGCCTGTTTAATATTATTTATGGACAATTATTTAGCGACAAATGTGTAGCTTTCAAATGATCTGACTAATTAGCTTCGATATAATTAGTATAAACCGAGGATAACGTAACCAAGGTACCGAAAACTTTACCAGACGACAACTTCGTGTACATAGACTTTTGCTGAGGCGATGAGTACTGCTAAAACATTCAGACCATAACACGAGTATAAAAAATGGAAGAGGAATATTTCTGAGTAAATGACCATTTTGGGGCCTTGGTCTGGTTCGACCTTGTACCATCACTATTTAGTCTTAGGATATGTGTCATTTTTTTACGGTTTATCGAAATTTAGAAAAGGGATAAAGTTCACATTTATGCCAACAGGTTAAAATCACGCAGAAAAATGCAAATTCATTCTTGAAAAATGAGATAAAAACTACGTCGACAGTGCAATATCGTGATGGTACAAGATCCCAACCCTGGCCTTCTTCGATATAGTTTTTTGCAGCGCTTAGGTGTAACATATCTTCAATGGTAAGGCCATATCGTGCTAATTATTAATCCGGAGCCAAAAATCAAACTTTCTCCCTATATTTTTCTGAATTTCTGATCAATTTTTAATCGATTTTAACTGGTAATCAAGCCCGGCCGACATACATTGATCTTTTAACATATTCTCCTAAAAATAGGAGTTGCAGAAAAATAATTTTGTTCTCACGTTTGACCATGAATTGCGACTCAGTAAATGGATTCCGTTTGTATGGAATTGCTAGAGGAATGAGATGTTGAAAGAATTACGCTGACGCGTGCAGTTAATTTTAAAATTTACAATATTTTACAGTCACTTGATTGATTGATCAGTGTGTTTAGACAAGTGTTTTGGACAACGCCAGTTCCATCCATGCATCCTTTCTTATATATAACATAAAGTAGGATTATTATTATTAGTAACATAAAAATTGACCCGAGTATAGTTACCTGATCAAGTAGTCAATTGTCACAACCGCTATATCAATACGATGACCAGAATCCCTTTAACGCATTAATGTCCATGTTGAATAGGTGACAAGAATCAGAATTGCATTCGATTTCGGATACTTCGGATACAAAAATCTGCCCCTACTAATTTTTATCAAAATTATTCAAGATTTAAAACAAAAATTTAAAAACGATCAACTCCCTGAATGAATTTTCTCAAAATTAGGAATCGACACAATTTTTAAAAATAGTAAAATGACCTAGACTCCACCAAACGACCTTTCAAATGAATTTTACATAAATCAGGACTCGTTACAATCGATTCCCCTCACTCGAACCTCCCGTTACTAATAGCGTTTGGAAGCTCCAAGTATATATGCCGTACCTCTTAATCGGAAATTTCAGTAATTCCTGATACAGTGAGCCTCCTGTTCAAGTGGTTCTTGAAACATTCTAAATAATTTTGATTTTTCATGATTTTAGATTTTAAAAATCTCTTCCTTTAGAGTTTTAAAAAAATATTTTTAAAACTTTCCAAATTTCGTATTAATCGTTTTGCTATTAATCCCAGGAACTAAAACAAGCGAGTATCCTATAATGAAATGTCCTGGTGGTAATACTCCAGTTTTTGCATAAGTTGGTAATGCACACGGTGGTTGTGCTGTTTAAAGTTCTTCTACGGTGAAATGGTTTCTCCAATAACTCATCTAAAATGGTATTTCATAGACTTCACAGCTACTTTAAAAATCCCCAAATAGTCGAGCATTCGACGGGTTAAAGTGTCCGGTAATAAAAATCGTCTAAAAGAGTGCTATAAATATAATTTTGTTTAACTTTAAGAATTTTAAAACTACTCATATTTGTGTACCTACGACGGCGGATTGAAAATGAAGCTACCTAAGTAGGAGAACTAAATTTTTTTTTGCCAAAAAACCATTTATTTCTCAACGATATTCCAACTTTATTATACCATCTGAATAATACGATTTCGGGAACCCCTCAAAATACGCGTTAGTTTCGATAATCACTTCTTCGTCTGAGATGAATCTTTGTCCTGCGAGCCATTTTTTCAAGTTTGGAAACAGGAAAAAGTCACTTGGAGCTAAATCTGGACTATAAGGTGGATGATCAACCAATTCGAAATGTATTTCACGTAATTTTAGCATCGTATCTAATGCTGTGTGAAGTGGTCTGTCGAACTCGTTTTTGTTCGACACTGAGCAAACGCGGCACCCATCTTGCCGATAGCTTTTTCATATGCAAATGTTCATGCAAAATGTTGAACACACGTTCATATGATATGTTTACCATTTCAACAATCTCACGCAACTTGACTCGGCGATCATTCATAACGATATCGAGGGTTTTCTTGATATTTTCTTCAGTAACCACCTCTTTTGGCCTTCCTGTTGATGATATTGTTGCAGTGCTTCTTCGGCCGCGTTTAAATTCAGCAAACCAATATTTTACCATGTAATCTGACGGAGCAGACTCACCGTAATGTTTATCGAGCTTTTCTTTTGTCTCTTTCGTCGTTTTCCCTTTCAAATAATAGTGTTGAATCACTGCACGAAATCCGTTTTTTTCAATTTTTCAAGAAACACAAAAGTTGCTTACTTCAAACGACTACATTAAATAAACTAATTGATGAATTTGGGTGAAATTTTAACAGCTGACGTTTGACAGATCGCAATTTCTAAAAAACAAAAAAATTTTGTGTTTGTGCTGCCATCTAGCGCTAGGCAGTTTCATTTTCAATCCGCCACTAATACGACCCGCAATCCCTGTATATATCTGTGCATAAACCTCGTCCCGCAACGAATCTTTTCAGTACAGCCATGTATCTCTTAACAGCAACATACGAAGAATGTTGTATTCTGCACTCTGCTAGATTGCATGCACCTTGAGATCGGAGGACTGGTCTTGCTCTGAAACATCGCAAATATTTGTAATACCTGGTCGTACTCGCAGCTTGACTTTAATGAGCTAGAATTTTTGCCTCAATTTCATTTGGATGGTGGTAGGATGATTGAATGCTTTGTTTCAGATACCAACTTACATGAATTCATTGTCATCAACAAATAGGTTTAGGAAGTTCAGTGATCTGGAAAGCGCGGTTATTCAAAGATTTGCATTTTGAAATATGAGCACGCCGTACAACCGAACCGCAACTACAGACAAAGAGGACGACATAATGCGGGAATTTAAACGCAGATCCACTTAGGATTCTCTAATTCCGACAAAACGACTAAAATTTATAGGATCTGTGACTACAAATTTTATCCGATAAAAATCAGTAAGGCTAACCATCAGAGATTTTCGCAAAATATTGAAACTATTTAGTTGCTCAAATTCTGGTTGAAAATGGTTTTGCGCAATGGGACTGACACATCTGGCAAGAAACATACGGTAAATTACGCCTTTGATTGCTTGTTCATGACTAATAGTCCAAAACTCTTCTCTTCAGAAGAAAATTTATCAATTAATTCGAATCGAAATGCTTTCTTGTGGCACTCTGCAACGACGGTTGTATTGGAATTAGGACGTTCTACTTCCTATGTATCATAACTTTTTGTTCTGTCCGCGGAATCGGCCAAATTGCGGTATATTCTATAACGAATCTAAGGTTTCTAAGGTTTCCTTGACGGTCATAATTATCTTTGATAGAAGATGCGCGGCACCAAGTTTCAATCTGGCGAAAGGCGGCTTCTAGACTAGAGATACTTTAAATTCAAACAGCAACAGTAGTTATATCGATTACCCCTATGACGTGTGAAGATACAGCAGCATATGTCTTTTCTAGTGTGTGTAAACATCTTGTTGTTCGGAGTTCTTCCAAGTGATGTAATTGTCTTATGGCTAACCATTTTTGTTGAATAGTCCGCGGTATCTCATTATACCAGTCTATGTCGGTTAATCTGAAAAATAATTATAATTTTAATTTTTGCTAGAGTTAACCCTGCCCAAAGGGTCGAATATTACATGCTATCGGATAGGAACCAGCAGCATTGAATTCCATTGTAATCCTAAATCTTTCACCAGCATTTACACCAGCAATTAGACACCTATTTTTCAGTTCATTCTTGCTTCAGGCAAAAATAAAGTAACATTATTCTTCAGTTATATTGTCTCTTCTGACGTATCTGCACTGGTCATCACGTCGGCCATAAAAGTAGATTTACTGATTGCATCGGGTGCCGAATGATATTTGTCATTCTTATTTGCTTTTAATTCGTTGAATACTCATGTCCCTAAACATGGTACTGCAGAAGTTCGATAGGTTTGGATGATCAGCTTGAAGAATCTCATCGACTCGTCTCTTACTAGATTTTCAAGCGATCGCTTGATATTCTGGATATTCTGAATGGTTCGCTTCATGGAGAATGATTACATAAAGAGTCGGCTCACCTGTAGGTGTGACCCCCCTTTATTTGTTGTTTTGTTGAAATATGCATGCTGCTCGAATGAGGGCTTCTGTACAAGAAGGGTTTTCACATGGATGTGTCTATTTTTAAAACTGCGTAATGGTGTTGTCCGATGTTGGTGTTTTACTCAGGGTTACCGACGTTGGATTATAGGGTGCCCAACGATAGGATCGTCACCGGTCGCTTGTAAATAATATTCCCACATCTCAGCGTGACGACTGGAACTCGTCCATCAGATCCTGGGTGTGTATCGATGATCCTGCCAAGCAACCAATTCGAAGGTGGTATGCTTGCTGTAGGCGGCGGGAAAAATATTCCGACAATCAAATTTTCCAGAAGTGGTGATTCGGACGGTCCATTTTCATTCACATCGAGTAATATTGGTTTAGGTGTCGTAATTGATGTTTCACCGATTAAAATGTGCCCTGGAGTGCGGATTGTGCGGTCATCAAGGTCATTTGATATGGGGCACAACGGTTGCGAGTTTCAGCAGACTTCGATCTCGCTAACAGTGTCGTTAATTCCTCAAACGTGAGTAAAGTTTTGCCTATGATGCGACGCAAATGATGCTTAACCTATTTTATCCCAGCTTCCCGCAAGCCGCCGAAATGCGGCGAAATAGGAGGAATAAAGTTCCACGTGGTACCATCCTGAGTCAGTAATGCAGCGATATCAGGATTTATATTTCTCGTGCTTCGCTGATGCAGGAACGCCAATTGAAGATTGACCCAAATGTAGGTTGTGAACCTCCAATTGTAGTACTTTCTTAGATAAGCAAAAGAAAAGGCAGATGTAACTCTTTGCCGAAGTACCACCACGGCCTTTGAGTAGTTTATTGGCAATCAACTTATGGCTCTCCGTTGAGCGATGGCAGAAGCAACGATACATTTATGCACGTGCGAGAGCATCAAGGCTTTGAAGCTTAGGATCCAATAGTGTTTTCACAGGTGCGCCAATATGTGACCCCTTAGCCAGCTGTGGACCACCATGTTGCGTTGTATTGTGAAATAGGAAATAGGTAAATTGGTTAGTTAGTTGTCGTTGGGATAATCAAATGCCTTCTTGTGTATGGCACGTAGTATTTTGTCACTGCCGACGAAAAGTTTCAGAGATCCAAATGGGATCTTGTCTAACAGAGGTTCCCGGATTGACATCTTGATATCTCGTCAGCGAAATGAGTTTCTTGAACCAGCTTAATCCACAACTGGAATGATCAATTGAGCTCGGGTATAATAATCAACCTTTCCAGTGCGTTGCTAGGCTTAGATAACGATGTTGGTTGAAGCGTCTGCAAAAAGTTGTGATACGAAGTAATTTTCCGAGCCATAAAAATTGAGCGAGGAAATAGTATAATGTCGTTAACTGGTGGATGGTACAGGATACGAGGCGCTAACACTACCACAAGTGACAGTGCACAAACGATAATCGCGAACTGGTTCATTTCGAAAAGATCGTCATATACGACTCGTTGATAGTGTCAGTGATCGGGCGCCATCAGGATCTGTCGATACATCTGCTTGATAACTGCATCGGAAACAAATTTATGTTTGTGAAAACGCGTTACTACTTTAAAGATGTTGTGTTGAAGTTTAGTAGCAATGTAAAGCTTCTAGTTTAGCGTTACACCGGTTGTTGTTTTGTGCAATGAGCCAAATACAACGCGCAGTTTACGTGGCATTCCAATTTCAAATAGTGTTGCATGAACTTGTTGAATTCAAAGCGAAGTAGATTATTCTTAGAAAACCGACGCTCCACATGTCCTGCTCTTCTCGTGTCCTTCCAGGGGATGAACTGTGTTTCTTCCATATTCGTTGCAAGAGTGTCTCAATTTGTAGTGCCGATTGCATTCTGCCTCATTGCGCGTTAGTTCTCGAGATGTCGTTAAACTAGACAATTGATTGGTTCTCTTGCGCTCCACCTTGCCGAAGAGGATGTAAAGATGAACCGCTAACATCAGTGATGCAGCCACCCTTTAAAGCATCTTAATGGCATCAGTTCTGAGTAAAACGTTTATCTCGTTGGGAAGGTAATAATGAAGATCGACAAGTTCCAAAAGTGTGACCATTGATGCGGGTCAATTGATGGGGATGGCAGCGTTCCTGTGATCTTTTCGACGAAGGTTGTAACCAAAATGGAGAATGTCGAATCGACTGGCGAGCCTGATACAAATTCGATAATAAACGCAACAAAAATAGAGTGCGATACGATAGACTGTTGTAGCGACGCTATTACATCCGTGAATGGCGTTGGTATGTGGGTCGTGGTGACCTGTGCTTGAGATGATGATTCAACGCATGACTATTCGTCAATCGGATTCGAATTGTGTAGTAGCGTATGACGTATTTTGTTACAAACTCGGCACAAGCTGGATTTGCAAGCCGAATGTGTGTGGTCTTTGCGTAGACAGTTGAAGCACCATTATTTGCTCAGGCGAGTCAGATTTACAACTTACCGACGATGATATTAATTAAGATGGTATCTCATGTGGTGACCGGCACATCTCAAACTTTCAGACAGCGAACGTTGTCGGTCGTTGTATCTAGAATGTTGTGCAATCCTATAGCTGATTCAACTTGTAGAGTAAGCATGGTTCTAAACTTTCGAACATTACTGTCGATGATGGTTGGGAAATACGAATAATAATGTTTTGTTAAGTTTTGATTTGCTGTTATGTTGAATCGTCTATGCTGCTCGCATGGAGATTTGAAGTACTTCACATGCATGTGTCCATTGTGCAAACTGAGTAATGGTGTTATTCGATGTTGGTAATTTATTTAGGGTTGCCCGATTAAAAGGTGCTCACCGATAGGTGTCACCTCCGATTGCCGTAGAAACGCTGGTTCGTGAAGCCATCTCCAACAATTAAAACTGCGAACGCATCTCCTTAACACATTGTCTCCGCTCCATGATTGAATATTTCTGAAATAACACATAAATTTAGAAAAAATAATTAAAACTACGAATTACAAGCATCTAATTACATCAAAAAATTTAATATTTCCGGAACCTTTTTTTCTGGAACATTTAAAAATTTGGAAAACGGAAGACACATATCCTTACAAACAAACTGGAAAAGAAATTTATTCAAAATGGTGCAAAATACTGCTCACTTAAAAATGCAGCGAATATCACAATTAGATAAAGAGTGA
Organism: Nephrotoma guestfalica; assembly: GCA_963691935.1. NCBI lineage: Eukaryota > Metazoa > Arthropoda > Insecta > Diptera > Tipulidae > Nephrotoma > Nephrotoma guestfalica. The sequence goes on from OY829914.1 coordinate 219,805,271, forward strand.
TGAAGTGTGCATAAGGGGCAGCTACTTGGCCCTTAGTTGGAGAGTGGCCGTTACCGCCGCTATTTTTTTTGTTATAGTGATTTCATTTACAGAACGACATCGTCGCCGCAGTTCGCTCAACGACGAATTTCATGAAGATCGTCCAAAATCGGTTGGTGTTATGAACTAATACTGTAAAATTGTCATGTGACATATCGTGAGATTGATTTTGCATTAACATTTGCCTGTTTTTTCGGAAAAACTGGAGCATGTCGCAACCGTGCCATTAGTGCAACGTAGAACGGTCAATTCTGAATGGTATACACAATCATTTGTAAGCCAGACGTCTTCGGCGAAATAAGGAAAACCAACCGCCGACGACGGATTATTCTCCACTACGACAATGCGAACCCTCACACATCGACACAAACAATTGAAAATTTGAGCGGTCAAAACATCAAATTAATGGGTCATCCGTTGTATAGTCCTAATTTGGCAACCAACGACTTATTTTTATTCCGACAAATCAAAATTCAATAGCGAGGTCAACATATTCAAAATGCATGTTCGGAGAGCCATATTTATTGAAATACGTCGTCACGTCTGTCGATTTCATCAGTTTTTGCTGGTCTCATCAATTTGGATCACATTCATGGGAAATTTGTGGTTCTCAAGTTCCTGTTTCGGTGGGCTGTTGCAACATTTTTCACGTCTTCCGACCTTATCAAAGCCACCCAACGCTTATAATCAAATGCAACCTAGTGTCATACGCCAACTAATTGGTACAGTCGTATCGGTGTCCATGTGGCAGAATCTTGATATAAAACCTTTCTATCAATCAGGATGCCTTGCTGATAATTGCTGGGACTCAAAATCCCTCCATAAATATAACCATCCGCTTTTAGGATAACACCTTAAATTTTCATCTAAAACTTTTTGTTGGAACATCCTCAAATAATTGACCGGCTTGATAAGGGAAACAATAATCCCGACGGCATCAGTCAATTGCTATATCTGGCAATTTAAGTTGTTGAAGAGTAGGAGGAGGTGATTAGATTGGAAAATGACAATGGCCAATGATGATGTTATTCTGGTTGATTCCTACTCCAACAAGAGATATGAATCGTGTAAATGCATAAACAACAAATTGCGCTGTTAGCCCCTCCCTGTTATATTTCCGTACATCGCGGCTTCTTCAACATAATTGTGAGATGACATTTAAAAAAAATTAATCAGGTGATTTAAGATGCTTTACCAAAACTTCGGAACTCAACATATTCTAGTTTCGAATATCCATCCATCGTAGAATGACAAAAAAAAATGAAATACGATACAAACGATTCCCTAACGAATTACCATCTAGGCGATATCCGTAAACCTCAGAATATCTATAAAATATTGTGTTCATTAGATTTACTGAAGGCTGGTGGTCAATAATACACCAGTTGTAATAGATCCGGCATTGAGAGTCTCCGCATCGGCTTTTCTATTATGTTGTACAAAAAAAAAGTCCTCCTACGTGTGCTTGGAAGTGATTTGGTTGATCAAAATTATTCGGTAGAAGGATTTTGACACTTCCCTAAGTAATGGTTGCGACTACTAAAAATGTCTATAATTTAGCCAGACGTCAAGAAAACCATTGTGCTAATTTATATTCCTCTCTTCCAGTTTTGAAGCAAATTTTACTAAATATAATGGGCTTTAGCCGAAATTCTCGCTACTCAATCAAATTTATCAAGGTAACCTGATTTATTAATAAATGTTTTAGCGGTGGCATAGTGAAACCAGACCAAAAACTTACCGCAAGGTTTTCGTAGACGCACATTTTATAGTGCAATTGCTTGAATAGCCGTATTTTCAGCTAACAAATTGCTTGCTCCCTAACCGATCGAGCATCTACTCCACTCTCTGCTACTCAGGATCTTTCATCGAAATCTACTCTTAACCACTTGAACCAGGTTAAACCTTAGCTACAGCTAAAGCTAACCCAGTTTTATAGAAATTGCGATTATCCGCCTGGTACCGCATACGGCTTTGGTTCCCGCAGCTCAGTCGGGTAGAAGGGAACGGTGTGGGTTAGCAATAAATAGGAAAGAAACAAATAAAACAGGGAAGGATGTGATTGGGGTATCGGACCCCGAAGTAGTGGATTGTACGATCTACCCATCAATTGGGCAGAACTGATCGTGGTTGTAAAATAAACTTAATTTGCCCATAGGCCCTAATGGGGTGGTAGGGTGAGTAAAAGGTTGATAGTGGTAAGCTATCTTGGTCCGTGAAAAGAAAACAACCGCTTTGCGTTAACAATTTCTTTTTCACAATATATTCACATAAGTTATTCTAACAGATAAGCCCAACGATGACTACCAACACTAGAAAAATTGTTGACATGGCATAGTGGGGTCCATACCTCCTTGGAGAGCAAATGCTTTACGACTGGTGATAACCTCTCCATATCACCATCCAGCCCATCTATAATTGATGGCATGTTTTCCGTGCTGACCTGTTGCGTAAGCTTAAATGTGGGAAAAAGACACCTTGCCGTTGATCTCATAGCTCTTCTGGTTCTGCGACAAAAAGTGTTTGGTTTTAATCTGGCAGCCTGGAGATAACTGCAATATTCCACTTTCATAGAAGGAAATCGGCCTCACGGAACCCTTACGAATCACAGACGCAATCCACAGGGCTGCTGGTGTCCCTGCACCGTGTATGTGGCATTTTGCTGGTAACAGACCACCTGTGACTGCATCCAATGCTGGCACTGTCTCAACTCCTGTGACTTGATTGGGTAATAAACCATATTCGATGGAGATCCACCAGGAATGTACTAAAAGTTGGTTAGATTCACATCATATGATCTTCGAGGATGGTAGGTATTGGATGGACTCGGTATACTTGGAATATTGACTGTTCCAACAATGGTATGTTGAGCTCGAATATTACTCGTCGCGACCTCACGCGCAACACTCGTTAGAACTGGACCCAGTGATGCTCAGGATTGGAGACGCGTACATTCTCAGATGTCTACAGGTGGTGTAATTAGCTGCGTAATTATATGGCTCTGGTTTAGGGCTGCATCGATAAGATGCACTTATCGATGTATCCCTACAGCTAACCAAAAATATCACTATGTTGATGGAGCGCAACAATATCTTGTTGAGTTGTTTGATATTGGATCGTTATTTGTTCATGTTGTTTGCGAATAACATTCGAGGTTACATCCAGTACATGAGTTTGTTTATCAATCAGCTTTTTCATTTAGACTGTGCCGGCCTGTAGTTGTTTTATTTGCTTTGCGTACTTCTCGGCGTTCCTCTGCTCTAACACATGTCCATAAATCCAGACACGTGTCCATAAATTCGAACGGCGCTCGCCTTTTCCTACTAGGGTCTCTCATTTCGTTCACCACGTGCCTTAAGGACTGCACCAGGAATACACAACTTTGGACAGTGTGACTCAAGTTATTGTTTTGATTCCCAATCCTTACCCGCCAATCACTCTCAGTACACCATCTGTCTAGCTGGCCCACAGTCGTGGTAATGTGGTCCCATTTATGTCAATAGTTGGTTAGATTGTAATGTATCATCAGTTTTCAACTTTCATGAGTTAGATATGTGAGACCAATCTGCTCTAGAAATATCCCTGGCTGATGTATGAATGGTTCCAAACTCGCCTGTCCTGCTGACGCCCGACTAAGCAAACTGCATCACATCCAAATCCTGATCCACTACATATATCGTCGGTTTTTCAGGAGGAAGGGGAAAAAATAATGCCGAAACTGTAACCTAATTGTTACTTAGCCTAGTGGATGGCGCCATCTCAAACAATATTCCGCTCTAAAGGAATGTCAGAGTTTGAGTTAACCTCATCCTTCCCTAATTCTAGCTTAATAATTCACTAATATTTAATACATCCTAACTAATGTCACTTAATGCTGATATTCGTAATACCAGCCCTCAGATTGGCTCGCAACATCTAGTGAGTGGCAGGCTGATCCATTCATTCAAATAGGAACAACAACACGCTGGTTGCACTGTTGCGAATTTCCATAACTTTGCGACACTAACTCGACTGGCCGACTTGTATTCGATGCACATCCTCTTGCAGACTCTTAAGTATGACCAACCAATCAAGTTGTACCCTGGATGCAACTATTACCTAAACCAGTCGACTGGCGACCCCATACCGAGGGATGAAATATAATTTTTGTTTAAACAGAAGTGGAAAGTACGCGAAATCTTAAATATAAAATAAATTGGAAATTCCATTTTTTCTGAGTTTAAAAATGACAAAACTTAACCTGTGGAAAATTCTAGAAACAAGCTAAATTGTTGCTATCCTGAAATTATTGGGAAAGTTTGATTTCACGATTCCGATTGGGATGTGGAATGATGTTTGAACCTGCCTGAGAATGTGCAGCCCTTTATACCACCCAAGATCGTCGGTTGGCAAGAAAAGGATATGCTCATTACATCAGTGATCGCATCACTCACCTAGCCAGTGTAGAATTGCAAAATCATACGTTGTACAAGGTACTCGAAAACCCCGATTGGATCGCCGAGTTCCATATTCTAACACAAATACTAGTTTACCCACCGGAGTGCGGGTTGAGACTTGCCACAGGCGAACTGAATGTTCGGAGATTCGGTACAGGAAAACGACGGCAGGCACACCGAAAAGGCATGACAGCTGCCCTACTCACACAAAAAGAAATTAGTTTCTTTTTCTGTTCACTAAGCATTCATTACACTATTTATCACTCAAATCACGTTTTTCACTTAAAAACAAATAATTTGACCGATTTAGGGCCAAACCCAAATTGTCCTGAAATTATGGAATTGAATTCGAACATTTTTCTCAAAATAGTTTAAATTTCTGAATTTAAATATTGAATATTGAACTATTGGACTACTGCCGAAGGTAGCCTTTAATTTTGGAACTGGTGTTGTCCTTCATTTGGGCGCCACTTGAAACAGGTTAATATTTAGCTACAGCTAAAGCTAATCCAGTTTCACAGAAATTGCCATTATATGCCTGGTACTCCATGTATAGCTTTGGTTCCCTTTGATCCAGAAAGTTTCTGAATCAATATCCCAAATTTATTTTTGAATTCGTTATGGACCAAAAAATCAAGAACGGAGTGGAATGACTTCATGCTTAAATATTTGCCAAACAAAAATTCCAAAACGGCTTTGGAAAATATAAGACGCTGTTGTGGTGTAGGTAGATACCACCACACTAGTGCCTGGAGTACCCAATATAAAAATCAATAAAGGCATAAGATGTGCTGTTCGACAAAAACAACAACATATTTTCTACTTAACAATGCGTTCCACATACTAATCGTATTTTACAAGAATCTTTAAGACGTTACGTAATCAGTTGGTTATATAAAGATATTTTCTTCGTTATACAGTCATCTCTCTAAGCATTGGATTGAATTTAGGGCAGCACAAATATAAATGTTGAATGGTTTGCAAAATGGAGGATGGAATGATGTGAATTATTTATGAGCATATGACGTACTGTAATAATACGAATGAGTCTTTGGTAGGTTAGTGACCATCATAAAAGGGGAGTTTTTATGACCTATAGCATAAGCGTGCTACAGATATAGAATTAGAGGCGAATAAATTTGATTATGCGAGGTCAATATAAAACATAAATATTTACGATACTTACTGGCACCGTGCGAACAACCACGCTCTAAGGGTGGTTTACTATATGTCGTATTTTTATAGTTTCTCATACTCCTCGACCTAAATATTTTTTTGCTGAGCATTGTATTTTCACAAACAACAAATAATTCAATTTTATTGACATTTTGAACAAATAATTTTATTATCGATAAAAAATGGATTGTTTTGTACTGATAGTAGTATTCACAATCCAGTAGTTTTCGCGTTTTACGATTTATAACAACACATTTGTTAATTTAACTTTAATCACCATAGAATTATTGGCCCGACTTGTTACTATCCTTAAACAGAAATGTCACTAATCATAACATAACTCGCCACCTAAGATTGTTCGTCCCGACAGTCAAACCGTCCAATGTCCATGTATGTCTCGTACAACCTTGCTGCACTTTTGATCGTAATCTACTGTCAGTATTGTCTCCCACGCACCCTGCTCTATGATGGCATATCCCTACCATCGCGTTTACGAATACAGCTAAGACCCCTATATTCCGCCAGTAAAATACTGGATATTCAAAACACTAATCCGCAATCATCCTTCTTGCGAAACGCCATTTGAAAATCAGCGCTTTATAATTTTGTGTAAGAATGTCTCCACAAAGACAGATTCTGACTGAGCAAAACTTATTGATCTTATATCAAGCCATGCCCCGGTTACTTAACATCGGAACCCTTTCTCGTACATAATTTTGGGCCTTCAAATTTGATTGTGGACTCATCTCATCACTACACTGCTAAAGTAACTTTTAATCGCCGTGGAACGGGTCTTTTTATTACGGGTTTCTGAACTTTTGCAAGTGTTTTGTTAAATTCTAAGTGACACATGCTGTTGCACATTCATGGAACTTCTTAAATATCTTAGCAACTCGATGCTCCGGTAAAACCACCAACGATTGTTTTACTTGACAATGTGAGCCTATCCCTGTGCTCAGTTCGCGAAACAAAACAAATTATCAACCACTTCAGAATTAATCTGAAAGTGTTGGACATTTTTCTGGCGGTTGCACGTTGCTTGGTAATTTTCTACTCTAAAAGTCATTCAAAATTCCGGAGCAGAAACCAGACATCAAAACTACTCACTGTGAATAGCCATATTGATTGCAAACGGTTTAACACAGCACGTAGCAGAATTAGGACTATTTTTAAATACTGAGAAAATTGATTGATGCTTAATATCAGAAACACTTTTTACCAGCAGCTCCTATGTAGCAATCCGAAGATATACTTGTTACCATACCACACATCCAGCAGAACGGGCAAAAGAAGGGTCGGCAATATTTATTAGGGATAATATGAAGAATTAAAAATAGAAAAAGAATCCATGCAAATAACCACCGTGACGGTTAAATTTGGTTATCACAACACCTGTAATATATCTGCAATATATTGACCTCTACGGTATAACCTAACGAAAGAAGACTACATTACACTTGTTCCAGAAATGCACAAAGTGTACATATAGGTCTCGTTCTCGAAGTTATTCGACGTTTACGCCAGCTTCATCTGCTTCCGACCTGAACTACAACTTTAATTTAAAAAAAAAAATTATGATAAAATGTAATGGATTGTTCAGCTTAGGCCTGGGGCCGTATTTTTGAAATCGGTGGAAGTTTCCCCAATCGGAATACAATTTGCTTTGAAATTCTTTATAATTGGCTGCGTGCCAAACTTAAGATAAAAGTCAATTTGAAGTAAATTTTTCGATAAATTCAATTAATTTTCAAAAACTCTATGGCAAACTGATCGAAAAATCTGTCCTAAAACCAGTTTTTACCGTAGTAAACGATTTACCTTAAGTTTGACACAGGCATTATTCGAATTTTTCGCCGGCTACTTTAATCATTTTTTTAAATTTCTTTTCTTTTCGTAGGTTAAGGCTGTGTGCCTTAAGCGAGGAAGATGAGGAAACCATTGGATCATATACCCCAAAAAGGCAGAACAAACGCTACAAATCGCAAGCAGCCAAAAATGAGATGTTCAAACAAACCCTAAACAAAATAGAGGATTAGATTACGTTTCAACGCTAAGACCAGCAAAGTCTATTGCGAGCTGAAATTAAAGCAGTTAACAGATACATGGAACTCATTACACGAAAATATTATTGTAGAGGCCGAAAAGGAGGATTTGGATGAAGAGTATTTCGTGAACAACGTTTTCGACAACATTCAAACCAAATACGAAACAATTGTTATTGCATTACAAGAAGAGCTGGATAACGGATTGAGCAGCTCAAACACTTGTAATGACAACATAAATAAGATCCCCAAAATAAAATTACCAAAATTGGAAATTCCCTTATTTTATGGGGACTATAGGCAATGGACAGCCTTCTATAGTCTATTCAATAGAACTGTTCAACGTAGAACAAATGTATTACCTACTTTCGGTTGTCCGAGGGCAAGCAACGAAGCTATTCAGCCATTAACATTGTCAGGAGAAAATTATATCACCACATGGTAATTACAACACCACACATTATTGGATTTACCTGCCTTAACGATATAATCAGCCATTGGACTGCGAACAATGCATGATAATGCATTATAGAGTGCATACATGCTCTCACCAATTTGGGTACCCAGACAGAACACTAGAGTGCCTTTGCAATAACCATACTCTCAAGGAAGCTGGACGCAGATACACACTGTCTGTACGAAATCAACATTAAAGCACCAAAGAAGTTCAAACGATGAAAAGTTTTTTTGAATTTCTTGAATCAAGACTACAGTTGCTAGAGATAGGATCATTCAGAAGAGAATCGCCACAACAAAATATCCAGAAAAACGCGACAGACGTAGCACTGATGCTTCCATCATCTTGCTGTGCTGATTGTGGTGGAGATTACGAGCTGTACACTTGCAAGAAGTTCCAAGAATTGACTGTAACAGGGAGGAACATGGCTGCTAAGGAAAATGATTTATGTAGAAGGTGTTTACAAAAATATCACGGCCCCAAATGTCATAATGAATGTGAAAAGTGCCACGGAGCTCACCATACTTCACTTCATGGCTTGTCGGAAACTCCAACAAAGACATCGTTGCAAACAGGTGTCCATACTCTAAAAGATGGAGTTTTACTGGCAACCGCCATGGTCAGGATAACAACCGACAACGGAGAACATTTCGTTCGAATGCTGATTGATCCAGCCTCCCAAGGAACATTCATCACTGAGGAAGCTGCAGATGGTCTCAAGTTATCAAGAACTCTTACTCCGGAACAGTGCTTTCTATTACAGAATACACAATTAGTCCAAGATCCACATCAAACTTCGAGTTAAAAATAAAGACCATGGTTTTCAAAAACATAACCGGTAATCTACCTGAAGTAGCAACCAATCCAAGTTGGAATCACGCCTGATATGGGCAAGATTTTATGAACCCGGTTAACATAATGTTAGGAGCCGATTACTACGACCAAATAATCATGGCTAATCTTTTAAGGGGTGCACCAGATGAACCAATTACGCAGCAGACCAAATTAGGCTGGATTATCTCTGGACACACATCTCCTAACGTAAACATGGAGATCATTCAAACCTTAGTCACAACCTCGACACAGATCGACGAGTAGCTAAAGCAATTTTGGGAACTCGAAGAAGTAACAAGGGAAATGCAGCTAACAGAAGACGAAAGGGAATGTGAAGGATTCTATACAAAAACCTTTACACGACAGGCTGATGGAAGATGTAAAATAAGGATTCTATTTTACAGGGAGCAACTGGCCTTAAATATTTTGGGCTGTTCAAAGAAGACAGCCGTTGTACGTCTATTACAAGTTTAAAAACGTCTTGCAAGGAATCCAGAATTGGGACTAACATATAAACAGTTTTTGGATGAATACTTAGCCGTGAGTACATAACAATAAGCCAGAGATGAAGCTCTCATATACCCAAGCGAATCAGAAATTACGCTAAATGATTTCTATATAGATGATTTCATCTCTGGAAACAACAATACACCTAATGCTTCCTTTAGGTGTTTAGAAGCGAATAATAGCATTGCTCAAAACTGGTGGATTCAATTTACGTAAATGGGCTACCAAACACGTCGCCCTGATGCAAGCCATACCCATGGACCTACGAAATATTGGAGTAGCTGAATTCAAACTTGATGACTCAGTTAAAACACTCGGCATACATTGGAATCCAGTGACAGTTTCGGATTCCTTATTACACTCATATCGTCTAATAAGTGTCGAGTCAAGTGCTAGTTCTCTGCCAAGACTTGAATTATGCGGAGCTCTGCTACTCACAAAACTAATGGAAAAGGTAGTGGAAGCTCTACGAATACCAAATTTAGAAACAAGCTTTTGGACAGATTATATGATCGCTCTAGCTTGGGTTCAAGGGCGACCTCGCAAATACAAAACATGTGTCGCTCTCTATTAGCGAAATTCAAGGAAAGTCATGACCGAACCAACAGGGATACGTAAATTCAAAGGAAAACCTTGCGGAGTGTTTCCAGAAGCATATGAGTCCAACAGACTTAAGGAAAAACAGTTTATGGTGGGCGGGACCAAACTAGCTTCGAAAATTAAGTCAGAACTGGCCACAACAAATTTTGCGCAACCAAAATATAGACATTGAATTAAAACGAGTATTCACAGTGGCATATTCTTCAACAAATAATCCTTTCGGGCAGCTATTAGAAGCTATTAGAAGCAAAAGATGAGCTATTGCTGACTTTTCATTTGCTCCAAGAAGTACAGGAGGAGCTATATAGAATAGTTCAACAAGAAGGAATTTCATGAAGAAATTAACGCTGTACTCAAACACAAAACAGTATCATCAAAATGCAGCATTCTGTGTCAGCATTACTTTGAGTAGGAGGTCGCCTAAGGAATAACAAATTAAGTTTTAACACAAAACAACCTACAATGTTACCACAAAAACATATCTTAACCAAATTATTTATAGCTGATGCGCATCTTCGAACGTTGCAAGGAGGAACTCGGCTAACTCTGGCCTACTTGCGAAGGACATATTGGTTCACAGGCGGCAAATAGAGAGTCCTTACAGAAATCAACAAATGCGTAATATGTCATCGCTTCGGGGTAATCATCAAGCTACAACTAATGGCAGACCTACCGAAGGAAAGAATTGTTTCCTCACGCCCTTTCACACACACTGGCGTAGACTTTGCAGGGCCTATTCAAGTTCGAGTTTCAAAAGGAAGAGGCGCGAAATCCTACAAGGGATACATTGCAATATTCGTCTGCTTTTCAACTAAGGCGATACACTTAGAAATAGTAAGCGATCAGAATTGGATCGCCTGCGTGGCAGCTTTCAAAAGTTTCATCGCTCGAAGAGGGCTCTGTCGACATATCTATTCAGATAATGGAAGTAACTCATCGAAGCTCGATCTATATTAACAAAGGAAATGGCCTAATCAATTAAACAGGCAATTTCACAACTTCAAGACACGTTTGCCAAGGATGGTACGACATGGTACTTTATACCACCTTCAGCATCACATTTCGGATGGCTTTGGGAAGCAGTTGTCAAGTCAATGTTAAGTCAATCTAAAGCGAGTAATTGGCAAAAGTACATTAACCTACGAATAATTAGCAACCATAACCTCTCAAATCGTAGCATGCCTCAATTTGAGACCTCTAACAGTAATGTCAGCCGATCCAAATGATATGATACTAACACTAGGTCATATTTTGGTGGGAGATTCATTAATCGCCGCACCAGAACCAAGCCTACTAAAGAAAAACATAACTCTACTGCAGCACTGGAAATTTCTACAAAAAATTGTACAAGATTTTTGGAAGCATTGATCAAAGGATTACTAATCAAGCCTTCAAAGGCGAAGTAAATGGAACCTCCGACACCCTTCTGTAAAATTGGGTGATGTTGTTTTAATCAAAGACAATAATCTCCCTCCAATTAGATGGTCTCTAGGACGAATTGTTAAACTGCATCCGGGCAGTGTGTCAAGTGCATTCGTAGAGACAACAGCAATCACCAGTTCATACAATCTAACCAGTTCCCTCAGCAACCCGGGCTCTATTTTGAACACACTGAGAGCGTACGTTTCTCCAATACTCAATGGAAAATCATCATATACTTCAATCTTACGACATATTATGCAGAATTAAATCCATATCGAACTTACGGGGCGTTTAACATAAATGTTCGCGTATTTGTTGAAATCGGTTGAAAAATTATTTTGAAGCAGCTCACGTGATTTGCATTGGTAAATAAGCGTACACCGGTACTCCCCTTAACTTTGATCCCAGGTAGTATTTAGCACGATGCAGTGCTAAATGCGATATATTATTTGTTCTATCGGTGGTACACATGTTCGAAACGAATACAGTATCAACCTTCACTACCCAAGTTTAACATTGTTCACATACATTTCTTAAGCAAAAGGTGGGGATACAGATATGGCGGCCACATGAATATTTTTCTTGTATTTTAAAATTTTACTGCGTAGTGATGATCTTGTGCATTGAAGTATCGTCACACAAAGTAGTTTTTTTTGACAGGTCAATTGAAGCTCAAATGACAGTGCAATTGCAAAAATAAGCCAAAATATTACAAAAAGTATAACTTGAAATTCAAATTTCCTTGGGAAAATTGATTGAGTAGCCAGGATTTCGACTACCAAATTGCTTGCTTGCTAGCCGATCAAGTATCTACCCCATTATACCACGCAGGAATACGTTATTGCCATATAATAACTTGAATGAAATCATAAAAAAATTCTGATTGATAACAGAAACAATAATTTTCGACATTGTCTACATTCTCTGCATTGTCGACGTCAATATTTAATTGTCTACATACATTATCTACACACGTAGAATATTAATTATCTACGCGGTGTAGAGAATACGGCACAACACTGCGCATTCCCAACGCAAACAAAATATCATTGAAAAATTATTTCGGTTGTGTCAAAAATTATAACGCATAGCTGCTGATATATTTTGGTTGCATTCAGCACAATGTCAAAATTATTACATTAGAAATAGTTATCACTGTATTCGTAGGGAACTAAAGCCTTAGGAAAAGATATGGATCAGGCATTATGAGGAGGAGATTCCAATAATAAATCGTCTTTGACAATTTCATGTTTCTTGGTTTTGGGTGCGTTTCGAATGGCATAAATGTCATCGCTTATATATGCACACGGTCATCGATTATTTTGTGTACGGTCATTTTGATTTGAATTTTTGCTTTCGATTTTTTAAATAAATCATTAAATAAGAGAACCGTTGCAGCTTTTTAAAATTCTTGATGAACCGTTCAAATGAGCGAATAACGTTAAAACGTATTAATGGTAAAAGCAAGTGGGGTGTTGGCCAAAACTTATGGAGTCCTAAATATAATATATCGGGATATTAAGATGGACTATTTTGTACCAAAAATATTTATATAATGATTAAAATTCACTGGTTTGTAGAGGTTCTGGTACCCCGATAAAGTCTGTAAATAAAGCGCACCCCAAAACGATTATTATATGTCTTAAAACTATTAAAATCAGTAAGGAATTGAATTAAACGAAAATTCCAATGGCGGGATTTAACTTTTTGCGGGGGATACATGGTACGGTACGATTTTTTGCCTGAAGTGTATTATTTTTTTACGTTTTAAGAAATAAATCGTTTACTCGTACCTTCCTGGTTGACATCTACAAAAACATTTCTCTTTGATGTCAAAAACTTTTTTGTCTTTGATGTTACATACAATAGTATTCTGCCTCCTGTATAGCAATTTGTGAGATAACGATAGATAATTTTGTCTTCTATGGAATAATATCTGCATTCAGTAATGTATAACGGAATACCAAGCTATTTGACCTCAAGACACAATTAGGCCCATTTAACATTAAGGAATAAATTCGTCCCATCTTTTTTTTCGTATCATCTTTGTATAGTTTGCGTGTATGCATGTGGATTAAGTCGGCCTGTTCATGTGTACCTACAAGTATAAGAGCAAGATAGTGGAGATTTAATCTTATAATATTTTAAAATGTCTTTATAAAATTTGATAAGGGTAAGTAAAATTGTATAATCACCTTGTGAATAACGCCATAAACGTAAGCTTAAAAAGCTACAACAATAAACATTAGGGACATCCATCCACCTACAACAAAATGTATATTTTTGTATATACATTTGAAAAAAAATAAAACCACCACTTAACCCCCTTTTATCATCTATTTATTGATTTTATACTTAACGGTTTTAGATCTGCTAGACAAACCAACATTTTATATTACGTATCGGCATAAAAATAAATGATACTTGACGTCTAAACCAAATGACATCTAATTAATCAATGTTTTGGGCTTTATACTCCAACTTTTATATCTGTATTAGAGTTATGGGCGCTTTTTATGGAACAACTTTCTTTTAAATGTCTTGAAAGGTGTCCTTAACCTTAGAATCGTGTTTGGGGTATAGAGCTCCTCAAGTCATTTTTGATAGATAATAAAGCCTTCCCCTTCACACATCGATACCCTTTCGTGATAATATTTATTGATTTATTACATTAATTATCCAAGACAAATTTTACTAAATGCTCGTTACTAGTAAGAGCATGCTGATTATTGTTTTAGTTTTGTTGATTTGCTTATTTATGTCCTCATCGTCCGTTAATCCCCACTGAATGCCGATGGCACTCTATAATTTTTTTATGACACTATTTAATACGGACAGAAGTGATGAGCATACCTTACTCCTTTACTGTTATATTGTCCCTGTGTATTGTGTCGAATACACGTGCGAAGTCCAAGAAAAGTGGATATAATGGTGAATTCCAATCGTTAGAATGTTCCATGATGACGCGTATTGTGTTGATATGATCGGTTCAGTTTCGTCCTACTTGCTTACTTCCTACGGGAGTTCCATATTTTTATTAATCCTGATGTCCTGAGTTCTTTTAGAAATCGATATGACTCCTTTGAATAATTCAACTAATATATTGTCTGTTCCAGAGGCCTTGTTATTCTTTATTTTAGCAATGACATTATCGTTCCATTGATCACTATTCAAGTATACTTCTTCCTTCCAAGTATTTTTACATCCAGGCTTGCGTTTGTATTCTTCGTACCCGAGTATGTAGGTAGCTGTTTCGATACAGGCTTCGTCGATTTGTTTCCACTACCGCTCAACACTGATGGCTTCTTCTTTAGATTGGAGGCTGAGCTTGAACGCCTCTCAAAATGTGTTTAGTCTAAATTGTGTTCGGCATCTTTGTCGGTGATAAATTTCTTCCGCGTCCTATAACAGGTTTGTTACGCAGAAGTCGATGAGTCTCTATTATTATTAAGTTGTCCTATATCGGTCTTATCAGTTCCAATTTTTTCATTGAAATTTGTCTTTATTATCTTGGTATTATTTTCATTTCTGTGTGTCCTTGCTGTTGTGGATTGTTTGTTCATAGAACTCTGATAGAATTATGATAGTTCGTGTGCTTGGTATTTTTGACCGGAATTGAGCTACGATTATTCTGATGTTAAATGATTTCCATTCTATAATTGCTTTAAAAGCGAGTAATTTCATCTCAACTTCACTGAGGCCAAGAATTTTGAATTTTGCAACGTTTCGTTTCGTATTTTTTGAATGAAATTTTCCTACGATTATTCTGCTGGATTCCATTGCATAAATGCCTCCTCTTCTTTGCTTGCATGACTTTTTGTTTAGCTGTTGTTAATATGCCCACGCCTTCTACTTGTTCATGTATGTCACATCTCGACCACATAATTTTTCAGGTAAAAAAGTCTCGCTATGTGTTCACCATTGTCTGCGACTTTCTATATGTTTCATTTCTTCCTCCAATTCCGCTAGCTTTGATGCTTCTGTTATGTTTCCCAATTGTTGTTTGCCAGTTTGTATTGTTTCCTCTAATATTCGTTTCTGTAATTATTTTCGATTTCGGAATAGTGAATGGTTGATCCGTTGAATCCTAGCCTAGGTATGCTGTGGAGAGCTTTCGTTCCATTCAATTTTTAACTTTCTTCTATGATGTTCTCAAGTGGTCACCCAAATTTGTACTAACAAAAAACCTTCGTAACAGTATCGAGTGTGGAATTTAGTGTGCTCGACTTGGGATTGTCAAATTTTCTAGAAAGTGAAAATTCTAGACCCATTCCATGCCGACCACACTAAATTCTACTCTCAGCAACTTTAAAAAAAAAATTATAAAGAAGATAAGTAACCTTTTTTCGTTATATCCAATAACCGATACAAATTTGTGGTAATACGATACTCCTCAATTTGCTGTGCAACAAATGAAAACAACTAATTATGGAAATAAAGAACGATAGCATAAATAAGCGACTTCAAGGTATCTCTGAACTAAAGGATGACGATTACTCGCTTTGGAAAGCAACGAAGGGACTAAAAAGAACCAAAATGCATATGCCACGTATCAAAAATGATGACGGTTCCTGGGCTAAAAGTGACAAACAGAAAGTCTCTCTATATTTGCTGCTTATTTAGAAGAGCCTTTCAACCGTTGCCAAGACAAATAACAAATGAAAATACAACGGTCGTAAATAAAGTAGATGATCTTAATATGTGATCTGGTTTATGACAAGGGAGCTTACGTGAGAAAACAGCTGTTAAAGGGAAAAAAATTCGTTGTCTGGTGTCTAAGTACTCGTATATTCAAGGACATCAAGTGTTGTTTCTGCTCGGAATGTTATCGTAGTTAATTACATTACGTTGAGTTTACAAATGTTATCATTATTATCGCGCCCGCCGTCTTTTCGTTATCACGTTAATGTCAGTTTTTTTCGTATTTGTACCCTGCTTTCTCTTCATTTTTAGTAAACTTTTCCACAAATTATGACTTTCAGGTCCGAATCGGCAAGAAAGTGAAAAATTATTTTTTAACACCTAAACTCCCTTTTCATAGAGCAGGTCACATATAAGACATTTGGCATTATTGAAACTTAAAACTGAAATCAATAATAATTTAAGTATCAGAAAAGCTCCAGGATATGACTTAATTACAAGGCAAATTGTGAAAGCCATTTTCGAGAAAGGTATGCGTAAATTAGTCAAATAATTAACGCAGCCTTCAGATTGAAATATGTTCCACGTCAATGGAAGGTGGCTGAAGTAATTATGATTCTTAAGCCAGGAAACGATCAAAAATAATATAGACCGATGCCACTACTTTCGGCCATATCAAAAATATTTCAAAAACTGTTGCTGACGGGACTCAAACCTATTATAGAACTGTAAACCTATAATACTCTTGAACAATTTATTTTCCCATAAAAATTACCATTTTCTAAAAATGCTCTAATCATCATGAAAATCCTGATGATATTCTCAGACAATATTCATAATAACAAAAATGCCCTAACTGATGATCCAGATTTGGGTAGTTTAAAATGATGTTCTACGTAATTGCTGCATTACGATTGGAGCATTTTTCAATAATGGTCATTTGTATGGGAAAATATATTGTTGAAGAGTACTTTTCGATTTTGAACCATCGATTGACGAGAAGATCCATAATCTCATATCCTAGTTAAAATATCATGAAAAGGCTTACTGTTCTAGATAGAAGAACGACCATAGCACGACTATGTTAAATTACTTGAAATTTTCACTGATTTTTACAAAATGAGAGATCGAACCGACGCGTGAAAAATTATTTGAATTTATAGAGATTTGACACAGGTTTAAAAAAATTTCCGACATATACTCGTAGTATGTTATATAGGGTTTTCCAATAAGAGTGATATGATTTCTTTAAAAAAAAACACAAGAAAATTGAAATGTTTTTTATTTAATGTGAAGTACAATCGATACAATTAAGTTCTGAATAAAACGTCATTCAAATGGCCTCCACGACTTCTTCTGCAGGAACGGATTCGATGAACCCAATTTTCGAGCACTTTTTCCACTAAATCAAGTCGTATGTCATGAATATCAGGTTCAATATTGACTTGTAAAGCTTGAAGAGAGTTTGGTTTATTGCTAGAGACCAATGACTTCAAATAACCCCACAAGAAATAGTGTAATGGTGTTAAATCACAACTTCTTGGAGGCCATTCAATATCACAATTTCTTGAAATAATCGAATCTCCAAACTTTTCTCGCAATAATTCAATTGTTGCACTTGCTGTGTGGCATGTAGCCTCGTCTTATTGGAACCAAATGTTGTCAAGAACAACTTCTTCCAATTTCGACCATAAAAAGTTGGTCATCATCGATCTATACCGATCTCCATTGACAGTAACGGTGTTACCAGCTTCATTTCGAAAAAAATACGGACCGATGATTCCACCAGACCAAAAACCACATCAAACTGCCAATTTAGGTGAATATAATGGTTTTTCATGAATAATTTGTGGATTTTCTTCGCACCAGAATCGACAGTTTTGTTTATTTACCGCACCACTCAGATGAAAGTGAGCTTCATCGGAGAAGATGATTTTCTTAAAAAAATCGTTATCGTTTTCAAGTTGTTCCAAGGCAAAATCAGCAAATTTACGACGTTTACGGTGGTCCAATTGCTGAAGCCAAGTTCTTGAGAGAGAACAATTTTATACGGATGCAAACCCAAATCCTTTCTCAAAATCCGCCAGGTTGTGCTGTGAGACAATACCAATTCTTGAGAACGTCTTGAAATCGACAAATTGCGGTCTTCAGCAACACTTGCCTGAACGGCAGCAATATTTGCATTACTTCGAGCGAATCTTTGCCTTATTGGTACTTCAACATTATGTAAAGAAAATGTACGCTCAATATTTTCAACAATTCGACGAAAAGCGAGCACACTTGGACGATTATTACGACTATAAAATGGCAAATGCGCACGAAAAGTTGCAATTGGAGAACGATTATTTTGATAATCAAACTGAATAATTTGTAAACGTTGTTCTTGCCTATATCTCACCATGATGAAATTATAAACATTACTGAATACAATGAAACAAAAAATGACAGATCATGACATATTACAAATGGCCGAAACGTCAACTAAAAATCATATCATTCCTATTGGAAAACCCTATAGTTCCAGATTGAGCTTTTCAAGCTGAATTAGAATTCGTCATAATACAAAATTATAGAAACAAAAACGTCCTACGTAATGGTATATTGTTCCGTAATCAGCTAATTTTTGCAAACGTTTTCATGTTTTAAAAATTGCTTCGATTTTTTTTGTCAACCATCGTGTTTCTAGTAAGATTTGATATCAAAAGTCACGTATTTACAAAAGCAATTTTTTTTAATATTTTTCACTCATCAAACGGTATCAGACGAACCCTTAATCATCTACTAATCCGGCCGAATGCCGGACGGAAAATGAAAGGAAAGTAATGGCGCGGAAATTAATGACCTGGGTGTAATGGGGGGGGAGAGGGGTAAGGGTTATATCGAAAATGGGTAATGCCCGGTGGATAATATACAGGGTGTTAATATCCAGGGGTAAAGACTGTGGTAATAGGCCGGAGATAATAGTAGCGAGGTATTATCCGCGGCTTAACTGTCAGCGGTAACATACGGAGAGGTAATATATGTCCCGTTATGGTTTCACGATATCCTATTATTTGCATTATCAATACTACCCAATCGTCTATACCGGGTGTTTCTTTTAAACTGAGACGATCAAATATCTCGAAAAATAGCCACTCTACGGAAAAAAGGTCCATAATCAAAATTTAATCATACCGTGGGGGAAATACATTAGTGCAAAAAAATAGTCCCCCACCCCCCGCTTTGTAGGTGGGGCGGGAGTAACTTTTAAACTAAGATAGGAAGCCATATTTTTTATTGCAGTTACGGATTCTACGACTTAAAGTACGTATGATTTGAATGAAATATTTTGTTCGGTTTATGATAAATGGCGTGGTAATCGACGAAATTCAATTTTTTCAATTTCTCCTTCTTAGAACACGCGCATTCGATTCTGCAATATGTTTGAAATAAAAAACATCACGTTTTCATTAGAAATACTCGAAATTCGTCATCAAAACAATTTATTAATGTAAATGGCAGGTGAATAAAATTATTTTAGCTTAAAATAAGTGTTCAAAATGATGGTCTGCGACTTCAATGCACTTATTAATACGCATTTCAAATGATTGTACACAACTGAGAAGAGTGTCTGGCTGAATTTCAGCACACGCATTTCTGATTCGCTCAAGTTGCCTTCAATAATGTGGGACCTATGAGTTTGTTGCCAATTATTCCACACCACACGTTGACAGTCCAAGGACCCTGATGTTCAACTTGACGAAGCCAGTGCGGATTTGTAACACTCCAATAATGCATGTTGTGTCGATTAACCGTTCTATGGTTTGTAAAAGACGATTCGTCAGAGAACATTACGCAACGAAAAAAATTGGGGTTTTGTTGTATTTGTTCACGTGCCCATTGACAAAAAGTTACCCAATTTTGGGAATCAGCGCCATGAAGATCTTGGTGTAAAGATACATGATATGGATGATACTTGTGCCGTTTTAAAATTCTCCAAACACTGGTGAGGGACAATCCGGAATCGCGAACTATTTCTCGTGTACTAACATGAGGATTATGAGCCACTGCTGCCAATACAGCAATTTCATTATTTTCTCCAGTGACTGTTGCTATACGGGTTCTCTTTTTCGGTTGAACATTTCCATCAGTAATAAATTGTTTGATAGTACGGCCAAATGAAGCACGTGAACGAATCCTATCCGGAAAACGTTGAGCGTAAATAGCAACAGCATTTTTAAGATTTCTGCCAGCTTATCCATAAGCCAGAACCATTTCAATTTTCTCTGGCACAGTTAAACGCTCCATTCTAAAGTATTTTATCGTTTATTTTGCAATTACGAAAAACGTGAAGATAAGTGAAGATAAGAAATAACACAAACGTTAAATGTGATTTACAAAACTGAATAAATTGTTTTGATGACGAATTTCGAGTATTTCCAATTAAAACGTGATGTTTTTTATTTCAAACGTATTGCAGAATCGAATGCGTGTGTTCTAAGAAGGAGAAATTGAAAAAATTGAATTTCGTCGATTACAACGCCATCTATCATGAACCGAACAAAATATTTCATTCAAATCATACGTACTTTTAGTCGTAGAATTCGTATCTGCAATAAAAAATATGGCTTCCTATCTTAGTTTAAAAGTTACCCCCGCCCCACCTACAAAGGGGGGTGGGGGACTATTTTTTGCACTAATGTATTTCCCCGCGGTATGATTAAATTTTGATTATGAACATTTTTTCCGTAGAGCGGCTATTTTTCGAGATATTTGATCGTCTCAGTTTAAAAGAAACACCCGGTATAATCCATTTCGAGTCTAGTCAAGCAACCTGGAAAATATTAGCATCTTAAAATAATTTTTCGGCATCCAGCGCTACATTAAAAAATTAGAAATTTTAAATCTAGCCTAGTGTATTGTGTGATAGCGGTTATCAATATATACTTAAAGGGTGGTTTTTAAAGGTTCACATCTTTAAGTTGCCAACACTGTTTTGTTTGACCACCGATTTGACACCTGACACTTGCTTTGTCATTAGTTTGATTTGCCATTTTGAATAGACTCACGCCAGTTATCATAATCGTCCATCAAAGCGGGTAATTCGGTAGCAACTGGTGATGTGTCCATCCACTTTATGGAAGATGTTATCCAAGGATCTTCGTTTACGTGCTTACAAAATTCAACTTGTGCAGGAATTTAGGCCATCCGATCATCACACACGCTGCCAATTCGGCCAATAGGCTGAAGCACAAATTGATATTGATGTTGACTTTCCAAACAAAATTTTGTTCAGCGATGAAGCTCACTTTTGGTTGAATGGGTACGTTATAAACAGAATTGTCGGATTTGGAGTGAAGATAATCCACAAGCACTTGCCAAACACCATTACATCCAAAGAAAATCATTGATTGGTGCGCTTTCTGGGCCGGCGGAATTCATATGTCTTGAAAACCCATGATGGGAATGTTACAGTCAACGGTGAACGGTATAGAGACATGATTTCTAACGTTTTTGTATCCCAATTGGCTGGTATAAATCTTGCTGATATGTGGTTCCAACAGAACGGAGCCACAGGATTCAATCAATTTACTCAAAGAAATATTTGATAAAAGACTAATTCCATTTAATGGTCCTGTTAATTGGCCACCGGGACCGTGTAATCTAGCTCCATTAGATTATTTTCTTTCGGTATATGTTAACTCACTTGTCTATGCCGATAAACCAGAGACGATTGAACACTTGAAACACAACATTCGGCGAATTATTGAGGTACGGCCGCAATTGCTGCGAAGAGTGATTGAAAATTGAATCTCCACATGGCCGAAATCATATTCAAGCATTACTTGCATAACATTATCTATCCAATAAAGCTAGTTTCACTGATATTCAAATTGTTTTTCTTTGTTCTATTTTAATTTAAAATTGTGAACCTTTAAAAAAACACCCTTTACATGAATTTATGCTTTAAAATTTTATTGTGTAGTAATGATTTTGTTCATTGAGTACCGTGTCTCTAAAGTTCTAATGGATGTAAATATTATATCTGGTATAACCTGATTAACCCAAAATGTCATACACAAATCGCATGTAGGCTTTTATTACAATACAAGTCGAGGTTACGAAGGGGTTAAGAATTGCGTAGTGAAGCATAATAGTTCGCTATAGTGATTATACTTTGTATTCAAGTTCAAAGTATTTTCATTATTTTTGTAGTTTGGTCACTGCAGTCATTCAATGTTTCATTAGTTCGAAACCAAACTTCCAACGTCTTGGTAACCACATCTCGATGTATTTTATATATGCAAGAAACATCCATTTTCCTTATCATTCCGTTTTCCGAACATATAGAAAAACACATATTATTTAATGGCGAAATGGATCCAACAACAAATAAATCATAGAATTTTGCTGGTTTCTAACAGAAACAATAATTGTTTACATTTTCTCCATTGACGATGCCACTGTTTTAATTGTCTACATACATTCTCTACACTTGTAGAATATTAATTTTCTACGCGGTGTAGATAATACGACACAACACTGACAAGGAAAGTGGTTCTCGCCTATGACTTTATTTATCGTATGGTTAAGGATTGTATGAGACTTTTTGGCCTAGATGGTGGGATTGACCTATTATCTAGATATTCTGCTTACTTACCGAAATGCCTTAACGAATTCGGAGCAGAGCAAGCAAATATTTCTTTCGAAGGCGCCTGGTTAATACAAATAAATGTGACTCCATTCCAATATGTGACTCCATTTCTTAATCATGCATAAATTACCGACCGCTTAATAAACATAATTCTAGCGTAAATCATAAATTGCATAAAATTAAAATAGATTGCACATTTATTAGTATTCTGGTGAATGCAATTTATAGAATTCAATTTATAAATTATTTATAATAATAATAATTACGCCACTATATAGTTACTGACATAAATAATTTAATTAAATTGCTTGCTACGAGTATGTTTATATTGTTGTTGTTGTTGTGGCTGCTGCGCGGCGATTATGATGTGTCTAGATCTCTACGTCGTTTCAAAGCATGTACGTTGTTATATCCAGTATAATGAGTATGTGATGATGAATTAATTTATCAATGAGCTAAATACTTTTCATGAATTAAAAATGATTAAATATTTTGTTGTTGTCGTCGGTGGCTGTATTAATTTGGGTTAATTTAGATACAAGTTTAGTTGCAATTCATTACATGTGTGGATACGTTTTATGCGTAAACTATACGAAAATATTTAATTTTTATGGGTCAACATGAAATTTGATAAGATGTTGACAGTGATCGTGACTATTTGTATTTGTTACATGGCCGTCAATTAAAATAGCTTTCGAGTACTTTCGAGTAAGGTCGATTTTTATTTTTATATTTTTTTTTACAAACTGTATGTATCAAGAGACCTGCCTCAAAGAAATGTGATTTTCGGTAAAAGGTATTAAAAGGGACTTGACTCAGCCCCGCCTTTTTACGAAAATCGAACCAATGAGGAGAACCATACACTCATACCCCATTGCAAGAAATGTCAGGCATTGAATCACACCCAAAGGTATTGCGGCCGAGATCCAAGATGTGCAAAATACTCAGGTAATCATACTACGCAGGCATGTACAATAGGGAGAGATGTTCCAGCCAAGTTTACAAATTGTAAGGGCCAACATCCGGCTAATTATCGAGGCTGTGAGGTTGCTAAACAACTACAATAATTAAGAGATACAACAAGAAATCAACCGCAAGATCACGAAAATCGAAGGGTTCAAATATCAAATCAGATGGATCAAAACCCACAATCCTGCAACACAGGACAAAGAAGTTCACTTGCCCAGGTAGTGAAAGGTTTGGGTTCAACCAAAAATATGAGCTCTGAAAATAACCAAATTATGGAAAACATTATGAACAGCATTGCAGCTATTACAAAGCGGCTAGAAGATCAAAATAATCTGAACAACATGATACTTGATCAACTGAAGAAAACGCAACTCCCTCAACGCAATTAAACAAAAAATGTTAAGTAAGGACACAACTTCCAAAATAGCAATCTGGAATGCGAATGGCATTATGCAGAAATAGAAATATTTTTAAATTCAGAAAAAATCGACATTTTATTGATATCTGAAAGCCATCTAGTTAAATCTTCGTTTGTTAAAATACGGGGTTATAACTTATACCACTCCATTCATCCAGCGAAAAGAGCAAGAGGTGGTTCGGTATTACTAATAAAATAAAATATAAAACACCATTTAGAATCAAATATCGAAGAAACAATGCAAGTCACTACTGTAAAGATCCGAATTAAACACAGACAGCTTACTGTCTCTGCAATATATTGTTCTCCCCGGCATAACTTGAAAAGGGGACTACTTTAAACTAATAAATCGCTTTGACGTGATTTTATTATTGGAGGTGACTTTAATGCGAGAAACAGCTATTCTGCGTCAAAAGGTAAACAATTGAATTTTACTCTGGTGATTCCCCAACATACTGGCCCAGTGACGGAACGATTCATACATTCACTTCAGGTACCGATAAGAAATTTTCACCAGTTGGAAGATGAATTAGAACAACTCAATGAAACAATTCACTATGCTGCTTTGGCAAGTACCCCATTATACAAAATAAGAAGAAGCTTAAGGATATGTTACCCAATGGAAGTTAGAGAATTGGTAAGAGAAAACCCACGGGCATGTAAAACCTGGCAAATAACTAAAACACCAGCGAACAAAACAATTCTTAACAATTTAGGTAACAGTCTCAAATCTCTTCTTGAAGAAGTGAAAAATGCATCAATCAACAGATATCTAGTTAGCCTAACCGATGAAAAAAATTCTGATTATTCTCTGTGGAAGGCAACGAAGGGCCTCAAAAGACCCAAAATGCAAGTGCCTCCACTTAAAAAGGAGGATGAAACCTGGGCAAAAGGTCCTAAAGAGAAGGGTGATCTGTTTGCGGAGTATCTCGACGATACTTTCCAATCAACCAAGGCAAACGGCCAATGAAAATATAATGTCAATCCAAAAGCTAGATGATGAACTCTCAAAGAATTAAAATAAGAAGTAAAAAGCAACAAGAATGTTAAAAAGCCCCGGGGTATATGACTTGATTACTTGCCAAATAATCAAGGCTCTACCAGATAAAGGATTTCGTAAGCTATTACACATACTCAATACAAGCTTTCGGTTAAAATATGTTCCGTGGCAATGGAAAGTAGCAGAAGTAATCATGATAGCAAAAGCTGATAAACCACCTAACGATAAAAAATCATACAGGCCAATTTCATTGCTGCCAATTATGTCAAAACTTTATGAAAAATTATTTCTAAAAAGACTTAAACCAATAATTGAGGACCGACAACTAATTCCTCCACATGAATTTGGATTCGGAGAAAGGCACTCCACAATTGAACAGATGCATATGTAGAATCACCAACATTATTGAAAGAACGTTAGAAGGTAAAAAAGTGTGCTCCAGCATATTTCTGGACGTCGCCCAAGCATTCGATAAAGTTTGGCACAGTGGACTGGAATTCAAGCTGCATAGAGATCTGCCGAGGCAATTCTATGCCATACTAAGATCTCTTTTATCCAATAGATATTCTCGTGTGAAATATGAGGATGAATACTCCGAACTAAAGAAAATCTCTGCTGGTGTCCCCCAGGGGAGTGTCTTAGGACCAATTCTGTATTTATTATATACAAGGGATATTCCAACAACAGATGAAGAAACTTTAGCCACATTTGCAGATGACACAGCAATCATGGCAATTGAAAGTAATGTCGCTGATGCAACGAGCAAACTCCAGAAGATTACCAATGCGGTTTGTACCTGGACTAAGCGCTGAAGAATCAAGCTTAATAATACGAAATCCACGCTTATTAACTTTACATATCAAAAGGCTTCTCATCTACCGATAAAAATTAACTCACGACCGATACCATATGCAAACAAAGCTAAATATCTTGGCATGACATTCGATGCCAAGCTCAAGTGGAGGGGGCATGTGAAAAAGAAAAAGAAGAGCTTAATATTAAGTTCAGAAAAATGTATTGGCTCATAGGAAGAAGCTCTGAGATTACAAGCAAATACTGAAGCCGATATGGACCTACAATATTCATCTTTGGGGATGTACTAAGCAAACAAATGCCAAAATGATACAGACGTTTCAATACAAGGTTCTCCGTAGCATCGTAAATGCTCCGTGATACACAAGAAATTAAGACCTTCACAGTGACGTACAGATGGAATAGATCAAAGATGAAATAAAAAAGCATGCCGCCAAACACGAAATAAGGCTCCAAGAGCATGGAAACTCATATATTCGCTATATGATAGATAACCATGTCATTAAAAGAAGACTTCAAAGAACGAGGCCACTTGACCTAGTAAACATACCAAATTAAGTAACCATTGGGTTTCACCCCAACAAATCGGAATTGTTTAAGAAATGTAAAATTTCTAAAAGTTTGAAAGATAAATTGCTAGATGAGCACAGTCTCAGTTGTAATTAATAAAGGGGAAAAATGACTATTCGAAAAAGTTGAATAACCCTTGTGCACATATGTATATCATTTCGGACCTTTAGAATTAACAAAGCGAGAGAACAAGCTTATACTTGTGATTGTGGGTGCCATCCAAATGTTACATGTTTCACACCAAAGTGTTTGAAAACATTACGACCGATTTTATTATCAGACATATAAGGAATGTCATGCCGATGAACAGTACTCTTATCCCAATCTCCCAAGTTCCCAAAGCAAGATATGCATGCTTGCTTTCTATAGTGATAAACTAACAATAGTCCTCAAGTTAAGCATTTATTCGATGTAGAGAGTAGCATAGTATTGAATCAAGAAAACCGGTACGTGGCTGATCGTAATCAACTTGAATATTCACATTTTAATAGACTCAATAAACGTGTCACTCGGAATTCGCAAGGAAACCGGAATGTGATTCCAGTGATATTCTTATATGAATTTACTTCTGGTTCGCAAGAATGTGAGATGGAGGACTAAGTGTGGTTTAGTGTTGTTTCACTTTAAAAGTGTCTTTTATACAATTTCGTTGATGTCAAGTGCACTTTGGTAAACAATTTAATGTTGGGATGCTAACGTTGACCGAATGAGATGAGTAGCCCGACAGGCTAAGAAAAATTCAAATGTAGGTGCAAATTTTTACAGCAACGCAAAACTGTACCTGACCTGCACGCATTATTATTAGTCAAAACACATAAAATAATTAAACGTTACAATACCTCATAGGTACTACCAGCAATCGATTAGTATTTCATTAGACCTGTAGCACAAATCGATTTCCCATTAATAAAGAGTAAAAATAAACTTTTACAATTTACCTAATAAAATTATTCTTAAGCATATTAAAATATATTGTACATCAAATTGTATAGCAGCCGTCTGTATGTCGCCAAACTTTCCACAACGAAAATAATAAAAAAAAATTGATATCGACCGCATGCGGCATGCGAAAAACGACTAACACTGAGATTAAAACGATGTTTCGATTTTGTACCAAAAATAAATCCTGCGGTCGTAAATTTTACTACAGCATAAACACGAACATTTTTCTGCAACGACCTAAATTATGCCACCGACAAAGTATTTTTTAATATCCGGATAATAATAGCAACAAATAGAAAATCGATTTCCCATAATGATAAAATTACGATTTATCAGAAGTTCCAAATGAGCTACAACAAAGTTCGTTTTCGTAATAAATGTTCAAAATTTAAACATATTACGTGGCAATAGCCAGGCCTTCCATTGTAATGCAAATCATGAACAGATTGTTTCAATATGTCTTTTGCGTCGCACATAAAAGAAGAAAACGAAGAAAAGCAATTTTCATTTTTAGCAGTCAACCTTATTTTATCCTTGACATTTTTTTATATTTTGGTTTAATAGGAAAGTATGATAAAATCTCCAAAAATGAAACAAGAAAACTTCAGCATTTTACTAGGATGGGTAGCACCAACATCCAGTGTAGAAAAATATGTTTAGTAGCAACATTAACAAATCCCTTTTCTTGTATTATTTATCAGTATCACGTATGAACTTAAATATCTGATAGCCTAGTTTTTAAATTAATTTATCAGGTGCGCAAATAAATTTCCGAGTTTCACACATAGATGGTGCTAGTTAGCGACACATCTAGTTGTCATTTATGTAAGAAGTTGTGTTTTGTTCATAGCGTGGACAGTTGTTAACGATAACCAGTTGTAATACTCGCAACGCAAAAATATTTTTTGTAAGAACGAAAAAGTCGAGCTTTGTGCCAAGCGAACAGCATTTACAGGAAGCTTTGTTTGTCTGCTTCAACTTGAAAAAAAAGTGCAGCCGAAGTACGCGGCGAACATGCACCATTGAAAAGTACCTGTGAAGGTAGTTCTTCAGAAGTGACGATTTCGACATTGAGGACAAAAAGCGCTTCGGAATTGCGGAGGCATTAAACACGATTCGCCAAGGTTCCAAGGACATGTTATGAGAAAAATTCAAAAGAAAGGAAAATGGGTGCCGCATGAGTCGACTGAGAGACAGATGGAAAATCGAAGAGCCACTCGGGAGATGAGAAGTGAATATTTTTTGCTTACACCTGGCGAAGCATCAACATCAACGGCACGGCCAAAGCACTTTGGAAAGAAGACAATGCCCTGCGTATGGTGGGACCAGAAAGGAATCGTATACTATGAGCTGCTGAAACAAGGCTAAACTGTCAATAGGCAACGCTAACGACAAATGCTAGTGAAGTTTATCCAAACTAATCCAAAAAATTCAACAACAACACACTTTTTGTAGTAGTATTGGTGAAAGTGAACATTCAGGCGAATTTATTTTGAGTAATTTAGAGGAGATATGATTTTTTAATTGGCTTTAAGTACATTCAAAAGTCATTCTAAGTACTTTCTAAGCATTTAGCATGAACTTCAGTGATACTGGTGGACTACTGAAACAAAAAGGAGTGTCCCAAGCAAGTATTACGAATTTCTTATGGGTCTGACAGGCTGTTCCATGAGATTTAAAAATGTAATTTTTTTAATGGACCTTAGATACATTCAAAAGTCAATCTAAGTATTTTCTAAGCATTTAGCATAAACTTCAGTGATACTGGTGGACTACTGAAACAAAAAGGAGTGTCCCAAGCATGTTATATGAATTTCTAATGGATCTGACAGGGTGTCCCATGAGTTTTAAAAATGTAATTATTTTAATGAGCCTTAGGCACATTCAAAAGTCATTCTAAGTATTTTCTAAGCATTTAGCATGAACTTTAGTTATACTGGTAGACTACAATACATTTTTTTTAAATCTCATGGAACACCTTGTTAGACCCATTAGAAAATCATATAACTTGCTTGGGACACTTCTTTTTGTTTCAGTAGTCCACCAGTATCACTGAAGTTCATGCTAAATGCGTAGACAATAGTTAGAATGACTTTGGAATGTACCTAAGGCTAATTAAAAAATCAAATCTCCTCTAAAGTACTCAAAATAAATTCGCCTGAAAGTTTACTTTCACCAATCCTACTACAAAAAGTGTGTTGTTGTTGTATTGTTTGGATTAGTTTGGATAAACTTCACTAACATAACAACAATAACTCATCAATCTGAACCATGCATTGCTCAAAAATTGGCTCCATCCCATCGTCTAGGACACCGTTAAAACGCTGAGATGGGATCTGCTACCGCATCCGCACTCCTCCTCGAATTATCACTTGTTCCGGTCAATTGCGCATGGCTACACTTGGCCAGTTTCGAAGCAGTGCAAAATTGGTTGGATGAATGGTTTCGGTTCAAAGGCGCGTGGT
This sequence comes from Nephrotoma guestfalica, assembly GCA_963691935.1. Classification (NCBI taxonomy): domain Eukaryota; kingdom Metazoa; phylum Arthropoda; class Insecta; order Diptera; family Tipulidae; genus Nephrotoma; species Nephrotoma guestfalica. The sequence goes on from OY829914.1 coordinate 219,835,236, forward strand.
TTTATCGTCGTGGTGTTCATGTATTGCCAGAGAGATGGCAAAAATGTGTAGATAGCGAAGGACAATACATGGAATAAACTATTTATTATATTTCGATTGAAATTTTCCATTTTTCAGTTTTCAAAAAAACTTTAGTCAGTTCAATACAGAGAAATATTTGTCAATGAAGTTATTCGATGTGTTGGTGAGAACATAAAATTTGGCTTGCAATCAAAATTAAGAGCGAATTCTGACCTTAATAAAGAATTAAAAATTTCGTCATTCTGTTCTAATAAGTCTGATCGGCACTAAGCTAAGGCTGTCAAAAGTGACCCTATTTCAAAATGAATTTCAAATGGCTCCAATTCTCTCTCGCGCGTAGCACATGATGTCTACTTTTAATGTACTGTGCCACCTTTCTAAGATACAGTTGCAATTCGGGTTATAAGCTGTGATTCTATTACGTAAAACCTAACATTTTATATAACTCTGCAAACAATAGAACTATAGAATTTGAAACTTTAAGTCGTGTGTTCCAGTATTATGACGTCGAATTACCTGAATAGGTGTAAGGATGCTTTCATTTTTTTTTGCTGACTGAGAAAGTAAGCGGCTCGCTGTCGGTGAAAATTAGGAAAATACGGCTTTCGGCCGGCGGTCATATGCACTATATTTTTGCTGAACTGTTGGTTCTGACAAGTAGGTCTTCCAAATGAATAAAAAAAAGCCCGAAAAATGGGACGCACGAATCGATGAAAATTGTTTCCGGCCTAAAAGCTACAACAAGGTCAATTGTGGAATCTCAATTCTTTTTTGAGATGACCCATGGACTTTCAGAACATTTACAAGTGTTTTGATCAATCATGAATTGAAGCTCATTCTGGCAATTTCTAACTGTTCGGTCCTTAACCAACCGGGCCTAATCAAAACTCAACTAATCGCATGAAATTTACGGTGTAAATCGATGATACGTTCTCTATTTCTATTTGTGTTTATTACCGAACCGTAGATACTCTCGTGCCGATGATGAACTTGGATAACCATGACGATGGTGTTTTTTAGAGGTTCACATCTTTAGGTTGGCAACACTGTTTTGTTTGACAACCGATTTGACAGTTGACATTTGCTCTGTCATTAGTTTTATTTGCCATTTCATAATGAATAGACTCACGCCAGAGCAACGCTTGCAAATTGTTGAAATTTTTATCAAAATAATGGTTCTGTTCGCCAAACTCATCGTGCATTACATTCATTTTACGGTCATCATAATCGTCCATAAGAGCGGGTAATTCGAACTATGGATCGTTTTTGCACCACGTATACTCGAAATGATAATACGCATCCAGTAAGATATCAAACAGTGCATACAGAACAAGCGATAGACGCTGTACAGCGTAGCATTGAGGAAGACCCAAATTAATCAATTCGACTTCGTTCTCAGCAACCGGTGATGTGTCAATCCACTTTATGTAACATTTTATCTAAGGATCTTGGAACCATCTTAAAACCATCCGACCATCGCACACGCCGCCAATTCGGCCAATGCGCTGAAGCACAAATTGATATTGATGTTGATTTTCCAAACAAAATTTTGTTCAGCGATGAAGCTCATTTTTGGTTGAATGGGTACGTTAATAAACAGAATTGTCGGATTTGGTAATCCACAAGCCTTTGACGACACACCATTACATCCAGAGAAAACCGCTGATTGGTGCACTTTAAGGGCCGGCGGATTCATTGGTCCATATGTCTTCAAAAACAATGATGGGCGGAATGTTACAGTCAACGGTGAACGGTAGAGAGACATGATTTCCAACTTTTTTGTATCCCAATTGGCTGGCATAAATCTTGCTGATATGTGGTTCCAACAGGACGATGCCACATGCCATACTGGGCGGGATACCATTAATTTGGAACACAACATTCGGCGAGTTATTTGCGAGATACGGCCGCAATTGCTGCGAAGAGTGATCGAAAATTGAACCTCCACATAGCCGAAATCATATTCAAGCATTAATGGCATAAAAATTGTCATTCAATAACGCTAGTTCACAGATATTCAAAATGTTTTCCTTTGTTCTATTTTAATTTAAAATTGTGAACCTCTACAAAGAACACCCTTTAGAAACGGCTTTGGAAGTAGCAGCGTGGATTTTCTTTGATGTTTGCTGCATGACTGTCTAAAGTGCAACATCGGGAATGAACACCAAATCGTTTTTGGAGATGAGATCGGTTGGCTTGATGAACCGCTGATCCAACCTCAGAAAATTCTGCCAACTTGGCAAGGGATTTAGAACTTCATGAACTCGAACTGGTAATAATTTTGTGCACACATTGTTATCATCGTTTTACCAAAGGATTGATACTGATGGTGCAGTTCATGTACAGATACCGTACGGTACATGTTTTTGATGCTGCAGACGAATTTATACAGAAGAAAATGCATAAAAATGGCCCACAATATGGATTGAACGATTGGGCGTGTTATAAGCATGTCGTTGCGTGACGGATTCTGACCAGTTTTTTACGAAGCACCGGACCTTCCAACTTTCTCTTATGGCCAAGCTTGCTGCATTCAGATAAAAAATTCATTATATAGGTATATGCCGCCCGCCTTGTGAATTCGCAAATGACTCGGCAAACTAGACAGACGATCGCTCATGGCGACTAGCAAACGGAATTTATTAAATAGTCGCCTTATTTTGTTTGACAACTCCACAAATTGCCATTTTTTAATTGATACGGGAGTCAGCTTTTGTGTCATGCCACCGGCAAATAATGTTAGATGAAAAAATTAGAGACGTTCCCGATAGAATTATACGCAGCTAACCAAACTAAAATTAACTTTTTCGAAAACAAAACAACCACAGTCGATTTTGGTTTGCGGCGAAGTTTTACATGGACTTTTATCATAACCGATGTCAATAGAGCTATCATAGGCGCCGATTTCTTAAGCCACTTTGGATTACTCGTGGATTTAAAACGGACAAAGCTAATTGACAGCACAACCAATCTTAGTTCAATCGGAAGAGTAGCGAATGGCTAAACAACGAGTATAACTACACTACGGGCGGTTGATGCTCCATACTCTGAATTACTCACGAAATCACGAGTTACTCGCCCAAATGCTGGCATGGGTCCGATGAAACACAACGTAACCCACGTTATTGAAACAAAGTGTGCTCCATTATATTCAAAGTATCGTCGGCTAACAGCCGAAAAACTCATTATCGCAAAACATGAGTTCGACAACATGATGAAGCTGGGAATTTGCAGGCCTCCAAAAATCTGCACTTGGTTAAGAAGGAAAACGGGGAATGGCGACCATGCGGGGACTACCGCCGACTTAATTATGCTACAGTAGCGGACCGATATTACCGCACACCCAGGATTTTACGGATTGCATGGCAAAGTCATATTTTCCACAATCGATCTGGTAAAGGCATACCGAAGGTACCCATCGAGCCAGCGGACATAGAGAAAACAGCGATAATAACGCCATTTTGATTATTTGAGTTTCCGCGGATGACCTTTGGTTTGTGCAACGCTGCTCAAACCGTTCAAAGGTTCATCCATTCTGTGTTGAGAGGCCTAGATTTCGTTTTTCCGTATCTGGACGATGTGTTGATTTATTCCGATAGCACGGAACAACATTTGTGTCACCTAAGCCAAGTATTCGATCGATTTAGTGAACACGGGATTGTAATCAACATGCCCAAATCTGTTTTTGGTTCAAATCGGGTACGAAACCACTGCCGGATAAGGTTGCTGCCTTTGCAGTATATAAAGAACCAACCGATGTTAGAGGTTTGCGATGATTTCTAGCAATGGGTAATTTTCATCGTCTAAATTCAGATACCATTGCTGGAGTACATGAAGGGAAATAAAAAGAATGATAAAACAAAGATCAACTGGACCGCCGAAGCAAGAAATGCGTTCGAATGCTAGGCAGAGCTAGTGAATGCAGCGGTGCTAGCCCACCCATCATCAACAGAACCACTATCGTTTATGGTCGACGCATCCGTGGAAGGACGGAATTTTATAATATACACGGATCATAAGCCGTTAACGTTTGCCCTTCAGCAGAAACCGGAGAAGCCTCGCCACGTCAACTCCGCCAATTGGACTATATAGGACCATTTTCGACGAATATTCGACGTATCGTGGGAAAAGATAATGTCGTAGCGGATGCTCTTTCCCGGATCGAAACAATTTCAACTCCAAAGCTGGTGGACCTCGATGAATTAGCGGATTTGCAAATGGTAGACGACGCGCTTAAACTAATTTTGGACTCGCAAAACCAGATGAGTTTGAAATTAACACCAGTAATGCTGCCCGGTAGTGATAGAAACGTATTTTGTGAAGTAAAGAAAAACAGAATATGACCGTATCTGCAGAAGAGTTTACGACTAGAGATGTTCATCAAATTTCACAATATGTGAATATTGTGAATATTGGACGGGCTCCAGTGGTAAAGACTTTTACTACCTTGATGAACACGAAATATGTGTGGCCCGCCATGAATAACGATTGCGCAAACTGGGCACGATGCTGCGTGAAATGTCTAAAGGCAAAAATATCGAGACATACGAAAAGTCCTCTAGGCAGATATGTCCTGCCTGACAGTCGCTTTCAACATATCAACATATATATAGTAGATCCACTACCTAGTTCGAAAGGTTACAGCTACTTGCTAACAGGTATAGATCGATGCTCGCGATGGATAGAGGCAACACCAATGACGGATATAACATCGGAAAGTGTAGTACGAGCATGAAAATTGGATTTGTCGATTTGGAGTGCCGCGAAAAATTACTACAGATCAAGGACGCCAGTTCAAATCTTTGCTCTTTAAGGAACTGGCATATCACCCAGCGTTAAAATGTTATCCAACTGAAAAATGGGTGGAAGTTATACCCACCATTCTCTTGGGTATGAGAGCAGCTTTTAAACTTGATATAGGCGGAACAATTTCGGGAATGGTATACTGTATGACGATTTCATTGGCTGGATAATTTTTTACCACATCAGCTAACAAGGCCAACGAGCACAAATTCATTTCCAGTCTGCGAGAAACGATGCAGAAATTACAACCGGTGCAAACTACAAGGCATACGAGAGAAACACCGTTCGTATATCCTGAACTCAGAAAATGTTCTCATGTGTTTGTTAGGGTCGATGCGGTTCAAAGTCCGCTACAGCCACCGTACGAAGGACCATTTCCTGTCCTCAACCGGCAGGAGAAATATTTTAAATTAGAAATAAGAGGCAAAGAAGTCGTAGTTTCTATAGATCGATTAAAGCCAGCGTTCTTACTTCAGGATGCCGAAGATGAATCACGCCCGATGCAAAATTCGCAAAAAACCGAACCTATGACGCGATATCAGGAGAAAACGATATGCCGATAAACCAGAAATTTCCAAAAACGGAAGATGTTAAATTCGAGGAAATACCATTATCAGTGCTGGGAGGACCTATACCAGTAAAAACTAGAACGGGGCGAAATGTTCACTTCCTCAAGAGGTACCTTGAAACATTTATATCAGGGTAGGGCGATGAAGTAGGGCGATGAAGAGTAGCGTTGTCAATGTAGGGGGAGTATAGTGGATATTCCGTAAAGGAGCTTTGGTGAAAGAACTGGTACGATGCCCTGTCAACCGATTAAAATACGGCGTTGGTCAAATTAAATAAAAAAATGGAAAGAAGTTTTGACATCGCAGTTCCGGCATCTTCGAAAAAATAGAATAATGAAAGGAAAATAAAAAGAAAATTATTCTTCATTTTCGATTGCGACGGAACAGACGTTGTAATATTTTTGCAGTTAATTTTATTAAATAAAAATTTGCATTAACAAAATAAAAATCGCAAATAAAATTTTATTAAGTGTGGTGAAGGAAAAGAGAATAAGTTTGGGGGCTACAGGAGATTTATAGACTTCACCGCCGCCAGAATGGGAATGGGTGTATGGTGGATGGAAATGGAATTCTAGAATGATTTATGGAAGAAGTGCTGGAATATGGTCATCTGGGACGGAACTCGGCTATTTCTGAACCGATATTTATGGAATTTTGTATTTTGAGTGGAAGTAGGATTCTTAAATGGTTTTTGGAAGAAGTTTTGGAATATGGTCACCTTACCACTGATCCCCGACGAAATCAAAAAATGGATGAATTAGTATTATTGGAATATTCGCAGGTAACATGATTATGAAGTGCTTCAATAATCTAACGGGTTATATATGTAGATGATAGATGTTTTTCGCAACTACTTGGCACCACGAATGCGTTTATATAGGAAATACGTGTCTGCGACCAACGGATTGTAGAACAAAACTAGAAGAATGGTTCATGTCCTTTTGTTGTTTAAAAACAGAATGAACCGAGTTCGAACTGATGGTGCTACGATATACCTCGTGAGCGCCTCTGATTTGAACATTTAACTCATCCAGTAATATTTTGACGCCGTATTGTAGTATTTTGCTCACGAGTCCTTGATGTTGTTTGTAGAAGGCATGCTTGATTTAATCGAGTTTATCTTCACTTGGGGCTTGGATATTGAAAAACGAAATGTCAAAGTGACGCCCAAGAAACCTGAGTACGAAAATAGCTGATGATGGCTCATAGGTATGAAGTTAATTACGAATTGATGATGTTAGTGACGAGTAATCTAACTCCAAATTCGAACTTGTTCGCTATTGCTTCCACAAAGTGCGTTCCGTGTGTTTCTGTTATAATCGACGAAGCTATTGCCAATTTTTCCTCTAGCGCCAAAACATCAAGTTTTTATTGAAATACTTGTTCAAAATGTAGGTGGAAGCTTTCCGTTTTGATTGTTTCATTTTAGAATGTTCAAAGAAAACAAAACTTTCTATTCGTAACGAAGTTTTCGCACTTTATTAAAAATGAGAATGTTCTTTATTTTGTAAAATTGTAAGATTTTCAGTTCTATATCGTCAATCTATTTAAATTATATTTGAAGGTAATATGAGGGCGAAAATTGCTTGATTAATTCGCTCGCTAGATAACTCTAAATGAATAAGGTGGTCTATTGAAAACGATTCAAGAAAAATTCTAGTTATGCTTCTGCTCTCCAGGTTAGGAACGACGCAAACAGGCGTCTATCTAGGGCTCATGATGTAAACAAGTTTCTGGTAAGACTGGATGCCTTAACATCTATCACCAGTCTGTCCCAGGTGGCAATATTCCATTAATTGTCTCCAAAAAAGTCTTAGTTCCGTCCCAGATGGCCATATTTAAGAACTTCTTCCAAAAATCATTTGGGAATCCCATTTCATCCGACATACCCAATCTTATCATAATTGGTTAAGAGTTAAAAATTAAAGTTTTATGTTTTAAGAAACTTCAAATCCAAGACATTAATTGTGATATACGATAAATTGTGCTCACGATAAACTGATCTACGATAAACTGTTCTACGATAAACTGTTCTACGATAAATTATTCTACGATAAATAGTTCTACGGTAAATTGATCACGATAAACTGACAGTAAATGGAAAATGTTTGCCAGCAATTTCTTTCTCGCTTTCGATCGCCAACGTCTCTCTAATTATGGTCATGAATTTCTACCATTATCTCAATAAACAAGTAAGTATACAAACAAAAATTCAAAAAAATTCTAAATTATAACAAGATCAACTCAATCGCCGCAACAAAACCCACATAATACGTCAATCAGATTAAACAGTAAATTACCCGACTCGGACATAGATAGACATTGAGACATCGGTGATAAGACATTGTCAAGGTATTTTAGTTCACGAAAGAAAATTAACTTCAACAAATATCTAATTAAAACGTAATTATATTTTTATTAATGTTAACAGCAATTGTTAATAAAAATCCCGACAAATCATTAATACTAATGATAATAATTGAGACGGTGAAAGAGATTTAGTACCACACACACGCACATTCTAAATGATCATACAGAATCTTACATCTTATTTTCAACTCGTTTAATTATTTTGTTCCCAAAAGATTTGGTGCAATGATAACAAGTCGAAAACGACTCGATAAGAATTTTACATTTTTTTTGTAAGAATGTAGACCTTTGTCGAGGGGAATTAAAGAAAGTTTTCAAGTTTAATGGGTTTCCTTCATAATGCGGTGTATAGTTTGTCTATCTGTGGTAATAATGACTCGACTGAATTCAAAATAGTTTTAGAAATATTATTACTAATCATAGATTTCCGGTTAATTTTTTTCGTTGTAATCCCACATACAGTTTTTGTAGTTTTCGTCAAAATCTTCACTTATCGTAATCATATAGGACGAAAGAGTGTAAAGTGGATTTTTAGTGTTATATACACTTAAGTACTAAAATGTACTTATTCGGGTTTCGAACTTTATTTTACAGCATCTCTGCGAGTACAACTCTAAACATGTGTATTTGACCCTTGAACTTCTATTTCACTTGAACATAAAATTGACGCTATTGTAAGTGGCCTCTTCGTCTTTGTTTCAAATTTCAATATGTACACATAATAGGTGCTTATACTGTTACTTGCTTAGCATGCAATTTCTTTGCCATTCCACTTGTTTGTGACTTTGAATAAATTATTTCATAATCTTGACATAAAAATCATAATTTTTCGATTTAACAAGCTAAAGCTCAATTATAACCTTCACACTTCTCCTTCTCCATGGATATTTACATTTCACTTTATATTATCTATAGAATTGTGCACCTAACTTATGTACAGGCAACCCCTGATTCATGCAATTTGTTTGTTATAGTTCGATAGTATAATTTATATTGATTCTTGTAAATTTTTGGGCCAGCCGAAGCTAAGGGTTTCATTTTGACTAACTATATAAATGACGTAACTGCATACCAGGAATTCTTTGGGGAGATTGTCTTCTTTCATAATTTTGGTGTTCTGGCTAATGTGTGTCATATCAAGGAGACAAGTCGTTCGAGTCAACTTTAAGTAAGGATCAGTCAAAATTATACCCCGATTTTCCATCACCACTCCCTACACTTTTACTTAAATGTAAGAAATTAATTTCGAAACGAAGCCCAAATTTCCCAAAATTATCTTCTGAAGAAACATTTGCTATCTTTCAAAAATGATTTTTAATAGCAGCCTATGTAGTAATTTTGGAACCGTTTTCGTTTAACGTTTTCATTGTCTTATTGATGAAGTTCTACGTTTCGACTATTCTGAATAGAATCAGGCGATATCTCAACCAACTATTGTCAAAAATATTACCGGCTATTCCGTTTATGACACCAAACATCCGGATGGAAAAGCACACGGCGGCCCGGCAGTCTTAATAAAAAGAAGATTAAAGCATTACGAGCTCCAGGGAAACTTGTAATATCGGCTGTTTACAGTCCACCGAAAAAACAGCAATTTATCGATTACTTTAATCAGGTGAGAATCAAATTTATAGCAGAGAGTGATTACAACGCTAAACATGTGCAATGGGGTTTGATGTTGACCTCACCCAAGGGCAAGCAATTCTACGAAGCAAAAACGAGAAAAACCTAGATTATTTATCATTTTGACATCACACATATTGGCCCACCGATAGAAAGAAATTCCTGATTTAATAAATTTCTGTGTAATACGAGGAACAGCACACATTAAGTATCCAAGCATTAAAAACTGAACCACCTCAACGTTTAACAAAAAATCTAATGAAATGGGTTCTCTATAGAAACATAGTAAATGTAAATTGTTATCTGGGTGTCCCACTTCGCACATCAAAAGACATTGATGCCGCGATAGAAAACTGAAGGCAAATAATGGAAATGGCAGCAAAAAAGGTACTCCGGAGAACAAAAATTCAGAAAAAAATTAATAAGCTTTTAAGTAACATTCAAAAGTTATTGACAGAGAAGCGGGTAATTTGGCGGCTTTGGCAGCTTCACCAATCTCCTCGAGATAAATGGAAATTAAATAGAGCTATTAAAGAATTGGGGGAAGCAATAAGGGAAGAACAAAATATAGGAATACAGAATTACCTAAGAGCTCACAGGAACAGAAAAAACAGATTACTCACTGTGGAAGGCAACTAGAAATTTAAAAAGACTAGAGCTATCGAACCCACCGATAAGGAACCAGATGGTCACTGGGCCAAAAGTGACTTAGAAAAGGCTATTGCTTTCTCTAACCATCTACACAAAGTGTTCACCTCAAACGAACAAAATAATGACTACGTACTACCACAGTTTACGTGGGACCCCAAATCCAGTAAAATTTAAATGGAAATGCGTCAAAACTGTTATCAAAAATAGTATAAATCCTAAGAAAGCGCCAGGTCCTGATCAATAACTGGAAAAATGATCAAAAAATTACCAGATAGATACTTTCCCCAAAAATGGAAAATATCTCAAATTATCATGATTCCTAAGCCAGGTAAAGTCGAAACAAGAACTACTACCTATATTATCTGAAGATCGCATTGTACCAAATCACCAATTTTGATTTAGAGAACAGCACGGCACAATAGAACAGGTGCATAGAATTATAAATACAATTGAGCTTGTCTTAGAAGAAACGAAATATTGCTCGGCAGTTTTCTTGGATATTGCGCAAGCTTTCGACAGAGTATGGCATGACGGATTAAATTACAAAATTAAAACTATTTCAATTGCCTAGACAATTTCATGCCATTCTTGAATACTGCTTAGGCCAAAGGGTGTTCCAGGTGAAACAAAATACGGCCACTACTGATTTAACCGAGATAAAGGCAGGAGTACCGCAAGGTAGTGTGTTGGAACCTGTGCTATACTTGTTATTCACAGCTGACTTACCAATAACTGAAAACATAATCACTTCAACTTTTGCTGATGACACAGCTATTCGTCCCCATCCGCCAAGCCCCCAACAAATCCTCCATTTTGTGCAGAGGCCCCTGCAACCCTCCCGATGCTGCCTGAGGACTTTTGTTTTCACACAAAAACCCTCAAACAGCACCGAGAGAACCACAAGAACCTAGAAGCACAAAATAGAAGATTGATCAAAAACTTGACGGATAAGAACGAATGAATGTAACCCACCATTGGTACATGTCCGGTAAACAATATCACAATTCCTCAACAAACAAACGTCAAATATCTCGGCCTTCGAAACAAAACACAATCAATTAAAAATAAAATTTTCTAAAATGTACTGGTCGATCGGAAGAAAATCGAAACTCTCTCTAGGCTGCAAGGTTCTACTATACAAAGCGATCCTAATCCCCATATGGACGAATGGTATCCAACTATGGGACTCAACTAGAGCATCAAATATAGATGTTGTACAAAGAACGGAAGCAAAGATACTTACTAATGCCTCACGGTACATTCGAAACAGCAACATCTACAGAAACCTAGGAATCAAAACTGTTAAAGAGACAATAAAATCATACAGTCTAAAATACCAACTGAAACTAGAATCACACCCTAATGGATTGGCTAGAGAACTACTAACCGAAATACAAACGGCTTCGCAGAACAGATCCTCTACATTTAATAAAATAAGACATATTGGGTGCATAAATTAGTTTTTTGGATTTTCTAAGAGATGACGTAACTTTAGTACTAAACATTATTTTACAATGACATCTACGGCGTTTTAAAGTGTTGAATTCTCCGAATTCGCCAAATGACGAAACATTTCAAATCGCATGATAAACCAGAAATCACGACGTACGAACAATTTGTTTAGGACCTAGACCTTCAAAATGTCGAAAAATGATATTGCACCTAAGTGAAATTAGACGGTTGTACGATTTATTACAAGAATGGCTTGAAAACAATCACAATGTCAAACTAACTCTTTTGGAATCTAACACTGTCTAAAACTAACCGTGATTTTTCAATATTAGCTACTTCCAGTTAATGAAATAATCTTCGTAAAAATTCACAAAAAATATTTGAATTTACATTAACGTGGCACTATCGCCACCGCCTCCAGGTTCTCATTGTTGAACACAAGAATGGGTGAAATAATGGGTGGCGGATGAGTCGGATCAAGGTGTTATGCGAACCGTGCCGATGATCAGCCTGTCTGGGAACCCATCTAAAAATAATTGCTCAGTCCTGAACGGAGCCCTCTGGATACCTAGCGACCTCCAGTTGTATGTAGCCTTACCCGTGTATACGGATTTCTGCACGGGCGGACCATCATTTCCTCCGATACTCATGGGATCAATTATGGAATCTAACTTTAAAAAAAAAATAGCTAAATAAGTGGCCAGCACTTCTCAAATGCTGGTGAAAACGGGGGGTTTGTGACTCCAGCCATCAGGGTGGGTAAGACTGGTTCCGAGGCTTGCAAGCCAAGAATTAGTGGTAGTGGTAAAAAGGACAAAGTCATTGCTCCTTTGGTTCGGAGATACAGAACGAGGCAATCGGCCTTCCGTGTCTTGGACAGGCTGGCTATAGTCCCGGAGGAACAATGGACGGCAGAAAAGTGCCAATCAGTTAATTGGGCAAAGAGTTGCATAGCCGAAGGGAGCAATGCACGCAAGGAGGACCAGAGGTCTAGCGAGGAGGAGCGTGGAGGTCTGGATGCCGAGAGGAAATAGATCAAGCTCCATGTGGGACAGTCGCCAAAGGGGCATAAGCTCTTTAGCGATATTGCGAAGGAAGGGGAGGTGGTTTTAACCGTCGTGAACGAAAGCCATGAGGAGGGAAGCATCACAAGAGATAAATGGAGGTTGGTGTTTAACGCTCTGGACCTAGATTTTCTTAAAGTTCTTGGACAACATCCGGGACCCCCTTCCCCCCGTGCTGATCAAAGATCGGCCTTCTTGTACTATGGAAGGCGATCGAGGAGTTAGGTAAGGTATGACCAGGAGCCAAGCTCAGAGCAGTTCCGAAAGAGGAGATAGCGAGTAGACCTAGGGCAATGATCTAGATTCCCACGGAGCCGGCTAACCTGAATGAATCCCTGAGAATTATCCCGGTTTGCAGTCCGGATATTCTAGCTGTGAATTGGAGGATTTTTAAGCAGGAGGACCCCAAGGGCAGTTTCAGATTATCCATTATGATAATCAATAAGGAATCCCTAGCACCTCTGTCAAAAATCAATTGGGTTATAAACTTCGGCTTCGGCTCAGTTACTCTTAAGGTGTGTTTAGGAAGGACGAGGTTAGAGTAAAACCGAGCACCGCGCTGCCCGAAAAGAGGTATAGCCTGTTGAGAGAAGCTCGACGAGTGGTACCTCCCCAGAGGAAACATCACAGCTAGTGGCCAACCCCAGTGAGGGGTTAACTAGGGATCTTAGAGATCGACAATCTCTAGGCATGGAGAAGGGGGATACATCGGACTCTGAGGGGGAGATGCGGACCTCCATAAATTTAGGGACTGCGGAGAGCGTAAGAGGATACCGTCGACTCCGTCGGGTCCAACTAGGGTGAGTAAATACTGTTACCAATGATCAGGTTTGTGCAAATAAATCTACATCACACCAAGGCTGCTTCAGCGGCGCTACTTCTCAGACTTGCTAAGTCAGGGGAAGAGTTAGTTCTGATCCAAGAACCTTGTATCAAAAACAACAAGATCTGTGGTCTGCGAGCGAAGGGGTACACTCTTTTTGCTTTCGCTTGTGGGACGGAAAAGAGCAGATCATGTATACTGGCGGAAAATAATATAAATGTTTTTCTACTTCCACAGTATTGCAATGGGGACGTTACTGCTGTCTGTCTAGAGACGGGGGAGGGAGATTCTGGCTTGCAGCTGCATACATGGCCCGAGAGAAGGCAGTGCTGCCAGATTTACTAGGGGCACTTGTTTGTGTCGCGCAGAGGACGAAGGTGGGACTTATCCTAGGGTGCGACGCAAACGCGCACCATACCATCTGCGGTAGCTGGGACATCAATCACAGGGCTGAGTAATTTTTCGAATTTCTTTTAAGAACTAATCTGATTATTAGTAATATAGGTCGCGAATCCACCTTTATTATTAGCAATAGACAGGAGGTGCTGAATGTTACTCTGGTCTACGATTTTATATCACGTATGATCAGGGAATGGAGGGTGGCGAAAGAGCATTCCTTCCCTACCATCGGTACCTAACGTTTAAGCTCAGTTTTCAAATTACAAATCAGTGCGTGCTCAGAAATCACCGGAGGACCTTATGGCGCGTACCCTTATGGAGGGTAGTATATCATCTCCCAAGACACGGGTTGTGATCTGGATTCAATGGTGGATAGTCTTACTAGGGCTTGCAATACCTCTATGAGAGAAGCTTGCCCATTAACAAAGCTGAGGGGAAGCGAAAACCTGTTTGATGGACCTCGACACTTGCGGAGAAGAAAAGATCAAGAGAAAGTCAAGTCACTTGTTTAAGGAATCTTCAGAGTATACAAAAGCGAAACAAGGAAGGCGCAAAGGAATTCGTGGAGGCTCTTCTCTGATAGAATGGAAAGGGTTTCAATACCTCGCTCTTAAGAAAGATTTTCTCTACTGATCCAGCTGTTCCAGGCTATCTGATAAAAGCGGATGACGAATGGGCGGTTTCTAGTGAAGACTTTTAATCTTTAGATGGAAACTTGCTTTAGATGACTAACGGGTCTAGGGATGACTGCGGGCCCCAACTGTTGTGTACAGAAGATATTCTGAATATATGGAAGATAAAATGAAATATTAAAAGTTGTAAGACCTTTAAGTCAGCTGGTCCGGATGGGATTGTACCATGCAGAAGAACTCAGAGGTTTTACTTCCCTGGCTGGAGGTTATCTTCAAAGGGTGTCTGAAGCTAGGGTACATCTCGAAGAAATGGAGAGAGGCTAGGGTGATCTTCATCCCGAAAGTGGGTAGAAGCTCGCACAGCAACCCCAAGGACTTAAGACGAATATGTATGTCATCTTTTCTGCTAAAAACCATGGAAAAGTTGCTGAATTTCCATATTCGTTCGAAAATCACAGTCTCAACATGCGTATACCATAAGGGTAACTCCGTGGACACGGTATTACATACCTTGGTTCGGGAAATTAAGAAGTCACTGGATTTTCAAGAATTCTGGTTGGTGGCGTTTCTCGATATCAAGAGCGCTTTCAACAACGTGAAGGTGGAGGCAATTAGGGAAGGATTGCCACTTAAGAATGAACACCCTATAACCAGCCTATTTAATCACCTGCTAAGTAGCAGAAGGGTTATAGCGGAGATGGGGGAAATCTCCGTCAGAAAACGGGTTGTTCGGAGAACACTCCAGGGGGGGTCCTATCTCCCCTTCTTTGAAATGTAGTAATCAATGGACTATTACTGGAACTGGAAGGGGAAGGAATAGGTGTGGTTGTTTATGCAGATGATGTAGCGATAGCTGTCTCGGAGAAGCACCTATGTACAATCAGAAAATGTGATGTAGAATACCGATAAGTCGATCCTAGGGATTGTAAGCAGTAAGCTCAGTTGGAAACCAACCACGATAGAAAGAGTGAAGAAGGCCACTGTGCCACTCCACTCTTGTAGAAATGCCATCGAAAGGAAATGGGGCTTGAAACCAGAGCTGCTGGTGCACTGGCTTTACATGACAGTGATAAGGCCCGTACTACTGATGGTGTGAGTGTATGAAGAATATGATGGCGAAGGTGCAGAGGGCAGCCTGTTTGCTCATTAGTGGGGTGTTGAACACTATCCGCACTAGTGGCTTATAGGTCATGCTGCACCTTCTCCCGTTGGATATTATCGGCAAGCAGATGGCGATTAATACGGCCGCCCGCTATCAGCAATTTCGCGTTGGAAGTGCCTGCAAAAAGGGCACTCAACTATAGTCAGTTCTGTGAGGGATGACCTGGTGAATTTGGATTACATAACGCTCCTTTTGTGCATTTGCAAGCGTTTTAAAGTGATTCGCTCCTCTACGGAGGATTGGAAGAATAGTCTCATTATGGTGATCGGGGAAGTTAAATTCTTCACCGACGGCTCCAAGCTCGATGGTAGAGTGGGAGCGGTGTGTTTTGTGGGGAATTAAATATAAATCTATACTTTCGTCTACCTGATTACTGCGGCGTTGATGTAAACTATACGAGTACATAATGGTCATGGCTCTAGTTAACCGATATCAATGCCTTGTGCATTTAGCCGTACACGGTTGCGGTCTACTATATCGTACTATCTCGTTCACTTAACATAGTAAACAGTTCAGCACAATGCTGCCGTAATTTAGGAAGAACGATAATATTCGAATTACCCAGCCACTTTCGTTTTAGTGACACAACGGTCACCTCGTTAAAATCGAAAAGTAGGTGCTTAACGACCTGATTTAGATAAGCATGTGTATTGACATGAGATAGTATATACGTAGGCTTTGAACCTACCATGTATAATTTCATTTTATGTCTTTCTTTGATGTCAGGACTGAAGTCAAATTTATGTCTACCGTCACGCGTCAGTCCCCCTTTTCAATTTTGCTTGTATATTGGTTATGTTCACCATCTAGAACATGTACAGGCTACCCTAGTTCGTTTAGAACACTTATTCATAGGTCATACAAGTGCGCTCTCTTTTTGAATAGAATATTCAGTGGAAGTGCACCGGCTAGAACCACAACATCATCTTTAGCAACTGCTTGCTAAGCCTTTGCTACTCATACTAGGATATTCCTCTGAGCACTTTCTAATGATCTGATGTGGTGACAGTTTAGTTTATCATACCATCCAGCTACGGCATACGTAAATAGTACCTGTGCCACACCTTTGCAAATCATTACTAGTGTTCTATGATTCAGTGCCCATCCCTCTCCTGGCACTCTCGCCAGGAAGTGAAATAGTTTCTTAGCATTTCTCATGTCATCAAAGCCAATCTCTAGGTCGACAAGAGTCGAAAATCACTGTTTTGCATGCAGATAGTAACATTTTATTTGATTTAACCCTGACGCTGAAGTTGGAATCTCTAGTTGTCATGCACCAGAATGACTTTGTCATCCGCGAATGCAATTTTATCAAGATCATTAATCATGCTTGTGTTAAACAAGATATTTCAGACCAAGGGACCTAGAGCCATGAAGATATCCTTTGGTAACCTGTTAACAGAATCATACATGACTCTTAATACGGTGGGCCGATTACTGAAGTAGCTCCTAAAAACATTCATAAAGTGTTTAGTAAGATCATAAACCGATAGACTTGCGATGGTGCTAGGTCGCGTAAGGTTATCAAATGCTCCAGCGATGTCCAGAAATATACCCATAACATTTTTAGTTCTTTGGGATTTAACAGTATTAATTAGGCGGACTATCGCGTCTTCAGTAGACATGTTACGTCGGAAACCGAAATGTTTGTCCGAGAACAGTGCGCTCAGTTCAAGCAACGGTGTAATGCGAATGGTTAGTAACCTAGATGATTGTGAAAAATAATATTAGAGAAGTCATTGAACCTGTATTAGTGTCGTTGTAAAGATTAAACAATTTTCTAGCAATTTGAGATAAACTCGAGACAATTGGAACACAAACTACTAACAAACTTCCGATCCGAGGTCACGGCGTCTCACCTATATGACCGACTAGTAAAATCAAAACCCCACGTGTATGGTGAACAAGGTGATGAACATGGTATTTTCCAAATATTTGGATACCACTCCTAGGTTCATAGTTTTTTCACAGGAACTCTTTCATATATTCGATTCCACCCATAGCCACATTTGATCAGTTTCTTTGGTGTGTTTCGTCGGTAGAGTTAACTAACTCCAAACGTGTGCCATGTCACGTATCTGTAACGACGAGATGGGTGTCCCATTCAAATTTAATTTGCTCCTTTTAATTTATCAAAACGATGACTGAAAATACAAACAGAATTAGTCTCCCAAACTGAATTTCTTCAGTTAGTAGGTTTATTGTATGCCGCTGATTTACGTTTCGAACTACAAAGTAAAGTCCACACCTATAGTAATGTAAAGTAGTAAAAACTAGAATTAAGTAGTTTACATGAAAATTAGGTCATATATCAGTCCTACATGTTGACAGTCGTATTTTATAAATTTAAACATCCGACAAAAGTGACAACAACCAACAAGTGATATTAATATTTTATTTCTGCATCGAAATTATCTCGATCTCAAATTAAATTGTTGGTACAATAATTTTCATGTCAATTCGACTTCCCTTTTGCATTTTTCTCTCTTAATCGTCGCATTGTACATCATAAAAATTGTAACCGACTTGATACTCGTATTACGTCTTCATAAATATTTTTCTTGTACTGCTTAAGTTAAGAATTTTTTCCAAAAAAATTAAATAAAAAAATTAAACATGTTTTATGTATGATTGCATATAGCATGACATAGCCTAGCACAGGCCCGAGGGTACATACAATATATTGATCGGCTACTGGTTTTATATTGTTGGGTAATCGCGCGCGCATATTTGATCACAATATTTTTTCGCGGTTTAAATCATTTTTATTGTGCTCGCAAGCAATAAACAAAAAAAAAATCGTTGAACGCGATCGTGATGATCGTCAACTTTATTATTATTGTTATTGCATGTTTGTGAAAGGGATCGGGCGGAAATGGAATTTGATATTCCGTTATTTTGATATGCGATCGATAAATTGATTGGATGCGAATGAAGACGATGACCACGTCAACATTAAGTACAAGAACAATGATAAGACATTTAATTGATCGCGCATATTTGTTTTTGAATTTTGATGTGATCATCACCAAGTTTGACTGCAATTTTGTTGCAAATTTTTTTTTTTGGATTTAATTAATATTTTGTGATGCAATTGAACATTATTTAAGTCGCAATTTATTAAAATTATTTTTGAGCAGAAGTCTGCAATAGAATTGTGGCCACCTGACATATGCATACATAATTTTTGCGCTTCTAACTTTCATCTTCAATTAATTTCTGGTTTAGCTGTATTTGGAATTTTTACACGAGTATGATCATAATAGGACTGACTTACTTTTTAATTTTTTTCTTCTAAGTTCTTTTTTGCAATTGTAAAGGAAGTTAGTGGACGATATTTAAGGTCATGATAATAATCATCAAAAGTATAAACAGGATCAGGATATTTGGAAATTGACGATGGAATATTGGGTTTAAAACCGAATACTAGCTCAAAGGTCATAAATCCAGGTAAACTGTGGGTGTAGTGTTATACGAAAATGTAAAGTAAGGTAACCATAAGTCCCAATTCAAAACATCAGTTTGAGACAAGTTGCGCAAGTACTCACCAAGAGTTCTGTGAAATCTTTCTAGAGCTCCATTACTCTGAGGGAAGTAGGCTGTTGTCGCAATTTTTTTGATTTTCAGTAATTTGCAAACTTGTGTGAATAATTTACTCATGAAGTTGGTACCCTGATCAGTTAAGATCTCATCAGGTATACCATACACATACATAAATTGTTTTACATATGTCTGAGCTACAATATTTGCGCCTTGCGAAGGGATAGGAAAGGCAAAGGAGTATTTTGTAAGGTCATCTTCCAGAGTAAGTATATATTTATTATTTTTATATGAAGATGACATAGGGCCAACGATGTCTAGCAACACTTTTTGGAAGGATTTGGAGGATGTTGTTGTTATTTTTAGAGCTTCTTTAATAGGTCTGCTACGTTTATTAATTTGGCAATATAAAATTCGTTAGCTTCAGATCCGTCTGTAATATATTTAATTTTAGTATTTATAAAAGTGATTTATAAAAGTGACATTATCTTTGTTTTCAAATGCAATTACCTGAATGATAATTTCACTTTCAAGTTCACGACGACCATTTGACTCTCGGTTGCCCGAAAGTGAATTTAACTTATCGACAATGTCATTATTTGCATTAGGTTTTGATGACATCGATCGGGTAATTATATTACAATTATTAACGGATGAGATTGGTTCAGTAGGCAATTTTATTCGACTTAGAGAGTCTGCGTTTTGTATAAGTCTACCAGTTCAATTGCAAAATCATAATCTTCAAGACAAATTTGCCAACGAATTTCACGAGATTTCGGCAATTCTAAATTATACAACCACATAAGTGCTCTGTGATCAGTTATAAAACGGAATTTATGGCCATATACGTATGGTCAAAAATGCGACATTGACCATATTACTGCCAACAATTCTTTATTAGTAGAGGAATAATTAGATTCCGCTTTATGTAGGACGCGACTAGCGTACGCAATTGGAAGTTCAGAATCATTAACTTCTTGGGACAAAACTGAACCAATAGCAATATCGCTAGCATCACAAGTCAAACTAAATGGCTTACTAAAATTAGGCATTTGAAGAGGTAGTAAGCGATTTCTTAAACGAGTCGAAAGACTCTTGACACTCTGAAGTCCATGTGAAAAGGGCGTTTTTCTTTAAGAGATTGGTCATCGGTTTTGCTATTACTGAAAATTCAGGAACAGGAAAATTTTTAACGGCTGAAATTTTAGTCTCGTCAGGTTTAATACCGTTTGGTGTTAAAATATGACCAAGATATCTAATTTCTTATTTTACAAATTGACACTTGCTAGGGTTTAATTTTAAATTGAACCGACGAAGACGTTTGAACACTCCCTTCAGGTTGTTACTATGCTCTTTTAGTGAGGCGCCATAAACAACAATGTCATCGAGGTATGCAAAACATTTAATATTATTTAATCCACAAAGATCCGTATTTATCATGCGTTGGAATGTGGCAGGTGCTCCTTTTAACCCGAATGGCATACTAAAAGCAGTTCATGAGGTACCAATTTAATCTGGTGGTAACCACTCTGTAAGTCTAGGGTTGAAAAATATTGAGCCTTGCCTGATTTGTCTAGCATGTCGCAAATGTTAGGCAAAGAGTAGGTATCATTAATAGTAATTTGATTAAGTTTCCGATAATCCACAATAACTCTCCATTTTCTTTCTGGCTTTTCGGATTGTTTTGGCACAACTAAAAGAGGGGAATTCCAGGGACTCATACTGTCTTGGACTATTCCTTGAGAGATCATGTCGTTAACTAGCCTTTGAATCTCCTCTTTAGTTGAATGAGGTTGTCTAAAGGGACGAACACGAATGGGCAATGGATTTGCAATGGTAAGAATTTCGTGTTGCACAAGGTCTGTCGTACTAAGTATATCACCATCTACATAGAATACATCGTTATATTCATTAAGAATTTTTTTTAAAGCTTCATTTTCTTCTGAAATTAGGTGATTACAATCGAAAGCAAATTGAAGTATATTCATTCGATTATGATTATTATAATCAATTTTTTTAAAAGTAAAAACTTCATAATTATTGACTGGTTCTATTTTAAATTTCAGTCTTTCGGCTCTAAAATTGTCATCCGTTAAGTTTAAAATAGGTAGAGTGAGATAATTATTATGCGCACTTTGTGAATTGAACTTGCTATAAATATACACGAAATTGTCTCTTGCGTAGGACAACCAAATTAAAACTCATTAGGGAGATTGATTGGGATTGAAATGTGTTGTTCACACTGAGAAAAAATTTCTATAAATTGTAAAACCTCCACTTCCATATCAGAAGATAAAGGTAAAGGTACTACTATTGTAATGGTTTAGGAAGTTTTGTCCATATTTCAGCCCCAGTATTTACTATAAAAGGAACATTTTTAAACTTGCAAATGTCGAGATTTAAATGAATGTATTTATTGAAAGTATTAGACAAACTAGTGATTTTGTTCATTTCTACTGTCGAAAGTCTACTTTCCAAGAGGTTAAGGAAGGTTTGCGTTTTGGGGTTCATTTATTGCGGATTGATATTTGACCTGGAGGCACTCGTTAGATCTCGGACTTTCGAAGGAGTGCCCCTTTGTAGGCTCGAAAATCCTACAGCGTTTCCCGATTTTGTTGGGCTTGATGATGATAAGGAGTTTTAACGATCTTTCAATTCATCACTTCGATTTTTAAGGAAACATTCTTTAATGTGATGACCGTATTTTTTGCAATAAGCACAAGGAATACATGAAACTGAATTGATAGACCTAACGTTTAAGTTTGATGTTGACATATTATGATTTGGACTGTTAGCAGAATTTTTAAAACATTTTTCTATTGAGTGGCCAGATCTCCTACAAATTTTACAAAACTCAGAATTTTTTCTGTTATCATATTTATCATTAGAAAATGTTAATGTTTGTTTGTGAGTAGCCTCTTCTTCCACTACTCTATTGATCGCCTCAGAAATGTTTGTAGAACGGCATGCTTTAACTATTAACTTAATAGAATCATCAAGGCCTTCTTGGAATGATTTCAATGCTATGTTGGCATTAAGTTTTTATATGGTTTCGGCTTCATTAGTCTCTACAGAAGCAATACCAAGCTTCATTCAACTCATGAAGTAGGGATTCGACACGATTTGCATAGGTTTTGACATTTTAATTTTTCAGTTGTCGATTAGAGGAAAGCTCCATTTTTATGAATATTTCATAATGTTTATTATTTTAATGTTTATAATTTGAGGTACACAACAGAACTGATCTTTTTTTAGTCAATTTACAATTTTATTTATTAAAGGTAATAAATTCTAATTACTTTTATTTGGTCAATACAATAAAATATGAAATCTAACTGTTTGTAATCCAGGGATGTACAACTACTATTTCCTACAGTAGCAAGAAATATATCCCAAAACTACATTCACATTGAAGACAGTAATTCTCTAGTATCGGATCGTTCCCCGGTTATCATGACAGTCAGTGAAATTTAAATTCCAAGAAAGATTCACCCAGATTAATAAATTCAAAAACAAACTGAGATCTCTCAGTTGGAACATGAATTAGAACAACTCAATGAAATAATTCACTATGCTGCTTTGGCAAGTACCCTCATTATACAAAATAAGAAGAAGCTTAACATATCCTACTCAATGGAAGTTAGAGAGTTGGTAAGAGAAAAACGACGGGCACGTAAAACCTGCCAAATAACTACTAAAACACCGGAGAACAAAACAATTCTTAACAATTTAGGTAACAGTCTTAAATCTCTTCTTAAAGAAGTGAAAAATGCACCAATCAACAGATATCTAGTTAGCCTAACCGATGAAAAAAATTCTGATTATACCTTCCAACCACTACCAAGACAAACGGCCAATGAAAATATAATGTCAATCCATAAGCTAAATGATTTTGATAGACACCCAGTAACTCTCAAAGAATTAAAAGAAGTAAAAAGCAACTTCAATGTTAAAAAAGCCCCGGGGTATGACTTGATTACTTGCCAAATAATCAAGGCTCTACCATATAAGGGACTTCGTAAGCTATTACACATAATCAAAACCTGGTAAACCACCTAACGATAAAAAATCATACAGGCCAATTTCATTGCTGCCAATTATGTCAAAACTCTTTGAAAAATTATTTCTAAAAAGACTTAAACCAATAATTGAGGACCGTTAACTAATTCCTCCACATCAATTTGGATTCAGAGAAAAACACTCCACAATTGAACAGGTGCATAGAATCACCAACATTATTGAAAGAACGTTAGAACATAAAAAAGTATGCTCCAGCATAATTCTGGACGTCGCCCAAGCATTCGATAAAGTCTGGAACAGTGGACTGGAATTCAAGCCGCATATAGATCTGCCGAGGCAATTCTATGCCATACTAAGATCTTATTTATCCAATAGACATTTTTGTGTGAACTACGCGACTGAATACTTCGAACTACAAGAAAATCTCTGCCGGTGTCCCGCAGGGGAGTGTCTTAGATCCAATCCTGTATTTATTGTATACAAGGGATATTCCAACAACAGATGAAGGAACCATAACCACCTTTGCAGATAACACAGCCGTGTAATGTCGCTGATGCAACGAGCAAACACCAGAAGATTACCAATGCGGTTTGTAATTGAACTAAGCGCTGGAGGAGCTTCACATATCAAAAGGCTTCCCATTTTCCGATAGAAGTTAACTCACGACCGGTGCTATATGCAAACAAAGCTAAATATCTTGGCATGACACTCGATGTCAAGCTCAAGTGGAGAGAGCATGTCAAAAAGAAAAAAGAAGAACTTAATATTAAGTTCAGAAAAATGTATTGGCTCATAGGTAGAGGCTCTGAGATTACAAGCAAAAACTGAAGCCGATTTGGAACTACGGTATTCAACTCTGGGGATGTACTAAGCAAACAAACGCCAAAATGATACAGACGTTTCAAAATAAGGTTCTCCGTAGCATCGTAAATGCTCCGTGTACACAAGAAATGAAGACCTTCACAGGGACTTACATCAAAGATCAAATAAAAAGCATGCCGCCAAACACGAAATAAGGTTTCAGGAACATAGAAACCCCTATATTCGCCATATGATAAATACCCCGGTCGTTGCAAGAAGACTTCAACGAACGAGGCCACTTGACTTAGTAAACATACCAAATTAACTAACCATTGGGTTTCACCCCAACAAATCAGAATTGTTTAAGAAATGTAAATTTTGTAAACATTTGAAAGATAAATTGCACTCAAAAAACTCCCTCAATAATGTTGATCTAAGTTGTTTGAGCTGAGAAAAAAATAATAAGAAAAAGGAACCTGGGCCCCACCAGGGGACCCTTTAAACAAATTTTTTGAGAAAAAGACTCATCACAATCAATTTCTGATACTCGAAAACTCCCTTTTCGCAATTTTCATGAAAATCACTTGAATCGTTTCCGAAGCTCTATACGGTTAAGGGGTGATTCCTTGGTTTATTTTGTGACAAAAGTCGTATGGCAGGGGGGGGGGGGAGGTTCAATTTTTGATATCTAAATTTTTAGTACGTCACCACATTAAAAACAGGACATCATTCAATCCATAAAAGAGGATTGATTAATTTCGCAGGAACCATAAATAAATGGATTTCTGGTACAATGGATGACTAGGACATACAGATAATTAATATACATTTAGAGACAATCGACAGTAATATTGGAAACATAGCATAAAATATAGACAATCAAATCAAAATAAACAATAATCTTAACGACACTATTTACAAATTTTAGTATACAATTGAAGATGACAGATGACGTTGTTATGAAATTTTATAACAATTAAGGACAATCAAACTTTAACTAGGCTAATAATATTTGAACTTAAGTTGAAAATTAACAAACAGTGTGTCAAAACATCTTCTATTTTACCATCTCAGAGGGCGGAGCTTTTTGTTTTATGTAAAAAACATTCATTAATAATGAAAAAATCATAATTTTAGGAACACTTCCCATTCTCAAATTTTTATCATCATCATCGGTATGGCTAATGAGTGGAATTTTTTACGTCGTACTAATAATTTTTAGACAACTGTTCAGTATTTACGGGGTTATTGAAGGACAGGTATTTTCTCTAATTTTCTGCCTAATGACTAAAAAAATAACGTCTGTTATAATGAATATGTTTATGAGTGAATGATGATCAAATTAACTAGCTATTAAGCGATACATCGTTCTGTTTTGGAATATTTTCCAAATCCACATTTAAAGGATGCTTTTTCCATTTTGGTCAGTTGATTTGAAGGATAATTCAAAAGTTAAAGATAACCAAAAAATACAGGAATTCAGAAGAAGTCTCGCTAAGAATTCGAATGCTTAAGCGTTGGCCTTTTTTACCACCCGACTGCATTACCCGACATTTCAACAATTGGAGCACATATTAAATGATGCTGATGTGACGAAAGTTGCCAACAATTTTAAAAAATGTTTCGTTAACGAAGCAGTCAAATATAATCCAAATTTCTGGTCCATAAATGAGTCAATCATAAGCAATTACCCAAAGACTCAAAACTCAGTCGAAGCTTGGCATGGACGGATAAAAGTCATCGTAGAAAAAAAACACATTATAAATACACACACATATAAAAGAATTAAACGTGAACCGAATATTTATCAAATTTGGATAATTTTTGGAATAATGGAAATGGAATTTTTTTTTTTGAAATTTTGTCCCCATCCCCATAAAAATATTTTGAAAAAGGAAAGAAAACTCACCACTCCACAGGAACATTTTAAAAATGTATTTTGGTACAGAATACTAATGTTAGCATTACACTCACTCGCTCACACTACACTGTAAAATGCGTACTGCATTTTATACGACTTGTGTTTTATTTGCTCATCATTAATTTTGCCAAATGCGTTCTAATAAACTTTTTACTTTAAAATTATAATTTAACAATATTTATTATATTTACATTCCGACAAGAAATTTTTGGCATTTTGCAATTAAATTACACCGATAAACGTGGGAAAATTAATAAATATACGAGCGAAAAAAACACGTACTGTCATGTTTTACTTCCACCAGTAACACTATAAAAATTGTGCATATCCACACTAGGGTAACTTGAATCCGGTATCTTCTTCGTTTCTTCTCTGCTTTACCTATAAAACCGGGTTTTTTGTGCCGCAATACCCTAGTGTGCATATGCACATTCGCAATGACAAAAATTACGTTTCTATTCGTGTTTGCTACTGCATAAATTCAATTGTTTTTTTTTGTCTCGGGATGACACAAAAACCGGTTACTACAGAATTTTTTAAAATTTATTAAAGCAAAATGTTCTGTTATTAGTTATGCTATTGAAACACAGGTGGAACTTTAGTAATCAAGTAGTAATTAATAAATTTCAAGGCATACTTAGTGAACGATTGATTGGTTGAAAATTTATTCGACACACCGGAAGCAAAATTGTAATTTAAAATAGGGCAATAAAGTAGTTTAGTCACATACATACGTACCTACGTACATACCAAGCTTCAAATTAAATAAATATTCAAATCCAGAAAAATAATTTGCATTATTACTCACCAAAATTATTCCATCATAGAGAGTACACAAACCTATAAATCCGCATCAAATTGATTGAAATTTTCATTTTCAGGTGTTTTCACTCCAAGGTCGATCAAACTGATTTATAAAACGCTTAAACAATTTATGTTTGTTGTTGAAATTTTATTCTTCAAATAATCATTTTGTTTGTTGTATTTTAAATTTTTTTATTTTTATGAATTTATTTGTATTATTTATTTTATAATTAAATAACATCAAAGTTGGGTTTTTTGCTTTATTTATATTTATAATAATATTATTTTAATTTAGATCTAATACTAGAAAAAAAAATGTTTTATTTTCAATTCAAATTAATCAATTTTTTTGTTTATCATTAATTCTCGTCTGCTTCTCATTTTCTCGAAAAATTATTATTTTTAATTTTAATTCCAATTTAATTTTTTTTTTAAATTATATTTACAATTGGTTTTTAATTGTTTATTTATTAAATTAATATAATATTTATATGTATTTATTATACTTTTAAACTTAAAATATAATAATTGTTTAAAATAAAATTACATTTATTTATTATATAGAATATATTATATATTTGAGTGTGTGGTACTTGTGATTTATTTTATTTAATTTTTGTAAATTTTGTTTTTGTTATAAAATTGAAAGCGTACAATACAATTATTAATTAATTATATTTATAAATTATGTATATTTATGTTATAAAAAAGCTACCCACATGGAATTTTTTTTATGTATTTATTGTTTTGGAAAAAATTAATCGAGAACAAAAGGAAAAGTGTTTTTATATGAATTTTAATTATGTTAATCGGTTTTTTATTATCACATGTAATTTATAAAATTTATTTTTATAAATATTCGTAAAAAAGCAATTTTCTTGTAAAAAAATATTCATTTTCTTCTCATTTGCATTTTATTGGAAAAATATATATTTTTGCTTTACTATAAAAAATCAAAATAATATCTTATTACATTTTGCAAATTATAATTAAAAAAATAAAAATTTAATATTTAATTTTATATTTATTTATTTTATATACAATAATCAATTGTATTTACAAGGGGGGATAATTTTAATATTAATAATTTTGTTTTTTTAATTAGAGGATTTTATTTTAGCAACATTTTTCCCGTTTCGATGATGATGAATAGTCGCCGGACGAGTGGTAAAAACGTTGGACTTTGATTAATCGTACAACATTAAAGGAAAATATAAAAATGTTTACAATAAAATGCTTTTAAGATGTTATGTGTAGGCCAGAGCATGATGAAATAACAATAGGCTTAATATAAAACTCGGGGAACTATTCAACATTTACAATTAAGCTGTTAGTAGTGGAACAAATTAAATTGTTTTTATTTTTCAAATCAAAAACCTTAGTCCTTATTCTCATGTTGTGGTTGTTATTTTGTTTTATAGCGCACGAGCACAATATAAATTTCAAGTGTTGCACAACCAGTAAGACATTTTTGCATTTTTTAATAAGGCACGTCAAAGGATATAGCCGAATCAGTTTCATTTCCAATTTGAAGCTTGTTACAAAAATTCAACTGGAAATTGTTTATTCAGTTCGCCTTTAACCATTCGTGCCAACCGAATGAGGACTCATACCAGCAAATGGGTTTATTAGGCCAAATGCTTATATGCAAAAGTTGTCTGCACATGCACACAAGCCTGAAGGAGGGGAAGAAAACATGAAATATATTTTCTTCTAAACATCACTAGCCATAGACACACATTGCACGATAAGCGTAGTCTGACGTTGTGATTTTAACCTACAATTTAATGGTCTAATAAGGGGTCAATCTACACGATTGGCTTGGAGCTCATGGACTGCACTTACGGCGTCGTTCCTTTCGCAGCCACGATTAACAATAATCCTATTGGCCACATATTGGAATTGGAACTACCAAAGTTATTTCAAGTGCAGTTTGAGAATTGGTATATTACGTGGTATTGGGAATATAGTTCAGAGTTTCACAATCAGATAAATCCTGTTTACGTTGTAAAAGGCCATGCGACTACGTCTAGAAAAGATTAAATTACGTTTCTTAACTCTCATAGAACAAATTTATTAAAAGAGGAACAACGTCCTTTCAGGTGTGCAGATATAACCATTCCAAACTTATAAATCCTTAAAATAATTTAAATAGATTGGGAAGAAAACTTAAAGGGAGCTGTTATCTGGTATATCCGCAGGATTTTTAATTTTACGATGCGGAATTAATTTGGCTAGAGTTACCAAAGTAGTCAGCGATAATAGCAAAGCTGTACTGGGCGATGGAAGCGGATACCGCATATAAGATGATCGGTAAAGGTTTGTTCTATCCATTAGCGGATATTGATTCAGTTCAAACGTACCACTACCATAAACACTGCGCTGTTATCCACATATGATGTATCCACAGATAAACTTGTGAAAGTGGTTATCTACCAAGTGTCACAACCCCAATTGTGATGACCTCAACTTATGAGGCCACTGATGATGGTTTTAGAACAGTCCCGTCGATACAATGAAGGAACCAATACCACCATCAGTGTTGGCACATTTTTTGAAGCAGGTTGGCACTTTTGACATTTCATCTACCTCTTGCTTTTCGCTCACTCCTAAGGATAGTATTATTGCCGTGTTGTCTTACATCTCATATATAAAATACTCCCATGTCCCGAATTATTGACGTCATCAATCATATAAAGTTTTGGCATCCCGGGATCATGTTGAGAGAATTCATCAGACACTGTAGGTGAAAAAACGCGGTGCTTCCCAGATCAACGGCCACTGCATAATTGGTTAAGCTCAAGCTCAGGTATCTCGGTCAATCGGGCTGATTCTTCGTCCATATTCGACAATAACGCATCTATCATTCGGCATAAGGCCAGGGCCTTTAGGATGAGCATTCTTGACAACAACTGCGACATTATAATCAATGCTAAAACTTGGCTCACATCCAGCTTAAATAATAGATAGAATAAGAATAAATTCCATCCAACTACATCATGCACAGGAAGGACCGATACAAAGTTGAAACAGATTTAAGAGGCGTCGGCGTGCCTATTACCGTGAAATGCACTTTCGGTGATTATCGGTGCACTATATATTCCTTGCGGTACGAGTTTGGACTACTATGTACAGATAACGAAATTTTTCGAATCTACGATGACCACGAATTCTGGTGCTGGTACATTTCTCTGCTCGTCTGCCAATCTGTTCCTCTACTAATATCGCTGCTACGCAACAAAGCGGCATTTGCAACATGCTAGGTAAACTATTTGATCTAATCTTTTGTACGGAGGTGACTCATTTGGAGCTTTCGTCCATACCCCGGAATCCATGACTATTCGTCACGAAAACTGCAATTTTAATTTTAGCGATTCTTTTTCCAATGGTTCTCATTTTAATTTCAGGAGTGCCGATTATGTGTCCCTAAACGAATTTCACTAAAAACGTGAGGTAAATCGTGAGGCAGCAGTTTATTTTGTTTTAGAAGTAAAATGCAGCAAAGCACAGTAAATTTATGCTGCTGGATGGACCTATTGATGCCGCGACAGATGCAACTTCATTCAATATAATTTTTCTAAATTTAATTTTTTCTATTAAAATTACAAAATATTTGACTTGTTTTATTAAAAATTTCTAATTATGATTTTGCATCATTACACAAGCGAATAAGCTAATATTTAAATTTGCTGCTCGTTGTTGCTGCTTGGAATTGGACAATATTATAAATTATGCATTTCCTTCCTGCTTTTTACATTGGAAGCTCCATTGATACAGTTAAACGTTGAATTCGCAATTACTAAACGTCACACGGCAATGTTGCAAAACAAAAATGGCGTTCAGAAGTCAAGTCATTTCACCCGGACCATATTGAAATGTTGAATCGTCGACGAATTTATGTCAAAATACGTCACGTAGGATTATTTTAAATATTACTAACCAAAATCTCGAGAACAACAATTTTAATTAAGCTACTCACAAGAAATTTAGAATTGTGCAAAACAATTTTTTTGACATAAACATAATCATTATACACAGTGAAGTTGATTGCAATTAGCTGGTTGCGGTTCACTCACTGCATTTTTCAAACAAAATTATTCAATCTAATCTAATACTGGATAGAAACCAAGCGCAAATTTTATCGATTAAACAAAAACAATTAAATATCCATAAAATGCCAAATAAAATTGTAGCAGGCCTTTGATTTTACTGGGCGACCAAAAAACAAAACTCTATAAATAATGTTTCTAGCAAGTAGCCTTTGCATTCTCCAGTTTCTCCTTAAAAATTACTTTTTTATGTTGTTTTTTTATCGATAAATGGGTGCTTGATTACTATCCTGATCACGTAAAAACAAAATAAAATGTCTGACCCTAAATTTTTTTACGTGTTTTCGTAAGGTGAGTGTACAACACGAGCTGCACATTCAATTATTTTTTAAATATGCAGGAAAAAACTCCCACTTTAAATTTTTATTTATAGGCGAAGAGCGAAGAGACGAAAAAAATGCAGCGTGTTTTCACACTGTATGGCACAGCAAAATGAGAGTGATACTCATGAAGTGTACATCAATTTTCGCCGTGTAGACATCAGTCAAAATCCCCCTACGTCATGTAAAAAATATATATTCTAGCAAATTAAATTATAATTTCCGAACGTTTCTATGAATTTAAATACATATCCAGATGGTAAAATGTATGTGGTATTCAGAAATACGGGACAAGAATATTTATAATACGAGCGAGTTTTAACCGAACAACGTAACCGACGATTTAGTTAAATCAAATTTCAAAAATACTGCGCAACACAGTTCAAAGCTTGCTAAGAAACGTTTTTGTCGTAAATATGATCACCATACAACGTGAAGTTGACTGCGATGAGAGTGGTGAATAAAAAATATTCGAAATTTTTTTCAAAAATATGTCATTTTGCAAATCTTAAATTTCAGGAAAACGGCCTCAATATTACTTCGCTAATCTCTTTGACAGCTGTAGTCGGCAATTTAAGTTGGTAGGTCAATTTCATTTCATGTATAAGTCCATTTCCTGCAAAAACAATTTACTGGATGCTACATCAACATAAGGTTGGTTTAGCAATTCCTGCCAGAAAAATACTTTAGAAAACATTTAACTGTCTGATGTATTAGTTGACTCCGTGTTCTCGGTTATAGAAACCTAGTGGTCAGGCTTCATGAGATATGTGTACATGCTATAAAGGGGTTAAATAACCAAGGAATAATATTTTCTAAGTGATTTTCCTGACCAGTTTAAATCTGTCTAGAAGAGAAGATTTCACTTTAATTCGGTAATATTTACACTAAGCGATGAGTAGGCGGGAAAACACAATTCAGACACAAATGCCTAAGAACAGTGCCATAGTACGCACAATTGTTATCTTGGTCAAAATTGATTATTTTAAACTCACAAACCTAATTCTAAAGAAATTATTTTTAAATAATTCTTGGACGCCTAATATTTTAATTTCGCCCAAAAAGGGACAAGGAAAATTTTAGTTTAAATAGATAAAAATTTTTGAGAATTTAAAGAATGTGACCGAAATGTGAATAGTGAAACAAATCATCATGAATCATCTAACATGATCAGATACGCGATTATAAGATAAATGATTACAACACGACATTACAAACCAATATTAAACACACAAAGTTTAACGTCTTACCTGAAATTATAGAACAGCGCACTTTATATTGCACAAAACTTTGAGTAAATAGTCCCACATTCCATATCTTCTTTTAAGACACTTGAAGCATTTAGTCTTGGTCCATTCATCATCACCATCATCATAATACCATAAAATGCTAGAAGCCATTTACTTATATAAAATAATTTAATTTGTCGTTAATAAACAAAAATATCATAAATTCATAAAAATAATAAACTTGGAATGTCTTACATAGATTCATAGAAAATCCACTTTGTACTTAAGAAATAAAAATAAAAAATTAATAATTTGTTGGGGCTTGATATCTGCGAGCACAAATCTCGCGCGCACGCGCACACACTTAACTATAATAGTTTTGTTATAGACGTCATAATATAATCACTACAAAAAGGCCATTGTTTTATTTTACTTTTTTTTGGATTTAACATAATTTTCATTTGACACTTTTATATCTTATTTAAAAAAAAAACAAACAATTGAACCACTTAAAAAAAATCAAGATTTGTAATCAAATAATTAATAATATTAACGTAACTGAATCATCATCTATCTATTTACACAGTTTATATCCATCTCGCTCATTCACACTCGTAAAAAGGAATTACATTTTCTTTATAAAATAATAATTAATAATATTTTTTTATATCTAATTTAATTAATTAATTAATTAAAAGAAAACGTATTAGACACGCGAAATTAAA